>CM061051.1:30684176-31106362 GCA_030762985.1 Adelphocoris suturalis
AAAAAAAAAAAAAAAAAAAAAAAAAAAAGATGCGAGTACTTCCTACCACCCTGTCGCTTGTCACAAAGAAGGAAATGAAATATTATTAGGATATAAATATATTAGGAAATATAAATATATTAGGAAGGAATGCGAATACTCGTTAGTCACAAAAAAGACATCGGACGTATGTATTGGTGACTCCCCTTAATTATCGGTTTCTCCGTGCGGGCGTGGCGAGTAGGTAGGTACCCACTCACATTCTACAGTCAGAAATTTCTCAAACTTACTTGTTTCCTATTCTACTAAGGTGAGATCTACTTCGGTAATCCTAAGCCTGAAATTCATCGAATTTTCATTTTGTCAACGTCTTTCTATGATAGGTACAATTGCATCTACCTGCAACTTGCAGGGTACCTACCTATCTAGGTACCTCGGTTCACTGATTTTCTCAAAAGGTTTCATTTGGTTTGGAAAAAGTTTCATTTGATTTGGAAAAAGTTTCATTTGGTTTGGAAAAGGTTTCATTTGACTTGGAAAAGGTTTCATTTGGCTTGGAAATGCTATATAAAAAATAGGGTTCCAAATCATAGTTTTTAAATTAGAAAGCTATGATTTGAGGTTAGAAATCTTGTTTTGAAAATGGGGGGGCAGGACTAAAGTACACCCGATGTGGGGTCACCGTTGACCCCAGACTTAGTTTGAGTTGCCTAAGATTAGCTGTGTTCCGCCGTAGGGTTAAGACGAGGAGGTCAAGAAAGAAATGGTCAGGGAGCGTCCTGCAAGGTGACAACAAAAGAAATGGCCTTCCATGGACGGTGACGTCACGCCGCGCTTTCTCCACCGCCGCGCCTCCCTCGTGGTCAACGCCCCCACCACCGCAGGGACGTCCACCCTCCGCGGCGTGACGTCCACCCCCTTCCCCCACCCCTCCGCGTCGGGGACGGCCAGCGCGTCAGTCGCTGTCAGACCGTTCGCGGGTGAGTGAGTCAGTCCGTGTCTGGAGCCGGTCGCCGCGCGTCTTGGATACCTCGCCACCAACAGGTAAACACACGACCTAACTACCACAATTTATTTACTATTCCACACTTCACCATAAAAAAGGCCTATTTGATGCTTCAATAGTCTTCGACCACGAATATAAAATAGAGCAATTGTGCAGTCAGCACGAATTTCTTGGAATTTACATTTCGATGTTTTTTTATAACACTTCGTTTTGATGCACCCTGAATTTCAATACTGCCTCCTATATCTGCACACATTAGTTCATGTACCTAAATACGCTGTTCCTTAGTCAAATTCTAATTTTACCTATTCTAATAGGACCTACCTACCTTCTAGTGAAGTTGTAACACGAAAAATCTGGTTATACAAAGTAAAATAGCCCCACAAAAATTCTCCTTCATTGTATCAATATTATTTTCTTAAGCAGGTAAATACTATCTCTATGAGTTATTTTATAACACGACCATACCCATACGAAACGATGAAGTTCTGGTTTCTTATTTGTTGACAAACATCTCGAGGTAGGTTTTACGTTTTGTCACAGGTTTGATTCAGGTCAGGTGTCGGATTATTACTTAAGGATTATCAAGATTATTACTTTAATACAGTAGTAAAAAGGAAGAAGTCCCGCTTGTGCAGCATGACTTTATGAGCGGATAGTGGTATTGAAAAAGCTTTTTTGTTTAATTTACTTGACTGGTCCCATTCAAGTTTCAATTTTACTTTCGAATTTACGGCATATTATTTCTTATTCCACCCTTTATTCAGCTTTTACTCCGAACTATTCGGGTCTTTCGAAAATTCTAGCACAAATATTGCACTTTTTTTTTTTTTTTTTTGTTAACAAACAATTTTATACGCACTCCAAAATTCCAAGCAAAATTTGTGAATGAGATAGAATTACTTCCAACTGTATGCGTTATTAACAGACCAATAAATATGTAATAAATAACCTTCATAACCCGATTCAAACCTACAAAATACTTTGGGTAGGTCCCAAAAATCTAAAAATTGAATGCTGCCCGTCTGCTGCGCTTTTTTATCCGAGGATTACACGGGAATTAATGAAATTGGGTACATCGGGGGCGGCAGAGAGACAGTGCGGCACTGATCCATAACTCCTCCAAGTCTCACCCTTAATGTTTCCCAAATATGGGAAGGATTTAGGTTGAGTTATTTCTGCAAAAAATGCTGAAAATCCAAAACATTGGAGAATATATTGACGAACAAAGTGAAGCGTGCGTGTGTATGCTCTCGCGTGCATTCGTGTGTGTGTGTCTTCCACTACAGGCCGCAATATTGGAGTTATCAACTTGAAATTTCGTAGGTAGACTCGTTAGATATTCGCAATTAGCTGTATAGTATTTGGTGACGATCAGACGGCAGGAACTTGTCGTCAGCGACGACGATCGTCGTCAAATCTATCGAAAAGCTGGTTTGATATAGTTTTCAATAGATTTTGCTACACAGAATCGACTGAAGCTTTAAAAGTTGTCCTTGACGACAATACAACGTAATATCCGTCGTCACTGACGTCAGTCATTCTCCAATCATCAAAAATCGAGTTTGGCATCGTTTTCAATAGAGCTTAAGTCACATACAACTCTTAAGTCACATTGTAGAATCGATTGAAACCATATTAGATGATCTAAAATATTACCGACGCGTTACGTCGGTGATATCATGTAAGACGTGGATCGGTACATCTAAAAACCGCAATAAAATTGGTGTTTTAGTCATTCGTAGGATGCTGAATCGAATCGGACAACGTTCACAGCTAGATTTATCATCCTTACCTTAAGACCACCGTTGATAGGGAAAATTTGTACATTACCTGAAACGTCCTGAGCGGATCCATTGGTTTTTATACATAATCTACCAGCCATTTGTGTGTTTTGTGTTGTACGTGTGTATGTTGTGTATGTAAACATGAAAAATTAAAGTACTTGGACATTCTCTAGGGCATCTTGAAGGTAGGAAAAAATTGCAGTAGAGAGAACTCACAGCACACAACTCAGTAGAATAATTCAGTATGAATTAAGTGTGCGCAAGGGACGGAAAAGTGATTATTAACTATTTATTAATAAAGCTTCTATCCCATCCAGTGAATTCGAAACACCAACCACGTTCTATTGTGATGAGCAATTATTTTTTCATAATTTTTCAAAATTTCTATTCAATTCAATTTTATTGTGTAAACCCACAGGTATTACAAGGAGTTACTCACGCATAATATAGATAACAAATGATATCTTGCATTCATCCCTGCCTCATCAAATGTTTGACTTATATGTTTGTAACAAATAATTTTTTACGTACGTCTACAAGTCTACATACTTTATTATGAATGAAAACTGCATAGTTAAAATATACCATTCGCACTTTGAATTAAATCTTTCGCGAATTGAATTAAACTTACATAGTACGTGAAAAGATCAAAAACTTAAGAAAGGAACACTGGCCCCTCCCTGTTGCTTGATAGGTGCCAAAGTTCTTCTCATAGCACGGCTCAGCATTTGTGCAAATTACGTGATGGATATGTTCCTGCTACTCTTGGACGACCTCTCCGTTAGCTCTTGCTTTTAGAAGTCTTCTTACTAATACCATTAAATTATTTATATTGTCATCTATAGATGGATACGTTGCGAGCTCAGTTTTGTTATTAATAAAAAAATAATTTACTTTCAGATTAACTTCATGAGGTGCTGGATTATGTTTGATTCTACACTTTTTGTGCTCGTTCCATTCAAACATGATTTGTTACAATATGTACATTTTTTTGGAGTTTTACATTGTGTCTTGATTAAAACAACAGATTCGCCTAAGGTTGCGTAATGTTTAATGCAATTCGCGAAAGGTTCAATTCAATGTGCGAATATTGTAAAATATAGTTCAATCGATATTATTATTCAGAGTCAAATTTCAATAAAAATCCCAATCGTGACTAAGATTTCCAACTAGAGGTGTTGATTTTAGTTCTATATATTTTCGATTTTATTCTTCACTAGTTTTCTTGCTCGCTTCGCTCGCTCGGTATGGCTGTGTAAATCCGATGGTCTTTACTGTTGAGTGGGACATGTAGAATGATTGGAAACGGTGGATCATTGAGGGTGATTTGAAAAGTGTAGGGGATGTTGCTCGCTTCGCTCGCTCTGTGGGATGTTTAGATGTGATGGGATATAGTCCCCATACCATCAAGATCTACAGCCCATGGTTCCGGTGGGGGTGGAAAATTTGAAAATTGCTTACAATCCCTTTCTATAGACAATCCCAAGGAAATTGAAAAAATAAAAAATAATAATGACTATAATTAAATAAAAATAAATAAATAAAATGAATAAATCTTATAAAAGGGGTAAAACGAAAATAATAAATTGCTGTGTAATAATTTGTTACGTTTTCTATGTGAGGAAGTTATACTGCCCACCCAACTTGGCAGACTTTTTTTCTGTTGGAAATGACTATTAAACAGGGCACCTTATGCGGAACCACGATAAGTTTAGTTTTAAGGACATTATTTTCAGTACTAACAGCGTTACTCCGTTACAACCGAGTTTTACACTTTAACAAACTAGTTTTTAGTTCATTTTTAATGCTCAACTTTGTGTGTTTTTTAAGGGTAGAACTATGTAAAACTCGGTTGTAACGGAGTTGGAGAGATCTGCGAGTGTTACCATTCGATTCAGCGTGAAAAAATACGAAGAAACCGACCCCAAACTAATATTTTCTTAGGGTGTCATTTTTCACGTAAACCCTCGATTTCATAGAAAAAACACTTTTTTCAGCATACAAACATACTTTTGTTCACCAATTAACAAAGTAAAATTAAAATTGACAACACCGTTGGAAAGCTGGGATTGTGATGCAACTTTTAGGCTTACAGCATGAAAATTTCAATCCAGGACGTTTCGAGGAACAAACATTGAAGAAACGGAAATTTTTTGGAAATTTACAAATTTTTCACTTACAGATTATTTTTCACCCGTTCATTCCATTTGAAATTTTTTAAAACTTCATTAGGGAGATAGGAAATCTTAAGCTTTTTTCAACGGTATAATCAGATTTGAGATTTGACCGAAAATTTAGGGAGTTATGACAGTTTTAGTGACACAAATTCGAAAGGCGAAAAAAATCTTGAAAGTGAAAAAAGTGGTCTTTAGCGGGAATTAGAAAATATATGTTATAGGACAAAAAAGTCACAAATTAGTTGTAGAATCGAACCCTAGCCGATGGTGCGCTCGAAACTGCGACATCCTGAATACAGAGTGTCTACAGAAATTATGGGACAAACTCAAGAAATCGATTTTAAAGCTCATTTCTCATCGAAAGATACTCACAGAGATTTCTTTTTAAACGCTTTGTTTTCAAGGTGTTCAATTTTTAAGATTTTTTCGCGTTTTGTACCTTATGACGTCAAAACGGCCATAACTCCCCCTAGAATCACAGTAAACTCAAAACTAAGAACTCCTTTGGAAAGATCGTTGAATTATTTTAGATTCAATTGGTTGAAATAAGGCCTAACTACAAAATTGGAAAAAATGTTTAAAATTGACGTTTTTCTCTCCCGTTTTTCTGCTACCGGTTTGGGGATTTGTCGGCGTGCACTCTTCGTTAAAAACTTTCCTAATTGGGGGAGAAAAGTATGTTCGTATGCTGAAAAACATGGGTGTTTTCCACGAAATCAAGGGTTTTAGTGAAAAATGACCCTCTATGAAAATGCGAGTTTGGGGCCGGTCTACGTATTTTTTTACGCTGAATCGAATGGTAACACTTGCAGATCTTACCAACTCCGTTATAACCGAGTTTCACACTTTAACTAACTAGTTTACCCTTAAAAAAAACATGATATTGAGAATAAAAAATAGACTAAAAATTTGTGAGTTAAAGTGCAAAACTCGGTTGTAACGGAGTCGGGGAGATCTGCAAGTGTTACCATTCGATTAACATGTAATACATGATTTTGGGGTAGTTTTTGTTGCTGAATCTCGAAATGAAGTCCATTAATTAATATTTGCAATACCAACTTGGAAAAACACCTACATTTTAGTACGCTTTGTGCTTTGTGGAAATGTGTGAGAAAAGTGCAACTCTGATCAATTTTTCGTTATTTTCCCAAGTTGGTGTTGCAAATATCAATTAATGAACATCATTACGAGGTTCAGCACGAAAAAATACTCCAAAATCATGTATAACATGTGCCAATTGAGTATCTTCAAAAACCTTGTTATTGCACTTTAAGAGCGAAATTGCGCACTTTTGGAGCGGATTTAAAATGGGCAAATTTAGCAATCTTTATGAGGCCGACATTTTGTATTCCACCAATTTTGAGATGGCAGATGAAGATTTTCTCACTCGGAAAGGACTAAATTTTCAAAATCTCAAACCTTCTCCGCAAATTAGTATCTATTTTCGGACCTGGCTCCATCAGGGACTAAGAGTTTATAGTGTCAGTCCGTCCCGTCTCTAGATTTAATTATTCTGTGAACATGACAATATCCGTAAAGTAGGCGAGGTTAAGGGGATTGGGGAGGTTAATAAAATAGGGCCGGTTGGGGGGGGGGGGGGGGGGGGGGGGTATGTGCTTACACAGAAGAATCGCACCTGCTGTTGAGTCACGAGTCGCTAGTGAACCGCAACAACAACAACCGGACCACCCACAGCGACCCCTCCCGGGAAATTGTTGACGAAACGCAAACTAAGTTTTATTACCCGCCTCCCGGTGGCGTTCTGGCTGATTCGACATTTATCTCGGTAGCCGATACTCAGCCCACGTCAGGTTCGCACTATAAATCCTCATTTCCCAAGGAATCGCCCCAACGAACGGCTGAAATACGTTTAAAAGTTCCAGTCGTGCAGCATAATCGTATGAGCGAATTTTCTTAATATTTTACCTGTCGTATTATATTATGTTAAATTTACTGAAATTTGAGCAATTTCAGTTGGAAGAAATTGCTAAAAACCAATTCCATGGCCAAAAAATAACTCGTGCTAAAATTCGATGATTCAAAAAAGATTTTGGATTGTCAGGTTGTTTTGCAGTTTTTTATAGATTTATCAGCAAATATTAATGAAATTAAGTACGTATTTCATCATAATTTTATGCAAAAAAATTTCAATGTCCTTGGTTTTTGTCCATAATGTTGTTTTGACTGAAAATCTGCTAAAAATGATAAATTTAACGATTTTTGGGCGTTTTTAGCCATTTTTAGTAATTTGTTTAGTACATTTTTTGAAATATGGCCAATGTAAGGTGCTCGAAAATTGTTTGCCACCAAACTCATTCTTTCTTGGTTTTTTGGCGCAAGAACGGAATTTTTATCTCAATCCTACGGAGGTTATCGTATGGAATGAAATATATACACTGCAGGGGTCAAACGGTCGATCGCGATCGACCAGTCGATCGCGAGTGCTTTTTGAGTAGATCTCGAGAAGAAAAAAATTTTTAATAAGTAGGTAACTAAACTACGCGGAAAATTCCTAGAAAGGTTTCAAGAATTATTGCCCGAAATAACAGCTTTTCTAGACGAAAGAGGTGATGACACTGAGATGTTGAAAAACGAAAAATGGCTGACTGATTTGACATTTTTGACTGACATCACAATGCACTTAAACACCATTAACTTGGAGCTTCAAGGTAAAGGAAAAACTATTATTGAGATGATTAGCGCTGTAAACGCATTCAAAAGTAAATTGCAACTTATTTTAGATCAACTGAAAAGAAAGGATCTGAAACATTTTCCGTCTTTGAAAGCAAGGATTCCTCAGTTGAATTATGATACGTATGAGGCTGAATTATCAAATATTTTGGGACAATTCGAAATGCGTTTTTATGATTGCAGTAATTTGGCAAATATAGCATCATTTATGAGTTATCCTTTTTCATGTAAAAACATTGAGGAATTAGCTACTGAAGTAGCAAGTCAGTTTAATATGAACTCATGTTCTGTTGAAAATGAGTTGGTACAGATTATATCAGATATTTATCTCAAAGCTACAACATCTGATACAAATTTCTGGTGTTTTATATCTGAAGATAAATATCCGAATCTAAGGCAAATCGCCCTTCAACTGACGGCAATGTTTGGGTCAACTTACTTGTGCGAGTCTGCATTTTCTGAAATGGAGATAATTAAGTCAAAATATCGCAATCGACTCACTGACGATCATATGTCATCATGCTATCGATTGGCACTCAGTGGTTACGCACCATCTTATGAAAAGTATGCTGAGGGCATGCAGTGCCACGCTTCAACATCCAAAGTCACTCCTTAGTTGAGTTTAACACCATATGTAACTCTTTTGTTTTGTAACAACGAATAAACTCGCAATTTTGAATAACTAGGAGTTTTTTCATTGATATTGTAGAGAAGAACTTAAGTAAACCTAACCCAAACCTTGACTAAAATAATGTAAATTGTGCGGAAAGCTAATATCTATATATGCTACGGTACACCCTACTATCGTGTATGTACGACAACTCTGCATCACACATTCTTGCAGCCTCTCAGAGTCGATCGTAAGTAGTCTAAAAATATTGAGGTAGATCGCCAGCAGTTCAAGTTTGAGCACCCCTGATATACAGGGTGCCCAACGAGACGTTGACCCCCCCCCCCCCCCCCCCCCGTTAAAATCGTTATTTATGGATAAAAAAATTTTTTTTTTCAAACTTCATGTTTTTTTGTGAGGATCTCAGAAATGACAAAATTGCGCAGTACAAATTTGCGCAACTAACATCAACTTTGTTTTTTCAAATAGGAACCCCCCTTTTGTATTCCATATTCGGATTCTGCACACAATTTCATGAACATTTGACCCCTCATTCGATTTTTTCGGCCACGCGCTCAGCGCGTTTTTTTTCGTACTTTCAGCGAGCGCTCAAAGTTGCGAAACCCTACGGTTTTTTACGGTTTATACGGTAACCCTACGGTTGCGCCAAAATTCGGATGTACGAAGTACCCAAGTGTGACACATTAAATTTCTTTATTTTTCGACGCTGAGTCTCGTGGTGCTATCCGTTCTTTCATTTTACTACATGTCAACGCTTTTACAGCCCAAAATGTGGTTATTTTAAGCAATAACCATATTTATGTGGTGTGTGTGTTGAATTTTCATAGTTATTGAACGCTGATTCGCGCAAGTGCAGCTCGTTTTTTTCTAAGTTTTCAAGAGAAATATAAATTATTCCTTGCGAGTGAATAGACGTGAGGAGTCGTCCAAGTATCATCAAAACAGAGGTTCAAAGTTGGGATGTAAGATATTTCTGGAAAGTTGACTTTTCCTGCCAAATCATTTGAAGCTCGCTGAACGGGTTGCGCGTGGCCGAAAAAATCGAATGAGGGGTCAAATCTTCATGAAATTGTTTGCAGAATCCGAATATGGAACAAAAAAGGGGGTTCCTTAATGAAAAAACAAAGTTGATGGTGGTTGCGCATGGTTGCGCAATTGCGCGCTACACAATTTTGTCATTTCTGAGATCCTCTAAAAAAAAACATGAAATTTGAAAACAATTTTTTTTTTTTTTTTTTTTTTTTTAATCCACAAATAACGATTTTAACTGGGGGGGTCAACGTCTCGTTGGACACCCTGTATATCTGAAAAACGCAAACTTCAGGCATCGTACCAGAAGCCTCAAAACGGATTTCAATGAAGAAATTTTCCAAGAGTTTTAATATTTTTTGGCCCATTGCAATAGCTTAATTTTCAAAAGGCAAGTCAGGCAAAACTGCAAAAAGCTAGGCAGTCGTTTTGTTAACGTTCTACTTCGGCTTCAGGGTTCATACAGAATATTGTTTATATTTATTACATCCACTATTGGGTTTATTGTAGTCATTCATCAACGAAAAAAATAATGAAGGTGCTTTCCTGCTATACGCCCGCTAAGCATCACTTATGATATATTTGTGCAACTAATCTAAATTTTACTCAAAGTTCTAGTCATGCAGCATGATCTTTTGAGCGAATTTTCTTAAATTACCACCTTTTGTGTCTGGTACATAATTATGTTAAGTTATTTTTTTAGCAGATAGCTCAAATCAAATTTATTAACTATAAAATAGAACATTTAAAAATTGGTGTACAATAGTATGCTGAAAATGTACTTAAATTTCATTAAAAGTGCTCCAGAATCGATAAAAACTTCAAAAAAGTTGAAAATCCAAGATTTTTTTTTTATAGTGGATTATCATTTAGAACGAGTTTTGCCATCAGTTTGGGAGTTAACAACTTCTTTTCACTCAGTACTAAATTTGCAAAACAATGTAACATAATATGTACGATAATATGCGAAAATTCGTTCATACGATCTTGCTGCATGACTGGAACTATTTGTGATTGAAATATTTCATATCAGGTCTTGATGTTGTGGATTCGTTGAAGATTGTTTACCTCCAATATCCTAGGTATAGTAATGCTACTATCATTATTAGCTTAATGACGCAACAGCTGTATCGGATCGTGGTTGGAATTGACTGAATGGAGAGAAGTTAGGAACCTCGGCAAACACACGACTCTCATTCAGATTCGCCGATAAGAGTGAGATCAGATACCGAAGCGCAAGTTGTATGAAATCATCACCCGAATCATCTCTCAGGATTGCGGTCACCACTTGGCTAAGCCCTACTCGCCTCGTTCACACTACCTGCTTCCCCTTACCAACGACAGTGTTGCCAACGCCTCCATCTCGAAATACCCCGCAATTTTTAAACAATTCCCCATCCCCCCCCCCCCATGCTGGCATAATTCCCCATAATCCCTACAGTAGGGTAAATCTGTACACTTACATTCGAACGCTGATTAAAATTGAAGGCATCACCCTGAAGCTGTTTTTTCGTATGAAAACGCACGAAAATAACTGAGATAAGTATGGTTGATTTTAAGCTCCAAACCGGCCTATCCTGAAGCTTCTTGCTTGGAAACGCACGCACACAGTAAAATTACATGATGCCTGCTTTTTAGTTAGTAAAAAAGGAACAAGAAAACCATGGTCGGGAGCTAAAAAACCGGTACCCAAGTTTTTTTTGCTCCCCATAAAACTGCGCTACCTCAACGTGCTTTTTGTTAAGCTCGTATTACACTTCCGTGTGTTGAAGCTAAAGGTTTGTATTTTTGTTCCCAGCCCCCACAAGCACGAAACGAACACAAATTGGCCAAAAGAGAATTTACCATCGTATTGAGATTTTTATACGCCTGTTTGCTGGCGGCCACACCACCAGTGCGCGCCAAATTAATGCATTTTTCAGCTCCCGACCAATGTTTTCTTGTTCCTTTTTTACTAACTAAAAAGTAGGTATCTTGTAATTTTACTGTGTGTGCGTGCGTTTCCAAGCAAAAAAGCAGAATTAGGTGTTGATTTGGCAACAACGAAAAAGATAGGGGACCAACTACAACCTAACCCGCGCATTCTCTGACAATTTCATCGAAATCGGATGAAAACAGTGGAAATTAAGGTCGTTACAAGGATTTCACATAGGAGCATGGGCAGTAGCTATTAATGATACAATCATGTTAAAATTGATATGGGATGATAAAACTGCCTTTTTCTGAACCCGTCGAAGTGTCGAAGTGTTCTGTCGTCTCATTTCATCGCTTAGTGGCGCCCCTTCAGTTTGCGTACAACCTTGGAAATGCACCCCTAGCGAGAGGGGATGAAACTTTGGATTTGGGAGTTAGGTGCGACGGTCAGCTCACTTTCTCGCGGCATATCGAAATGGTTGCCAGTAGCGCTATGCGCTCGCTTGGCTTTGTAAAGAGGCATACCCGCGACTTTAACCACGTTCATGCCATCGTTACGCTTTATAAGGCGCTTGTCCTTCCTAAGCTGGAGTATGCCTCAACGATATGGTCTCCTTACTATGCAGTCCACAAATATCAAATTGAGCGAGTTCAAAATAAATTCCTGCGGTATATTGCATTTAAGCTTGGAATTTCTTCGGAAAACGTGGACTATCCATCACTCCTCAGGACCTGCAGACTCCAACCCCTGGAAGTGCGGCGTGGCATGGCTGACCTGTCATTTCTCCACAAGCTCGTAAATGGCGGTATCGACTGTCCTCCGTTGCTGGCGGAGATTCGACTCTCCATCCCTCGCATCTCAAGTCGTCAGCCTGAAATTTTCCACATCCCTTTCTCTCCGACAAACTATCTTCGAAATCGACCACTGCACCGCATCCCCCGTTCTGCAAACCTCTTCTTAAATTTGTACCCTGATTTTGACTTTTTCAATAGTCCCCTTTCATCTCTGAAAACTTTAGTGCTCTCTTCTCCCGCTTTGTTTTGACTATTATATCCAAATTGCTCTATTTGACTTCATAAGTTACTGTTATGTTATTACTGTTATATTATTGCTGTTTCTGGTAAAATTGTTCTTTTTCATGTTGTTTTTCTCAAAATTGAAAATTCTTGTGTACACTGAATTGCAACTTTTGTTTTGATGTTGTGAATTGGGCTTGCCCGTTAATAAATAAATAAATAAATAAAATCGTCATCCCCTACTATCATCAAATTTGAGCGAGATCGGACGACTAGGGCGTGAAAAAATGGAGCATAATGGAATTTACGTTTGTGCATGTGCAGAGTTAAGTATAGAGTCAAGAACGATGAAACTGATAGAGCACACCCTAGCCCCTCACATTCCCTAAAAATTGCACCCAGATCGGATGAAAACTGGAAAATAAGCTTGTTACGAGGATTTCATATTGGCGCATGCGCAGTAGCTATTAACGATAAAATCATGTTTAAAATGATATGGGATGATCAAATGTCATCCCCCAACTATCATCCAAATTTGAGCGACATCGGACGACTAGGGCGTAAAAAAGTTCCAGTCATGCAGCATGATCGTATGAACGAATTTTCATAAATAGTCGTATTAGATTTATGTTAAATTCTGTTGAAATTTGAGTACTTTGAGGACAAATACAAATTTTATTATACATTTTATAGCAAACTAACTTTTTGTCAGTAATATTCCAATGAACAAACGATTTTGTGGATTTTTACAATTTTTTCAAGTGTTCCTATCGATTTTTAGCTTATTTTAATGAAATTTAAGTACATTTTTCAGTACAATTTTGTGCTTAAATTTTTAAATGTCCTGGTTCATGTTCGATTAATTTTTTTCGAGTAGCATTCTGCTAAAAAATAGAAATTTGTTAATTTTTAGTGGTTTTTTGCTTTTTTTAGTGATTTTTCAAGTACATTTTTTGAAATTTGACCAATTTAATGTGCTCAAAAAGTGTTGTCCAACGAACTCATCCTTTCTTTTGAAATGCTTGATTTTTTGGCGAAAGAACGAAGTTTTTATCTGATTTCTATTGAGAGTTATCGTCTGGAACGACATATATATATATATATATACTTATATATACTTTTATATATATATATATATATATATATATATATATATATATATATATATATACATATAAAAAAGCGTTAAATCCAGGAATCATTTCAGAATGCCTCAAAACAGATTTCGATGAAGAAAATTTTTGAAAATTTTTATTTCAACATTTTGAGAGCCATTGCAATAGCTTTATTTTCTAAGAAAATTCGCTAAAACGGAGCATAATGGAATTCACGTTTGCGCATGCACCGTATATTCCATACACACACACACACACACCACATATTCCATACACACACACCACACACAGACAGACACGGAACCAAAGTTGTTCAAAATGGTCTAAAACGTAAAATGCGAGTGGAAACTTTGATTTTTTTCTCTCCCGAAACTGAAAACAATGCTTCCGCTACTTTTAGGTTGACTCGGGAATGTGGGTTATGATTGGTATCGCCGCAAAATCTTCTGTAAGTGGAGAGGGTGGCTTGGTTTTGGGGTCTTTTCTGTTATATCAGGGGTCTCCAACCTTTTTTACTGGAGGGCCACACTATAAAATATTTGAGACATGACGGGCCAACAATTTACTAATATTTCCCAAGCCCCCCCCCCCCCCCATACATTCACGAAGTTTTGTTTTAATTAAGAGTGCTCAGTGGTGTTTATTGAGATATTCTGGGCTTAGTTTTCTAAGTAGCAATATTCCCCCCTTTTATATCTTTGTTGTTGGATAACTCAAATCATGTTCTTTTAAGATACTTAAAAATAACGTTGTGTACAAAATATACCAGGCCTAAGTAAGACAATTATTAATGATTTTTCCTTAGGCCTACTTTCATTAAAAAATTCAATCATTATATCAAATACCCATACATTTTTAATATAACATGATGAGTTATTTTTAGTCCTGCCTTAGGTACAGTCGGGGTAAGCTTTCTGCCCTACACCACAGTACAGTCCGTGCAAAACACTGACCATCGCTGAATGGCTGATCGCTGCTGGTTTAAAGATAACTTAACACTTATCGAGAATGGAAGGGACAAAGAATAGGGACGATTACTATACTCGTAGTTACCGGTTAAAGTGTTTTAAGGAAAATATATTTTCAAATAAAAAAAATCTTTTTTCAGTTTGTAATTTTTCCGAGGGCCGGTCAAAATCTGCTCGCGGGCCGGATGTGGCCCGCGGGCCGTAGGTTGGAGACCCCTGTGTTATATCCCCGCATTTACAAACTATTTTCTATGGAATGGGGTTTGATCGGATTGATGATCCCCAATCATTTTTACGTCCACTGTGGTAAAATAGATCAGAATGATTGTATAGTTTGGTGGTCTGGATGCTCGCAAGCTCGCATCTCAAAAATATATTACATCAAGTAGTCAATCCCTTAGTAAAAATACAGATTAGTTGGGCATACAAGTCAGAATAAATGAATAGTAGAGAATTAACGGGAATATGCGGGGATATTTCTGTTAACAGAAAAGGCCCTAGTTTTGTTCGGAAAATCGCTTTTGAGGGCGGCGAGCCGCCCACTCTCGCCCTTGATAACCGACCAAGAAAAGAGAAGAAGAAAAAAATAAGACTTGGGAGTCGAAGTGTAGTTTACTTACCTAGTTTTCTTGGACGGCGAGAGACGTGACCTGCGGTTCATTTACAACGGCGTAATTGGACGCTTTTACTAAACTAGCGCCCCGCAAATCCGGTGCTATTTGCTAACGGTGACTGTAGTCGTAGTCTGGTGCAGGCGATTGCTTCGAACGGTTCGCCCAAGAGAAATTACCGACGTCGAGCATCTGGGGCGCGGGTTTTAAGACTTGGCCGCTGGGCGCCATCGTCAATTTGGGCTGCTTATAGCGCTCTGACGACGAGATGATACAGTGCTCCACATTTAGTATTGCAATGTTGAGCTCCAGCTTCAGTGAGAGTAGTTTTATTTTCCCAACAATGCTGAGAAGCAATGGAAAGTAATCAGTGGCGTAACTAAGTCATTTCTTATAAAGAGGCAACAGTCAAGGATTTCATTTTATTTTATAGTTTTAGTATTAATTTCTAGTACTTGTTGTTGAATATAAATACGAAGACTGTATGATAAACTGTCAAACGCTTTATTTGTTTATTTTGGAATGATACGGGCGTAGCCCAATTACAATATGCATGACATAAAAAATAGATGCATATAACAAAACAGAAAAAATCATGACATCGATGCTGGAGTTCATGAAATTTCTTAAACTTAACCAAAATCACAAGGTACAGGAATAATACAACAACAATAACACGAATTTCAATAAAGAAGGTCACTTGAAATGAGAAAGCAAAACCGAACTAATTATTAAATTAGGGACAAAACGTGCTTCCTGAAGTAACTAAGACCGGAGGTGAACTGATCTAAATCTTCGGACAATGAAGCTAAATAATTTATATGTCTCTGAATTCTAGTTATAGGGCTATTTAATAAATAATTAGTGTGGGTGTGGCGCATGTTGTAGTTGGGGACATTTAAATTAAATAAGGATAAGAGTGAGGGACAGTCGATTCCACCATTGAACAGCTTGACAACGAATGTTGCATCCATCCACCTTGTCTAGTCTCTAACGGAGTCAGACCACTTATGCCCATCATCGTATCATGTAACGAGTCACCACTGATCGGCACTCCCACTCTAAATGCTAAAAATCTTAGAAATTTATTCTGGATCTTCTCCAATCTAACTCTAGCTATATTATAAAAAGGAGACCAAACTATAGCGCAATATTCAATCGTGGATCGGACAAGTGCGGTGTATAGAAGAGTCAGGGCCATGGCATTGGTAAAATCTGATGTCGTTCTCTTCAAGAAGCCCAACATCCTCATTGCCTTATTGCATATGAAATCGACATGATTCGAAAAGCTCAGCTGAACATAAAATAGTACACCCAGGTCTCGCACCACCAACTGTCGATCAAGAACGTGTCCATCGATATGATATAAGAACTGTAAAGGTTCGCGCCTTATACATATTCAATGGCTTTTGTCATGATTTCAAATCACGTAAGCTTTCATATTCATTCAATAGCTTCCATGGTATTGTTTATTAGAACATAATACTATTTAGAAAAACATATTAGACAATTAACTAATCCAAACGTTAAAAACTACGATAAATACGAATAGGTAGCGATGAACTAGGGAGCACTAGGCCTATTATTAACGTATTGTACTAGACTTACTGCCTGCAAAATCATATCTGTGGACGTTTCTCTCCTACAGATTTACCATAAGTTGTTCAATATTCCTGCGCAAAAAGCACTCGTTCTAGACAATATCACGCAATCGTACTATATAGGTACGCGAAATAAAATACCGGGCATGAAACCGAGAGCGAGAAACAAATATGTAAACAAACTGAAACCAGCAATATGCATTTCAACAGAGATTTAATATGTAAATGGTAGAATATGTACCTACGATATACCAACGATAAAAGAACTACTTAGAGATACTGTTTTGGATCAAAGATCCAAGCGTGATCAGGTAGGCAGTGAAAAGTAGGGGAAGTTCGCAGGGGAACTTTTGTGGATACTGAACTATAGATATTTTTCTATGGAAAAATCGAATATGGGCTAGCCCCTGAAGGTAGTGGAAAATACTTGATTTCAGCTTGTAGTATCCACATTTCCGTTTCGTTGAAGGTGAGTTTACTCCTCTCCGTGGGGCTGTATAATATCCACGCCATTTTGCCCTTACACAAACGAACCTAATAAGAATTTCTTCATTCCTAAGAGCGTATAAAGTTGCTAGGCAAACGGATTCGTATAATGATAATTGTTTTTTACGAATTACATTTTACAATTAATGTGTTAGGTACCTAATGGAATTAGAAGCGTAAAATTATCCATTTTAATTGAATTAATACAAAGAACTTTTGTATCCTCTATGATTCAGGGAGGGGCTGCGCCCACCCTGCCCCTCCTCAAACTACGCCACTGAAAGTAATGTTATTCACGTGAAATAATGTTTTTTTGAGCCCCCAAACATGGGAGAGCCCCTTATAAGCGTAATAAGTTCCATGTCCTATTTGGAAATCTCACTATAAGCGCATTAGTTGCGCATAATGTCTATTCGTCACATTGTTCGTATTTTTTGTCTCTTGCTGGCAAACCTTAGTGAAAGCCAGTTTATTATCTGCTTGTTCGCATTTGATGCATTAGATTCGAACCTGCTGGAATGACACGCGATCATGTTCATTATCGTCTTGATCCTTGAGAAGTAAGTAAATCTTCTATATGGAAATATACAAAGAAATGTAACTGTAAAAAAAAAAAAAAAAACTTAGTCATGCAGCATGACTAATAGAGCGAACTTTCAATTTTGTGGCCAACCGTATCCTGAATAAAACTGAGGGAACAGCCGTGTGACGAGATCGCAAAGAAAATTATGGGCATTTTTAACATAAATTCGATTTGTTCCACTTATTATGAATCTTAAAGAACTGAGAGAAGCCGCAATTGACTCAGCACTGGAAAATATGTACTTCGATATGACACCCTACATGGCCTTCAGTAAAAAAACCGATTTTTTAAAAGCAATTTTGGGGCCATTAAATTATAAATTTGAGCTTGAAATTCTGGAGCAATAAGGCTGTCCAATGAACCTATGCCTCTACCGGGGGACGCGTTAAGAGGCTCTACGGACTATACGTTTACCATCGACGAACTGTTCAACGAACTTGACTTGTCTTTTACCAAGACGGATTTTTCTGCGTTGGAATGAATTTCTTACGCCGTATTTTAGGGGAATCATCGTCTATAAATACACCCTATAAATATATCTATATATTTTTGAAGCCATCTAAATAGCTCATTTTTTCTTCAAAAATTCGCTAAAATCCGTCTTGGCAAAAGATCGCTCCATAGAACATTTTGACTGATTTTTTTTTTTTTTTTAAGTGCAAAAAAGCCTTTTTTGTAAATAGAAATTCATTAAAAGCATTTATCTCAATTAAAAAAGCATAATGGGTTCTTAATAGATGAAAATAGGTGTTACTACCTAAAAGTTGGGAGAATAATAGTCAAATAAATAGAAATCAAGAGTAAAATAAATAGAAATCGAAAGGTACTATCTTTGTAATATCTGACTCACAAAGCACAGTCAAAAGTATTCAAAACATGAGCCCATCAGCAAAAATCTCACATCTACTGGGCCGGATTATCTCACAGATATCACTATTAGGAGAACGCGGAGTAAGCGTAAAATTCGTATGGGTTAAATCTCACATTGGACTCAAGGGCAATGAAACTGCAGACTTACTAGCGAAAAATGGTTCATTATCTGGGGAAACGAGTACAGAAAGTGTGCCCTTTACAGATCTCAAAACCCATTTCAGAACTCAGCTCTACAATCGTTGGAAACAGTACCACAACTCTTACCCATCAACAAATAAGCATAGTAATATTTTTCAATTCGTTCCAAAATCACCGTGGTATCTGAAAATGGGTGAAAAAGAAAAGTCATTTTACTCCACACTGGCCCGCTTGAGAAGTAACCACGGGCTATGTAATGCTTACCTCCAGAAAATTCGCCAAGTTAATGATAGTGCGTGTAGTTTTTGTGACAACGTGGAAGATTTGGAACACATTATTTTTATTTGTCCACAATATAGAACTGAAAGAGGACAAATGTTCAACAGCCTCTCTGATGTTGTCCAAAACCCATTTAATTTAGAATTTTTACTAGCGCTAGAAAGTGAAGAAGTGTACTCCATTATTTTCAAATTTTTTACTAATATTAATCGTAAAATTTAATTGCTATGAAAAGCATGTAGTACTTATAACTTTATGTGTATAAATTTTTTAAATATTTCATTATTATTATTACTGTAAAATATGGCTGTAAGGTTTTCATGCTGATGCCAATAAAAAAATTAAAAAAAATAGAAATCTCGTTCAATTGATTGTGAAAATACGTGTATACAAAATACTTCCTCTCTTACCTACATACTTTTTTCACAAACTCATTGAATATCTTTTCACAATTATATTATTGTAACAAAAAAAAAAAAAAAAAAAAAGTCTGGCAAGTTGGGTGTGGCACATAGCTTCCTCGTTTACCTATCATGAAAGTATAGTATCATGGTAACCCTGGGTATAACGTGTATCCTTACCATCTCCTATGTGTTGGGTCGTTCGTGGTTATCGCCGCATTCCACTTCGAAATGTGAAGAATCGTGCGTTGTGCTGAATTAGGAACTACAAATGAGGAATCCCGATACGACACTCACTTCTGTCTGTTCAAACCTCTTTTATTTCTATCTCTGTTCCTTCAAAAGTGTAGACAAAAAAAAAAACATGCCTGTCTAAGATTTTAAGATTTGCACAGAGTATATATTAAACGTTATTACACAAGAGCATAACAATGGAATATACGAATACGAACTAAGTGGTATCTTATATTGGTATCTCATATATATATATATATATATATCATATATATATTATATTTGGTGATGGCTGACTAGTCCAATATATGCAATGGGTTTGGTGAATGACCAAAACTAGTCTGGGTGTGGATATTTTTTTTTATTTGGTGCGACGTTTTGGTAGGATCTGACCAGCATGCGGATATCTAAGGCTTGAATGAAAATTTTTAGTGAATGTTATGTGCTTAAAAGTAGGTAACAATGGTCAATCAAGATAGGGTAACTAAGTACTTACAGTTGTTGCTTCAGTTTTAGAAACAAACAGTGAACCGTGCGTGAGATGGTAAATTTAAATTTTTTAGTGCTTGGTACTAAAAGTAATTATCACTACAAACACAAGAAATCCGTACTTGCACATCATTTTGCACTATTTTACACAATCACAAGAAATACGTTACAAATAGGTAAGGTTTGCAATGGGAAGGTTTACATATAAAGGTTTACATTTAACACACACTTGAAGTGGGCAATTGGGACATATGCTGCATTGAGCCCAATTATGAAAAAAGAAAAATCAAAGAGATGGCATACATTGTAAAAAACAAAAATAACATGAATTTCAAAAAAGATGTAAAAGTGTTATCAACTACCTATCATAAGTTGATAACACAAGAATAATTGTATTAATCACCCCTCCCAATTATCATTCATAGCAAATAATATCCACATCTAACAATTATACATAATATCCTCATCACCCATTAATTAGGTAGTCTTAGACAAATAAGTTCATTCATCCATATAGCACCTTCCATGTAACAGTACCAATAACCACCCCCATTATGCATTGCAAACCTTACCTATTTGTAACGTATTTCTTGTGATTGTGCAAAATAGTGCAAAATGATGTGCAAGTACGGATTTCTTGTGTTTGTTGTGATAATTACTTTTAGTACCTAGCACTAAAATAATTTAAATTTACCATCTCACGCACGGTTCACTGTTTGTTTTTAAAACTGAAGCAACAACTGTAAGTACTTAGTGACCCTATCATGATTGACCATTGTTACCTACTTTTAAGCACATAACATTTACTAACACATTTTCATTCATTGTTGCCTTAGATATCCGCATGATTAGTTTCAGATCCTGACCGAAACGTCGCACCAAATATAAAAAAATATCCACACCCAGACTAGTTTTGGTCATTCACCAAACCCATTTACCAAAGTTTATATATATATATATATATATATATATGTATATATATATATATATATATATATGAAAAACTGTTTCAGAATTCGTTTCAGAATGCCTCAAAACGGATTTCAATGAAGAAATTTTTCAAGAATTTTGATTTTAAAATTTTCCGAGCCATTGCAATAGTTCATGTTCTACGAAAATTTGCTAAAAGGAAAAAATTACCTTCACGGCGTTTGGGACCGGTCGTTTCGCCAGCCAAGTTGTCTCAGTACCAATATATAAGGTCAAGACGATTTTATAGGTTTCCAATCTCTGCGGGTCCCGGCGTAACTTAGAAGTATTCACGTCTATTTGTCTAACGGTAGGAATTCCGTTAGGCCCCTCACCAAATCCGAGATCCCAGACGCCCCAACTTGATGTACCTACCCGGATAGCCGAGGCGAAAACTTCGACAGTTCATTGGATCCAGTTAGGATGAGGGTCAGGGGGCACTTAGTCTGACTACACGTGTGCTCACTCCTCCTACCAGCACGGGTTACCTTCCAGCCTCTCATCGTTAGAGAAGCGACTGCGGCGAGGCTTCATCCTACCTTCTTCCCCAATATGTACCATACTTACTAATTAAAGTTCCCGTCATGCAGTATGAATGTATGTTAAATTGTTTTGAAATTTGGGTCTTTTGAGTGCAAAGAAATTGTTACCTATTAATTTCATGGCGAAAACCGTATTTTGATTAAGGGCACTTGGTACCCCCCCCCCCCCCCCCCCCAAAATGGCGAAATTCGTGACCCATCATCTCGGCACTCGTTGGGCCGATGTCGATGATCTTTTTTTAACTGATAGATCTTGTAAAGATCTAAAGATCTGCGGAATCAGATTGAAAAAATATTTATTTGCCGCATCACAATATCGAAGCCGATTTCGGAAATATTGGTGGTATTTGAGGTAACTTTGATTATCTGTCCCGTAATTACAATAACTTATTTCGATAAAATATTCCCGCAGATTTATGCAGTAGGTTGAGAGATAACTTTCTGAAGAAAGAAAAATGAATTCGGTTCAGTAGATCCCAAGATAGAGGGTCCGATGCGCAAAAATATGCTACATTTCAGGAGAGCCATAAAACGAAAAAGTAACAATATTTGCCCTTCTGCGACGTTTGGTGAACTAATATGACTTGAATATGTGTGAATGAGTTAGTAACCTCAATGACTTCACTTCACACAGTCAGAGCATAATACCAACGAACCAACCAACCAGGATGATAAGATGATAACAATGATAAAATGTTCTGTTATTCTATGTTGTTTACGTTTCCACTCGTCCGTGCATCTTTCCGCGTTCGATTTGTCCGCAATTCGTTTAGTCCATATAGTTTTAGTGTTTCATACGCAATGACGAAAAGTAAAAGAATATTCAAGAAGGTGAACCATATCGCGAATTTCTCCAAGTATTTGCGTGAAGATGATTCTGCGTCCGAAATTTGCCACTTACCATCCAGCTCAAGTCTTTCACCCGGCTCTCATCCTTTGACTTCCTATGATCCTTCCTTTCCTGGAACTTCTTTCTCTGAAACCCCTCTTTTTCCTAGTACTTCATCCGGCGACTCAAGCTGGTTATCTTCCTCTAAGAAGAAATTAGGATTTGGATTAGGATTAGGATTTGTAAGTACCAGTATTTTGGATATTATCGACTTTCCGTAGCTGTTTGAATTTTAAGAAGCAGGGGCAGCGGTCTATGAGGCGGGCAACTTCTAAGTTAATTTGTGAGACATTTGAATTATGTACATATTATATGCAATATATTATCTTGTTCAGGGATGAATCTAGTTTATTTAAGACAAAAAAAGAAAACAGTTTGAAAATTTTTTGTTGGGGTAATACCTATGCAATTCAAAAAGATTTTGGATTTTTAGCTTTTTTGTAGTTTTTATCGGTTTTTTTGTTTAATGGAATTTAATTATATTTCCAACAAAATTTTGTACATGAACTTTTGGTTGTTCTATTTCATAGTTTTTAAGCGTTATTTGAGACATTTTCTGCTAAAAAACATAAACTCAACGATTGTAGCCCTTTTTAGCCCTTTTAGCAAATATTTGAAGAACATTATTAAGCTATTGCAATGACTCCAAAAATGTTAAAATCAAAATTTTCGAAAAATTTTTTCATTCAAATCCGTTTTGAGACATTCTGAAACGAATTCTAGAGTTTAACACTTTTTCATATATATACATATGTAAGTAGGTATGTATGTATGCATGTATATATATGTTTATTTATATATATAGATATATAACGATAACTCTCCTTAGGATTAAGTTAAAAATTCCGTTCTCGCGCTAAAAAATCAAGCTTTTTTTTCCTTCACGTTTTGAGTACATTAAATTGGTCAAATTTCAAAAAATGTACTAAAAAAAGTCACTAAAAATGGTATAAAACGGGTAAAAATTGTTAAATTCAGAATTTTCTTTAGCAGAATATTGCTCCAGTAAAGTTTTTCAAGTATAAAATAGACCATCCAAAAATTTATGTACTAAATATTGCTGAAAATGTATTTAAATTTCATTAAAATTTGCAAAAGAAAAAAAAAATGTATAGAACTGCAAAAAAGCTAAAAGTCTAAAACCTCTTTTTGAATAGCAGATTACCACTTAGAATACGTTTTTTGTCATAAAATTAATCGTTAATAATTTCCGTGCACTCAAAAAGCTTACACTTCGAAACAATTTAACATGATTACAATTCGATAATTTACGAAAATTCGCTCATACGATCATGCTGCATGACTGGACCTTTAAGAACGGGGATATTCTCTTTGTCTTTACCTGCATGTAGTTGACTAGTGAACTTAGGTGACACTGGCGGTGTTCCACGTAGTTAACAATGTTTCGCTATCACAACAGGGATCAAGGAAAAAAAAAGTTACCATATCAACTACCGAACGGAACAAATTATAATCATGAACATCTATTTGATTAGTCAGCTAGTCTATTTTATTCGGGAGCGAAACTGTCACAGCCTCGGGTTTGGTAACCGTGGGCGTCACTGGCCTTCTTCCATTCTGTTTTATTTTTACGAGCTAGAACCAAGCATTCTTTAATAAAACCTGATGGCCTAGTCAGAATATCCAGAGAAACAAAAGAATCTCGACAGTCTCGGCTGTAGTCAATTCGAGCTTGTATCCTAATCGCACTTCTTTGTACTCCAAAGATTTTCCCAGCTGAAAAACTTTGCGAGTCGAAACAGCCGTAGTAACAATGGCGGAGCACTTCGGACGACACTTGATTCGACAGGCTTGTCAGTCAGTTTAAATAATAATTAATACCGAAAGTGGTCTAAAATGTTCCTATCTTCTCAAAAGGAGATAATTTTCTATTCTAAATTATTGTCCACAGATGCTGTTTAATATAGTTTCGCGTTCCGCTGCACCCTTTCTCACATGCCACGATAAAATTTACTCGTCGTGGCTTATCGTTAATAAATTGTATTGCAAAGCTTGATTTAGATGACATTCACTAAAATCATCTCTCCCGTAGGCACCTGGAAATTATATGCATCCATCGCCGTGATTTTACTAGAAGCTCTGGTGGCGCTAAAATATTGTTCAGGATTGCGAGAACTGGTCAGCTGAACCCAAATGAAATGCCGTGTAACATTTGTGAAAAGAGGTTAGCTGTAACCCTCGCACCAGATCTTTTCCAGAGTCCGACGAACAATTCCTGTACTAAAATTTTACGCGGGAGATTGGAGTTCTCGGATCACAATAACCTCCACTTGTAAGATCTTCGTAATTGGAGTGAAGAAACTATAATGCCATCCCACTTGGCAGTAGTTTTTCTGTATGTTAGAAAACGACTTATATTGTTATACATGTATTCTCACAAACATAATTACAAACGGAATGAACTTTTCCTGAACTACAGGACGCTTGAAACTATAACACTAGTTATACTTATCAACGTCCAACATCAACAAGTCAACAATCAACATCAACAGATTCACCTTCTTTCTTCTTGCCTGCCTATACTACTTTGGACGCATAACCCAAGACTCTGTTTATATACGTTTCCATGTCCTCATCTTGCAACATTTTAGACGTAAAGAGACATTTAGACGCTTGCAAGCGGCGTAGTCGAGTCATTGGCTGAAACCTTGAAGACAATTTATTCCACAGAATCCTAGGACACGAAACATCAAGAATATCCTGCTGAATATCTTCAGTTACAGCTCTAGCTATTAACCTAAACGCTTTTCTCTTTTTCTCTTGTGAAAACGTTGCGAATGATTCTTCATCATTCGTAGTGACTAATTCCCATAAATTTTGATCTTCAAATTCTAATCGTACGTTAAATGACCATGTTTTATCATTTTTTCTATTGAGTTTTACAATGCCATTGTAGCATTTAGACTTACTCTGCTCGTCCTCATCCATTTCACTCTGACGAATAGCACAGAAGAATCACTGGGCGAACATAACCTTTGTTAGAAAACGACTTATATTGTTATACATGTATTCTCACAAACGTAATTACAAACGGAATGAACTTTTCCTGAACTACAGGACGCTTGAAACTATAACACTAGTTTTACTTATCAACGTCCAACATCAACAAGTCAACAATCAACATCAACACTCTACTCATAGGTATTGGGTTACATAGTTTACATCTGTACCTGCTATTCATAAATCTTACTCATTCAGTATGTGTTGCTTATGGAATATATATAATTTATGTCCCTTTAAAAAAGTCCACAATTTCCATTTGAATTGCTTGTTATTAATAATAAAAAGTTTTATTTTTTACAGGTGAGCAATCAAATGTCCTCCTATTCTCACCGTGTTTCGTGAGTATGAGTAACCAAGATATAATCTGCAATAAATTAATTATTCCTTTGAATGAAACTGTCCCAATTCTGGCTGGCCGGGTGTCATCGGATCGGTTCAGATCGGTGGACTGCCGGATCCAATGTAGGTGCAGCCTCAGCCTCTCGTGTTCGTAGCCCCATTTACAATGAGAGTGGGTATGGTGGTCGATTCCAGGGGCCTATTTCATAAAGCAACAAGTGACAAGTTACGAGCCGATTTCATGTACAAGTTGCAAAAAATGAGCGTGCAAGCCTTTTTATAAATGTACAAGTGTAGGCTTGTTAATGCACTGTGAAAATTAACAAGTGTACTGGCGAATTTGGACAAGTTACAAGTGTTTCCCCATCATTTTTAACAAGTCACTGTTTTACAGTTGTAAAAAATGGCCGATTTTTAACCTACGTCCATTCACCTGTAAACTTGTTATTTTCCAGCATTGTGAGTTGACAATTTTTCGGTGTTTAATATGTGGTTTTTCGGGGTCCCTATAAACTCATCAAACGGAAACTCATCAAAAACATGAGGTCGAGGCTTTTCGAGGAGTTTCCCCTTTGGGTGGGACACTGGTCAAAACTGAATGGAAGGGAAAG
The DNA here is from genome assembly GCA_030762985.1 of Adelphocoris suturalis. Lineage (NCBI taxonomy): Eukaryota > Metazoa > Arthropoda > Insecta > Hemiptera > Miridae > Adelphocoris > Adelphocoris suturalis. The sequence continues at coordinate 30,710,560 of CM061051.1, forward strand.
AAATTTGGAAGATAAAAAGTAGTTGACAATTATTTTTGATGACTTTCCTGTGCCCTGTGGAAACTGGGCAAACGCTCCTAAGGGGTAACTCATCGAAAGGAAAGTCATCAAACCAAACCTTCGGAAGGCTTCACCGTGTGCCCGACCCAACCTTTATAAGGTTTTTGGCCATGTAGTTATTCGTGGTGGCGATGAGTTGTAACAATGGCAGGTAGTTGACCCAAACTAGACCAATATCCGTCTACTACTACCACCATTTTTGACGAGTTTCCCGTCAGCTCCTTTTCGATGAGTTTCCTTCAAGGTAGTTTTTGAGGAGTCTCGACAGTGCTGTATTCTAGCCGAAAAAAATTTATACTGATTCATAACTGAATTAAACGGATAAATTTATTGGATTCGATTTTTTGATGAGTCGCTCGTTCATGAAGATTTGACGAGTTTCCACCCCACGTAGAAAACTGATCAAAAATGGGGTTCTACGATTTTTTTGATGAGTTTCCTGTTGATGAGTTTCCTAGTTCCCGTTTTTCGGTGTTAATATATCTTCTGCTGAAGAAAACAGACAAGAAAGAAGCATTCAGCGTAGAAGACGCCAAAGATTTTTTCGGCCACGAATAAATGCTCATTTCGTGGGTATTCTTGAGTTTATCGAGAGATTTAGGATGACTTCCGAGACCCTTGAAAGATTCAAATGGTGCGGGACCCTGTGCAATTTTTCCTGATCGGGTATTGAGGATCTCTCCATCATTGAAGGACAAAGTGAAGTGTGAAGATCATCTCGAAGATACAGATGACATTACTAACCCAGCAGCTGAATTGATTAATCATTCCCGCTGAATGAAGGAGAAAAATCCGATTATGCCACCCATCAGAATAAGTTGAAATCAAATACACACTTTCTCCACTTTTCAGTTTATAATTTGTCTGTCTTTCAGTTATTACACCTTGTCATGTACGATAAACATCCTATCGTGTACTTAACACCGTTTTAGCGAATTTTCTTAAAAAATAAAGCTATTGCAATGGCTCCAAAAATTTTAAAATAAAAATTTTCTTCATCGAAATCTGTTTTGAGGCATTCTGAAACGATTCTTGGATTTTAACGCTTTTTTATTTATATGTATATATATATATATATATATATATATATATATATATATATATGTATATATATATATTTATGTATGTATGTGTCATTCCAGACGATAACTCTCGATAGAATTGAGATAAAAACATCTTTCTTTCGCCAAAAAATCCAGCATTTCAAAAGGAAGGATGAGTTCGTTGGACAACACTTTTTGAGCACATTAAATTGGTCAAATTTCAAAAAATGTACTAAAAAAAAATCACAAAAAAGGACTAAAAAAAGGCTAAACATCGGTGTTTTTATTTTTTTTTTTTTAGCAGAATATTACTCAAATAAAGTTTATCAACTATGAGTTGGTGATTTAAAAATTAAAGCTCAAACCTATGCTCAAAATTGTAATTAAATTTCATTAAAATGTGCTACAAAATCGATAAAAATGTAAAAAGTTCTAGAAATCCAATATCTTTGTTTAAATAGTAGGATGTTATTTAGAACAAATTTTTCAGCAATAAAATTGATAGTTAACAATTTTTTGCAGACAATATGACGAATTGGAGCAATAAAAGTAATAGTTAACATTTATTTTTCGCTATAAAATTGGTTTTTAACAATTTTTTCTAATGAAATTCCTCAAATTTTGATACAATTTAACATGAAATAATACGAAGAAGATTTAAGAAAATTCGCTCATACGATCATGCTGCATGACTGAAACTTTATATTATGATTCACTGACAAAACTTCAATTTCGGCATCCCGCTTGACGTTGTTCATTTCGTTTGTCCCCACACGCCAGTTTTCTTTTCTGCTACACTTGTAAACGTAGCTTCTACAAGTGTAACTTTTCTACACTTGTACTCTTTGTTTTGGTGAAACACTTGTTCTAGTTTACCGTGCATTACAAGTACCTGCACTTGTTAACTTGTACACTTGTAACTTGTTGTTTTATGAAATAGGCCCCAGATGGCGAACACGAAATGGTTCATGGTAGAGTTGTTAGATGAGCTTAATTTATGTCTCCACCTCACTAACTAGAATATAATGGAATTTTTGGGATTCTTGGCTTTCCTGAACACGAACTTTTTGAATTATTCGTTTTTAAGTACCTCTATTTAGTTTCTATTGAAGTACTCCAACCTCGAGCTGTTATTTGTGAGAATATTGGTGATCCAAACAATGCAAGCAGCTACCCGTCAAACAACAACGATACTGTTGCTATGAGTTTCTCGTAACCTGTCGAAGGATTTCGTGTGCTTATCTCTCTCTGCAACCCTCCCTACACTAGCAGCCATCATTACATGAGTAATGCTGATCTCAACGCATTCACGATCCAATGTAACCTTGGTGGCTACTCTGTGGGGGGAAAAAAAAACTAATTCTCGCGTGTGATTCAAGGGACCCTTCGTCCCGTTCGGGATCTCTTATTTATTTCTGACGAGTTCCCGATTTTCCCACGACAGCAAGCGCGAAGAGAAGCAAATCATGTGAGAATATTATTTTTACGAAACGAATAACTCGCAGAGACTGCAGTCGATCGTTGGGGGCCTAGAAAGTAGAAATAATCGGCCAACTCAGTGATGAGTATTCCAACTTCTATATTTAGGTTGGAGTTTTGATCGAGCGATTTCAGCTGGATATTTCCACCGACCGCATAGCTTATACGACGGTTTATACGGTTTTTGTGCGGTTAACTGCTTCACGTTCATCATAAAAATTAACTCTAGTATTTCCGAGATGGGGAAGGGGAGTCGTTGCTAAATGGACGTAACGGTTTTCTAATGCTTGCTGGCTGTAGGGTGAAGGAGCTTACTCTTAGAATGAAGGAAGCTGAGATAATGAGAACGACATCTTAGGTACTCATTATTGGAAGTAAAAAATACGCAACATCTCATTTCATTCATTAATTTATCTATTTTCAACTTTTATGGGCTGCTTTTCAACATAATCTCTCCTCCCCGATATTTCTTTATTGGAAACATAACAATTAAACTCAGCTCAGCAAGTTAATTTACTTTGACACAGTATCATCTACAGTTTGTAGAGCAATGGCAACTACTCTTTTGGATCACTTCAAACACTTATCACATTATCTTCACACAGGGGCTTAGTTCTATCCAGACGCCTAATGAAGTAGCTGTTGTCCAGTACTCACAGAGCTTCTTGTGTTCATCAAGCCTCTGCTCGTGTTTGGCTGCAAATATTTCAATCACCTCACTGACTGTTTCTTTCTCAAGATCCCAATGGAGGTCATCAGGTGCTGTTTCGATATGCGTTCTACCGAAGCGGGCACGCGCTCTACCTATCAGTAACTGTTTCGGTATGCGCTCTACCGACCAATCACCATTTCGATATGCGATCTACCGACTAATTCCCACCAGAAACCTACAGACATTAATAAAACATCTTACCTCATGTTCTATATGTGTCGTTGACGTCCCGTAGAAAGCTGAGGGGGCATAATCTACATAAACAATCCTTCATTCAATAACAACCATCCTTCATTAACAACAAACGGATTCCGATTTTCGAATCATCATTTCAAGTCATGTAGATCACGGTACAGCTCGGTAGATCACAGTCGGGCTGACCGTGGAGCACGGAACTCGGTAGAGCGCATATCGAAACAGCACCGGTCATCATTACGTACCAAAGGGAGGGTTGACAATACTCCTATACCTGGTTTTGAAGTATTTAAATAATCTTAATTTTAGTATATTTTGAACATCCGCAGAGTTGAATGCCGTCCATACCGGCTTTTGGTTTTTTGTAGCGAAAGATCTGATCATAGCGAGGCTCACAATCCTTTTAATAGGAGTATTTTATTTTGTCCTCTTAGGTATCCCTTATAACCATTAACAAAGTTTCACTTTAAATCGTATTTTCACATTTTCTTCGTCTTTTAAACATCTTCCGCTTTTGTAAAAATGTATAAATTAATATATTTTAAGTTGTCCCACTGAGCGGTTAAGCTCTGTGCTACAGCCCACTTGGTATACGTCAATCGTAATTAGAAGGCCTCAACACAGGAAACCGAACTATTTCGTGTTTGTACCAATATAACATTTATGTTCTCTTGTTATTAAAAACATGCATTTAGCTCACTTTTACCAGTAGGTGGGTATTAGATAGGTATCATTTCCCAGTCAAACAACATCCGTTCTGTCAAGTCTTGCAGTTGGTGCGTCCCGAATGTCGTGATCATCTCCAAACGGACCCCTCCAGTCCCTTACTATCAGGCCCCCTTTCCAAGTTAACATCAGCCGGCCTCTGCTCTACGTGTGTAATAACTGCTATTATATTCCTTTTGTCCACCCGTTCAGGTACATTTTTCCCTCGTTCTCATCCTTTCTTTCTCCACTTCTCCACCCTCTTTATCCCGTTCGCCGCGACCCCTCCTCTTCCCACTTCCTTCGTATTCCTGAAGATGACAATAACATCTACCTAGAGACCGCTCGAGTTGGGGTCGTTTGCCTCAGACACCACGCGTTGACTGGACTATGGCCAACGGTACTCAAGGCCAAAAAATATAATTCCTAATACGCGCAAAAATATGTTATTTCCTGATGTGAAAGTGTCGGTGAGTCGACAGACCCTAAAAGTATACAAATTAATGGCTGTTCAAATATTTTGCTTTCGAACCAAACAAGGTGCGTAAGCCTCATCAGTATCACCGTTAAAAAATGAATAAATTTTTGTCTGATAAAACCAATACTTAATTTAAGGGAACTTGGCGATCCCCCCCCCTCCTCCCTCCCCCTCTAACCCATAGTTCTTAGTACCAATTCCAGTGTCAAGGAAAATCGTTCCTCAGCTTTCACTGGATCGAGTTTGAAATGTATTGTATCTTTTTAGTCAGAAAGATTTTCAAGGTAATTAATTTAAAATTTATTCAAAATTAAATTTCAAGACAAGCCTGCCTCGATACTTCCAAGTATTTCGACTGAAGACAACTAATGTCTTTCAATCTGTGGGTGTCTCCACCAGACAAATAACATCGTCGCTTGATAAGTGCGGTTTTATAAAACACTCTCAAAGAAAAGTTGTGGATAAAATCAAATTAGGCACTTCAATTCTGATCATTGAGGCCAACCATGTCCTGAATAAAACTGAGGAGACATAAGAACATTTTAGGACATGTAGCCGAACTAAAAAATTTGGTCAATTATGGGAATTTTTGACCTAAAAATGATTTTTCTCACTTATTTATGAATCTTAGAGATCCGGGAGTGGTCGCAAACGACTCAGCGCTGAAATATACTTCGACTTGACACCCCAAATGCCTTATTGTCAAAATCGATTTTTTAAAACATTTTCGGACCACATAATTGTAAATTTGAACGTCTGAAGCGATCGGGCTGGCAATCGAACTCGACCTGTCTTTTGCCATGACGAATTTTTCTGCGTTGGCACACAATTTTCAAGCCGTATTTTAAGGGATTTGTCGTCTGGAAATACACCCAATAAATGTACATATAAATAACTAAATACATATTTGTATATAAATGTTAAGCCTGGCTGGGATATATATATATATATATATATGGCGAATATATATATATATATGAGACGTTAAAATCTAGGATTGTGTGCTTTGGCATATGGCCATTCCATATGCCAAAGAACACAATCCTAGGAAGGATTTGTTGCCCCCCTCCCCCCAACATTTAAACTTTTGAAACCATCTAAATAGCTCATTTTTCCTTTGAAAATTAGCTAAAATACTGGAATTTTAAATTCTCGTGATATCGGACATTCTCCTAAGAAGTGTAGAGTGTCCGCTTGGGCTCCCGGATTATATAATAAGGAATACTCGTGACTAACCACTGGTGTATGCATTCCAACATTCAACGATCATTCTCCACTCACTCTAAAGATTCAGCGGATAATATTTATTCAGATTCCTCTCTCATGTCAGCACTCCTGGTAGTGCCATTGAGTATTATATACAATGAATGCCTCTCCGAAATCCTCGATCCATCCAGCCATCTGAGTGGAATTTGATTTTCACTTTATTCCTGGTTTCCGACCAGTTTTGTTAATTTCATTCAATGCTGGCCACTGCAAATCATGAAGCTCTCAAAATGTACCTAAAAACCTATTCGTGTGGTTTTAGTTAGGAAAACACCAATATAACCAATGTAAATCATACATATATATATATATATATATATATATATATATATATATATATATATATATATATATATATATCTATATATATATTTATATGGAGATATTATTCTTGAAGGGAACACTTGTTTCAAAACTTACACATTTGATTAAATACTTTCTTTGAGCTTATTTATTTATCTGTCTAGTGCGTTATATTGAAGTCATATTAACACTTGAATCGGGAGAAGTTTCTTATGTTTAATCGATTTGTTTTGTCAAGTAGGTAGACATTCCATAATACCATAAATTTGGACGTTATACGTCCATTGACGCTCTGGCTGTGTGGGCGGTCGCCCCATCCTGCTGGAACCACACATGTCGGGTTGGAAGAGGTCGCCGTCATAATTCAGGGAAAAGAAGTTAGTGATCATTACGACGTAGGGTTATGTTGGTTGTTGGGTTGGGTTGGTTGTTGTTATGAGAGTCTACACGAACTTCCAAGAACGCCTCCAGCACTGCATCAACAATTTCGGCCACCACATGCCTGATGTGATTTTTCACACTTGACTTTCTCAAATGCTATTTCCTTGCGAACCTGATTGCATCAATAAATTTGTTTTGAGTGAAAATTAAAATAGTGAAACTATTTTATGATTTTTTTAAAACCGTCCGTCCTCACTGCCGCACCCTGTATATGGGTGATTCTCACAGAAAAGGTCAGTTTTGAGTTTGACTTTTGAAAAAAGAAAAAGTGATCGAATCGAGCTGAAAAAAATCACAGATGCTCTCTATATCGTATGTATCGAAATTCAAAGCAAATCCAAACAGTAGCGCTTTTATTAATTCAGAAACAAAATATTTAAAAATTTAGGCGGACAGGTCGATGACGCGATGATGCGACCCGTTGATTCTCACCATTTGCATCACCACCCTGTCCTGATATCATAAAAGGAAAATTTGCTATAACTACCAAGAAACGTTAACCCTCAACATTTCAAGTCAAAAGACCGAAAAACGTGACCACTGTAGGGCGAATCCAACAAACGAAGAATGACAGAAATTCTCGAATTAGTCCTAGTAGACCTTCACAACGTTCGGCTAAGTAGATATGTGTTTTGAATGGTCAATACGAGAATATTGGATTACTAAATGCGAGAATACGGGAATACTAGAAAATCCAAAAAACATAATAGATTTGCCTTTTTCCTCATCGTCCTGTCCTCGAATTTTCAGGAGAGGACAGGTCGATGATGGACAGGTCGATGACGATTCTTCAGTTTTTCTCAAATGTTTCACCTTGTGGCAAGCTTTTTCCCAAATTCGGCATATAACATGAAACTAGACCGTTCGGTGCACGATAAAAATACCATAAGAAAAAATTGAGTTCAAGTACTCACTTAAAAAAAGTGGACAGGTTTTTGACGATTGTGATTGACCAACCCACGGTCCAGCACACATCTGCTCCCGCTGATGACCACGAGTTGACAGAATTAAAACGAATGGTGGTTTTTGTGGTAACTGAGAAGCGCGCGAATAAAAAAAGCGGCAAAAAAACCCGCTAAAATACAATTGTGACCGCGAAAATTCGAAAAACAATATTGGACAGGTCGATGACGGCGATGCTCCGGACACACATATTTCCATCCAAATACACTTTTCTAGCGGTTCTACATTAATTTTATCGATCAGAAACGCATCTCAGAAATCATACTGATGTAGAAAAATTGAATAAAATCCAAACTCAAAAGCGGAAAGACCTTTAATTAAAGTTTGAAGTTGGGAAGGTCGCATTGGGACAGGACAGGTCGATGACGATTTGACTATATTTAGTTGATTTTCTATTTAAAGGAATAAACATAACCTAAAAATGGAAAAAAGGGTTCTAGATAAAAACCTATACTACAATTTAAGACCTTCGCCAGCTCCCAAATCCTTATTGGGTCGCCGCAACTGGTCCGGACATCACTTCTGCCCCTTTCTGTGAGAATCACCCATATACGAATGTGCTGTAACGGTCGAATTCGGTAACCTCTGCGGTACACAAATAGTAGGCAGCTACAAATTCAAAATTCCGTCATAAATTTTATGAAATATAAACTAGAATATAAGAATGTATGCACGAAAATGATTTAAATATGGTAAAATCTGATTATGCTGTGATATTGATAAAAAGTACAAAAAATTCAAGAGGAAAGAAAAAACAAAAGAGAAAAGAGGCATTGAAAAATGTCGACATAATTACGTATCTGGTCACTACCAGATATCAACGCATCCATATTTACTATATGCTTCTTAAGTATAACAAAACGTTTGTTCATGCGCCGTCATTATTACTTAATCAACTGATAATAAAACTCATAGGGCATCGTGCTGAAACCTATACCCTAGTACCCTCCAAATTTGAACGAAATCGAACTGAAAGTTCGTGTGGTGAAAACCACCCCCTCTTTTCAACAGCCCTTTTCAGGGCTACCAAAAAGAGGTAGGCACAACACAAAAATATTTATAAGACGTCGAGTTACAACTCCGTCAAACAAAATATTTCACCAGAGAGAAAATACGAATTTCTCTCTCAAAAGTGAAATATTAACTAAAAACATACAAGGCGACCTCCCTAGACACTTACTGGGCGAGAGAGATGCGACAAGTATCTCGAACCAAGTCGCCTTGAACGAGAAAACTCAAACAGAAAATCAAACGTCCTCTAAAACTAGCAAGGACAATTCAAACAAGCCTACTCGCCAATCAGAAACACTGATTACACGAGAGACAATAGGCGAACCAACCAAGAGGCGGCAAGCAACCACCTCTGGTCCAGCAGCCACCCCGGGGACCCCGTCTGAACAACTGACGCAGAGAAAGCACCCGAGGCCCCCGGCTAAACTCAAGGTCGTCGGCTCCGCGACGGACGCTCGTAAGCACCCCGGAGGACCAGCTCAGCTATCATACTCGCAGATACTGAGAAAACAATGTGCGAGCCAATGAGATTACACAGTCGAATTAATGAAATTAAGCGGACCAATCAGGAGGCGGCAGGGGGCGGCCACCTCCCTATAAATACCCCGCTCGGAGCCTCCGAAATTCATTCTACTCTCCGCTCTCGACGACGACACCTCGAAGTACGAAGATTTCTACACGCTCTACGCTGACGAACCTTCTGCATCCCGAGTTCATCTCAAGAACGGTTTCCTACTGCTTTCTACAAGGCCTACCTTCTCTCCACACAGATCTCGCATTGGCATCTACGAGTCCAGTGATTATTCATCCTGCTCATTGCCCAACGTAGTTCATCTGTCAGGACGCCACCCGGTACATCTATCGATATTCTCTTTAGATCGTACGCCCGAGGGACGTTCCTAGCCGTGTCACCCGGGTTTCGTAGCACTAGGCTCGTCACCGACCGCTGGGGCACGCCGGTAAATTACTCTGCTCATCTGCTCTAATTTACCGTCCAAGGAAGTCTTTTTCAAGACTACAAGGTAGGACCCTGACATACGAGCAAAGGAAAGAAGCTCTGTCAAGCGAGTCCACCTTCCTAAACCCTCTATTTCTATACATAGAGGCATCGAAACGAGCTAATAACTCGGCTATTTCGATGGAACGTCGGCCGTCTTATTTCCTCATGCAAGGGGAGGCAGACGACGGCGAAGCCGGGCCTCTTAGCCCCCGTAGCGCTACCTACATGCTACCCGGCCAATCCGCCGGTCCCAGCGACGGCGCAAGGCTCGATCCTCACGACGAGATCGCCTTCTCACCTAACATATTCACGAAGGAAACGTTAGATCAAGCCTCGCCTATACAAAAGATCGAGGATACCTTTCAGACCCGCTCTGAAGTCAATCATTATGATTCGACCAAGCTGTCCGAATACCCACGATATTCGACACAAGCCTACCCGGCCGATCCGAGTGTCAAATACACTCCAAATGTACAAAAAACGAAGGATACTTTTCAGTACCTCAACCAAGCTCAACATATTCCTCCTACAGATATAAATCTTAGGCCGGAATATTACAAAACGGCTCAGTACCAAACTGATCGAACCCAGCACCCACTATGCGAGCCCAGTGCTCCACGCGGCTGCGACACGAACTATCTCTCAGTTCATCCCGCCAAGCAAGCTGACCTTGACGGATTCGCTCACATTCCTTACAGGAATAACACGGGGACTAACCCGCATAATCAGAATATAAATGTCCCACTTGGTCTACCGACACCAAGTAAAACATATTTAAATCCACTACAAATGGTGACCCCGCCTTTGAACAGGCTTAACACGGAGAATTTCGTTCCCTCTTATGAAGCTAGTGGATTTCAGGGAACCACTGCGGGCGTGCGACCCCCGCCGGGCCTCTACGCCCCACATCTCACGCAACATCCCTCTACACAAAGTGGCTTTCGAGCACTTTTAGAGGAGATGGGAGATTATCAAAAACCAATCTTCCAAAAGAAGAATATCGATCGTGCACTCGCCGAGTTCGATCAATACTGCGTGCGAAAACACCTGAGAACGCAGAACGAATGCTTCTCAGCTATATACAAGTGGGTACCAGAAGAAATGAGGGAAGCTATCGACTCAGCTTACCTCACGGCACCCCACGCACCCTACGAAGAGGCCAAACAGCGCCTACAGCGAGAATATGGGTTGTCCTTACAGGACAGGCTCCTCGCACTCGAGGACCCCGCATCTCTCGCCAAAAAACCCAGCACCAAGTACCACGAAATGTACTCTAAAGCTGTTGGGTACTTTTCAGAAGCTCTGATCACTCAAAAGTGGATCGAGACTCTACCCATCGAAGCACGAGGTATGGTCGCAGCTCAGCCTACCACGACCGCCCGGCTCAACCTAGCTGATACGCTACACGCGTACAAAACAGAGAATACCTCTCTAAACATACGAGGAGTAGAATCTACTCCGAAACCCATGAATACTGGTTTCAAAAAGGCCCTCTCAAAACAAGCTGAGTTCAAACCCCAACCAGTAGAGAGTAGGCCTCACAAACCGACGGCCTATGTCTGTCGAAACCACGCACGTTTCGGTAACGAAACTCGCAAATGTGCAGACCCAGAACACTGCACTTGGAAGACAAACACTGCTTCCAAAACTAGCAAAAAGGCAGCGACTATAAGCCAGCCTAAAACCTGGGTTTCAAACGAAAATACTCAGAGATTGGTACAAGAAAGTACCGTTCCAACCTCCGACGTAGAGAGTTCGGAAAACGAATAACTGCCAGTGTATCTGAGCCTATACACCGGCAGTCTACTGAGTATAAAAGGCTTTTTTTCAAGTGCAAACTAAATGGCACTGAATTTCTCATCGACACGGGAGCAGAAGTGAACATTCTGCCCCACAATGTCACAAAAAAATTGGGCTTAAAAATTCGTAAGTCCAACGTTAAGCTCACAGCAGCTAACGGAGCCCCTATAGACACACTGGGGCGAGCTGACACGACAATTAACATCGGCCTCGGAAACATGACCACCGATTTTATGATCACGAAAGTTGATCTAGCGATCCTAGGTATACCATTCCTCGAGTCTTGGGATATCGGAATACGGGTCAAACACAAGTACATTTATAAAGATAAAATAAAGAGCTATGCCGATCAAAAAATAGCTGCAGTCATGAACAAAAAATTCACTGACGAACAAATAGCAGCTACTATCCCTCATCGTGACTGTGGTGAAAACCACCCCCTCTTTTCAACAGCCCTTTTCAGGGCTACCAAAAAGAGGTAGGCACAACACAAAAATATTTATAAGACGTCGAGTTACAACTCCGTCAAACAAAATATTTCACCAGAGAGAAAATACGAATTTCTCTCTCAAAAGTGAAATATTAACTAAAAACATACAAGGCGACCTCCCTAGACACTTACTGGGCGAGAGAGATGCGACAAGTATCTCGAACCAAGTCGCCTTGAACGAGAAAACTCAAACAGAAAATCAAACGTCCTCTAAAACTAGCAAGGACAATTCAAACAAGCCTACTCGCCAATCAGAAACACTGATTACACGAGAGACAATAGGCGAACCAACCAAGAGGCGGCAAGCAACCACCTCTGGTCCAGCAGCCACCCCGGGGACCCCGTCTGAACAACTGACGCAGAGAAAGCACCCGAGGCCCCCGGCTAAACTCAAGGTCGTCGGCTCCGCGACGGACGCTCGTAAGCACCCCGGAGGACCAGCTCAGCTATCATACTCGCAGATACTGAGAAAACAATGTGCGAGCCAATGAGATTACACAGTCGAATTAATGAAATTAAGCGGACCAATCAGGAGGCGGCAGGGGGCGGCCACCTCCCTATAAATACCCCGCTCGGAGCCTCCGAAATTCATTCTACTCTCCGCTCTCGACGACGACACCTCGAAGTACGAAGATTTCTACACGCTCTACGCTGACGAACCTTCTGCATCCCGAGTTCATCTCAAGAACGGTTTCCTACTGCTTTCTACAAGGCCTACCTTCTCTCCACACAGATCTCGCATTGGCATCTACGAGTCCAGTGATTATTCATCCTGCTCATTGCCCAACGTAGTTCATCTGTCAGGACGCCACCCGGTACATCTATCGATATTCTCTTTAGATCGTACGCCCGAGGGACGTTCCTAGCCGTGTCACCCGGGTTTCGTAGCACTAGGCTCGTCACTGACCGCTGGGGCACGCCGGTAAATTACTCTGCTCATCCGCTCTAATTTACCGTCCAAGGAAGTCTTTTTCAAGACTACAAGGTAGGACCCTGACATACGAGCAAAGGAAAGAAGCTCTGTCAAGCGAGTCCACCTTCCTAAACCCTCTATTTCTATACATAGAGGCATCGAAACGAGCTAATAACTCGGCTATTTCGATGGAACGTCGGCCGTCTTATTTCCTCATGCAAGGGGAGGCAGACGACGGCGAAGCCGGGCCTCTTAGCCCCCGTAGCGCTACCTACATGCTACCCGGCCAATCCGCCGGTCCCAGCGACGGCGCAAGGCTCGATCCTCACGACGAGATCGCCTTCTCACCTAACATATTCACGAAGGAAACGTTAGATCAAGCCTCGCCTATACAAAAGATCGAGGATACCTTTCAGACCCGCTCTGAAGTCAATCATTATGATTCGACCAAGCTGTCCGAATACCCACGATATTCGACACAAGCCTACCCGGCCGATCCGAGTGTCAAATACACTCCAAATGTACAAAAAACGAAGGATACTTTTCAGTACCTCAACCAAGCTCAACATATTCCTCCTACAGATATAAATCTTAGGCCGGAATATTACAAAACGGCTCAGTACCAAACTGATCGAACCCAGCACCCACTATGCGAGCCCAGTGCTCCACGCGGCTGCGACACGAACTATCTCTCAGTTCATCCCGCCAAGCAAGCTGACCTTGACGGATTCGCTCACATTCCTTACAGGAATAACACGGGGACTAACCCGCATAATCAGAATATAAATGTCCCACTTGGTCTACCGACACCAAGTAAAACATATTTAAATCCACTACAGTTCGTAAAAAATTGATGTTATAATGAGTTCACGTTTGCGCATGTGCTCGCTTCATTATTGATTCGATGACAATAGAATTTATAGGGGGGCCGTATAGCAGCTAACCCGCACAATCTCGGAAAATTTCATCAAAATCGAACTAAAAATTAGTATATATATATATATATATGGGAAAAGACAGACATACATGGAAACAAAAGTGAAGCGTGGGAGTGCAAAAGGGTCTAAGTTCCTTCTACCAATTTTTCAGCAGGCCAATTCAAATTTTTAGACGTGAATAGTATTGAAGGAAAATGACTGAATTAAAGAAAAACATTTTTCTCTGATAACCTATGATTAGATGAACACTTGGACCAAGTTTATAGTGTAATGTAGTTTGCACTGCAGCACTCAGACAATAACAATTTTAGAAAGCAGAAACTGTGGGCGAGCATCGTTTGGACAAACATGTTGTCGAAATGAGTTGTTAATGTGAACTCCGTTCGACAAACCCTTTCCCCCGAGTGACCACTCGATTCGACTCGGGATTCACTACTTGATGTTAGGTATTTTTGAGATGAGAGCTTGCGAGCATCCAGATTACCAAACTATACACACCATCCGACCTGTAAGTCCAACAAATCTGAATTTATACTAAGGGATTGACGACTTGATGTTACGTATTTTTGAGATGCGAGCTTATGAACTTCCAGACCACCAAACTATGCACATCACTCTGACCACAATGTCCAACTTGAGGACACCTTTATTGTTTGTCGAAAGACGTCGTCTTCTATTTGTCCATTCGAGTCTTTATTGTTTGTCGAATCGAGTTGCTTTTCTCTACCATTTGTCGAAACGCACCTCCACTACTTGTTCCTGCTTCATAACACTGGCCTTGGCATATTTACCTATAATATGAAAAAACAAGAGTTTCCTATTTTTTGGACTTCCACGCTCCAATTGATCAGCTAGCTCTAAAACGGAAAAAGCTAGAAGAAATTTTGAATTTTGACAACTAATAATTTTTTCGAGAGCTTTCACGAGCACAAAGTGAGGGAAAAATACACTCCCAAGGAAATGGCACATGAGCTTCCTCGTGACCTTCACAGTACGTCACCATTAAATTTCAGAAAACTAGAAACGGTCGGCAAATAAATTCCCGGCATGATGGGCACAATCACTGGTAGTACCGTACGATTCGTATGGCACCTCAAGGGACTCTACCGGGATCATATCTGAAAATTTGAACAAAATCCGATAAGCTGTGACCGTAACAAAAACATCACTTTCGCGCATGCGCCTAGCGTACCGCTGCTGATGATCGCGAAGAATGTGATACGGGACCTCAAGAAACCTTGCCCGCATCATCCCTGAAAATCTGACCGAAATCCGTTCTCAATTGTCTTGAGTTATGACCGAAACAAGAAAATGTTGTTTGCGCCTGCGCAGAGGCTGCCGTTGATTCGATCATGACGGAACTGATAGGGGACCATGTAGAGCTATACCCGCACGATCCCTAAAAATTTGAAGAAAATCGCATCAAAATTGTGGAAATTACGGCTGTTGCCAGGAACGTAACAAGAATATTCCGTTCACGCATGCGCAGAGCGTACCGCTAATGCAATTATGATGATTGTCTTATGGGATCTCAAGGGACCTTACCCACATCATCCCTGAAAATCTGACCGAAATCCGTTCAACATTGACCGAGTTATGACCGTCACAAGGAATTCACGTTAGCGCCTGCGCAGAAGCTACCGTTGATTCAATCATGATGAAGTTGATAGGGGACCATCTAGAGCTTATCCCGCACTATCCCTGAAAATGTGGTTAAAATCGGATCCAAATTGTGGAAGTTATGGCTGTTACAAGGAAATGTGGACGGACAGACAGACAGACAGACAGACACGGTACCAAATTTGTTCAGGAGGCTCTGAAACGCAAAATGCGAGTGGAAATTTTGATTTTGGAGCAAAAAATTTTTTTTCATTTCGAAAGTGAAAACAAAGCTTCCGCTGCCTTGCAGTCTCGGAAGCAAAAGTGAAAATCGAAAAAGGGTTGGAGGGAACTCCAGGCCTGGATACCGTGGGCCCTGGGCGACCAGCTTTTGTTGGCCATTGCGAACGGAAGCCTCCAGCGTCCCCCTCATTATACCTACTGGATTCATTGGCCATCTTCGCTTCTTTTTCCACTCCGTAACCGCCTTTGTTTCATCAAGTTGACTCAATGAACCGCTCGGTTTGATACAAACAATGTGTTGTTACGGACGTGTCAACATCTATTACCAGGTCATTTTCTTCCGAATTCGTTCAACAACAGAACATTCGTTAAACAAATATTTAATGCTTTTCTATAAGATACAAAGTTGCGAAGTCATTCGTCATTGTTTATCAATTAAATAGTAATTATTGAGAAAGTCCCGAGACAAACTAAGAGCAATTTCTTCTCTAAAACAACAATTTTACTTAAATAACCAATTAATTTTTGGTAGCTTTCGGACAATTTTCTCGCTATAAAGTGTTGGAAATAAGGTTTACATAACTCTATTATGTTACAATACGTTTATGAACTACAAGATTTTGTGTCGCATAATTTTTAGTACATTTTTATTTTGAGTTTGTGTAAGCTTTCGCCAAAATGTTCTAAGATTTACAATTACTGCAAGCGTTTCCTAAATAAAATCCTGCAATTGAGATGCATCTAAAAGGTAGAATTCATTTGAAAAAGTCGTCATTTTAGCAATGAGGATCGGAGTTAGCGTATTGTTTACTTTCCCTGGACCGTGAAGTGCGAGTGGAAAAATGTTAACTGACCTTTAAAAACCTGACCTGACCTTTTATTGGTCTGGTTCCGAACTGAGACCATTTTCTCAGATCATATTTCCGTGCGAAATGAGGAAACGTATATGAATCATGCTCATTAGCAATTCAAAATTGTTCACGTCTGCTGGGTTTAGTGCGGTAACATAACATGTTAAGGAACATGAATATTGGTGGAAATAATACCAATAATCACCAATACTTGAGACTATTCTCCGAGCTATCAACTAGTCAACCGTCGATTTGGGACAAACACCCCGCCTTGAATCAAAATTTTATCGCATCCCGTAACGCAGTGGGAGAAATGTCAAAATAAATTGGACATCTATACATGAAAAACGGACTTCGGACTTGGGTTCAGCACCCTCAAAACCCCCAGGACCAATATTAGATTTGTAGGGGCACGACTTTGATTTTTTTGTTTGAGAAATTTTTGATTTGACGAATTTGATTTGAGAAGAGAATATCGTAGGAGACAGCAGGCAGAAGTAGATATTCTCAGAATTGACATCCATTCAAAAATACAAAATGAAGACGTGGGCATTCCTTATTTGTAAGAGCTTCTCGAGGGCGCAGAATTCGTATTTGAAATTAACAATGCAGATTGACGACCCACTACAAAGTTTATCCCATTGTTGGATTCCAGGAGACATTCACAGGTGAGAACTTCAAGGCGTCGACGTACGTTCCAATCAAATTCGTTGTAATTGAACGACGTGATTTAATTGGAGGAGCGCGACCGTGAATCAGGACGATCATGAGATCTCGACAGGCCGCAATGAGTTGAACAACCTTCATTATCAGATCCCGATGAAATCCTTAATGTCCCACTTCCCGACGTCGGTCGGCTTCGTCCGCCACTTGGGGTCGGATCGGATTCGCTCGCTCGCGACACAAACCGCAAGGCGGATGTCGCTCTAGGCCGGAGAAAGCGACACGTAGGGCGGATGAGTCGTGCGAATACGTCCAGCCCAAGACGCGACGCTACGAGATCCGACTTCCGTCAGGGGAGAATACCAACGTTAGAGTTCGAAACCTCGTGACAAACGTATGGTGCGAAGCTTCGAAATAGGAGAGTATAAGCCAGGGGTACAAGTAAAGTTTTAATCTGAAACATAGCCAAACTTCGTTTACCTTTGATACTTGGTTTAAGCTACTGATCGCCAAAAAAATACGGTTGCTGTTAACAAGGCAGCGAAATCAAAGAAATGATTCTAATATTTGTGGAATCCAACAGTTCCTCTTCAATCCATTTTCGAAATGATTTGGGCCTTCTAGGAAGATTCGTGGCTGCCTTGAAAATACCTCCATAAATTCCACATTATATTCATCATCAGAAATATCTTTCGATCTGTACTTCCTTACCTCAATAATATAACTCGCTAGACAAATACTCCACTAAAAACCCATAGAACTATCCCATCGACGATCGATCAACTTTAAGCAGGGCTTACCTCTTATCACAAACTATGAGCGCTGCTTAAGAATTTGTACACCTGGCATAAACTACTTTCTCCGCTTGAATAGCAGTTTAAACGTTTAGTGAGGTTATAACTGGTTTAGTACCCCTGGCCCTAAGGCATTGATACAGTGATGCCGGTACCGAGCGCATCCTAACGGATAGTCTCCAAACCTCAACCGGATCTTCAACTCTGATCGAATCTGCTGTTATAAGAAGAAGAAATCATGTTTTTGTTGAACATAAGTACATGAAATAACATAAAATAAAATAGTATCTACATGCAATAATCATGGTCCAAATTTTTTAGGACCGCCTAATGAGTTCATCTACTCACATTAAACTAATTTTATTAAATGAAGTAATAATCTTGATGGGAAGAAAAATAAGAGAAAACTGGAACTCCGCTGGGAAACAATTTCATAAAAAGAACATGTTGAACTAAGTTATACTTATCTACAACCATGGTACTAGCGCAAAAATTTATAAAATCATTCTGCTTATTGGTAGAACGGGCTCAATCGCTTAATCACTACATAATGCTCTCATGCTCCACAGACATTCCATCAGACAATCGCTACTGCATGCACTACATAAAGAAATTTGAACTGGTACAAGCTATTAAAGCTTTAGATTTTCTCAGTTGTTGAAACCATACTCAACCATCGCTTCAAATTTAAAGCTCTATGCCACTTTGCAGTATTTAATCATATCAGAGTTGCCCGTTTTAATGAACCCAAGGGATTCCAACCTTTTAATCTGCGGTTTACCTAAAAAACGAATTCTAACCATACAAAGTGCTCTGCGTGCATTTTCAGTTTCTCCACTGCTGCATATCTCGCATGTTTGGTCTCCTGCATCAATGTAGGGCCATCATGAGAGCCAGCCAGTCCCCACTCCCCACGAATTTTAATGAGCCAGTTAGACTATTGAAAGTCTTTGAAAAAACAGGCTGGAATAATTCCCTTTCAAATATCAGGGCTGTGGATGATTGCGGGCACTCAGTGCATCTTGCTTCCACTCAGATGTCGTCGCCTATGAGCTGAAATGTCACCTATGAAATCGAGTTTATAATCACTTTTGTCTTATTCAATTTCTGTTTGTGGGTCAGCTCTTGTTAAATCCAGAAGGACTTGTAAAGTGTAGGTGTTTCATCCCTGAAACTTGGACGTAATAGCACCTTCCGTCACCAAAAGTTTTTAAAGTAAAATATTGATTAGATGGACAGCTCGCATCTCAAAAATACATAACATCAAGAAGTCAATCCCTTACATATAGTAAAAATGCAGTTTGGTGGTCTGGATGCTCGCAGGCTCGCATTTCAAAAATAATGAAAAAATCCTAAATCAATCCTAGTAGTAAAATACAGATTAGTTGAACAAATAGATCAAAATGACGTTTAAAAATATGTTTAGAAGGCTGAAATACGATGCAAATAGTCGTTGCCGAGTAGGAATCGCACTAATACGCACCAATCGCACAGTACCTACTTCACTACGTATGGTCGAGATTCGGCTTCAATTCGTTAGAATGCGCTCGGAACCGGCATCTCCGTGTCAATGCCACAAACTCTTCCCTTCAAACTACTTTCTCAACATTCATGCAATTTGAATCGTTGCCAGGAAATTATGCAGATTTGGAGTTATTTGAGTTTTTCTGTCTAAAACCATACAAGTTGTGAGCATTTTAAGAATAATTATACGATATTTTCCATGCTTTCCTGTATGGGCTTAAGAATGAAGAAAGAATAAGCAGTCTGGATTTTATAAAACTATAGAATTCAATTTTCCGCTAAAACCTAGTATATAAAATAAAGCTAAATATAATTAAACCTAATTTTAGTGCGTCCAGAACATTTGATTTTGGGGTTTAGTTGAGGTTAAAACTGTTGACAATCCGCCAGAGAAATGCGTGAAATCAACTTTGTACGTACACTCAGAAACTGCAAGATTATTTACTCGTAGGGTATAAATTAATATTGGACGGAACGTGGAAGAATGGAAATGATTCTAACTCCATTGATCCTGATTTTGCCAGGCTTGGCAGTTCCCTCGGGAATCGCTTTGTGCCGACTTCACTTAATGTTGATCCTCGAGCTTCTTACTAAGAATCCAATGTTTGTGTAGACGTTTTAACTAGCGACGGCCGGTTCGCGAAGAGTGCTGAATGGATAATGCCGAGTGAATCACAAGCTGAGCATTCATTACGTCGTAAACAATTTGTTCTTGGCACTAATTTAGTTTTAAAATAGATATCTTCAACTTCCTAGATCGATTGCAAAGTTAGCTAAGCTAAGATTACCAGTTTGGTGGGATTCCGGTTTGGGCGCTAACCACATAATTTTGTCACGCTCTTTCGGTTTACTTCGCTGTTATTTTGTCGTCAATATAATACTAAAGAAAATAAGTTACTTTACGATGTTTTCCTGACGTGAAGATTGTCAGTATTACACTACCTGTGTGTTCATTTCATACAGAGGAAATCCATTAGTCCAGCTCGTTTATCGTTGTCCCTACTTAATTTCTCTGCGTTAATTTGATTCATTCATTCACCAAAATATCATTATTTTCGTTCATGAGTTGTGCTCATATCCTACAAGGAAACCCTTTGTCGTTACTCTTTCTTCGATGGCTGCATTTTATACGGATTGTGATTGTAAAGCAGACCTACTGTTTTGGTTGCAGTAAATGTCCGACCCTACTTGTTAAGATGAGATCAGTATGATAAATAATAACTCGAAGGACCACCTCAGTATGAGGAAAAAAGGATAGGTAATGTATGTGGTTGTGGGTGCTCAGATAAAACACAAGTTTGAATTGATGAAACATCAACTAATAGATGATTTATTCAATAAATAACAATGATAGAAGGGGAATCAGTGCCTAAGTGGTTCAGGTGGGTGGTAGATAGGTACTTAAACTATTGATATTGTCTGTCCCTAAGTGGCCACTAAAGTTAATAAAGATATGTTGACTAGAAGGAGTTACTCTGATGACTAGAAGAAGTTACTATGAAGACTAGACCATTTTTATATACATATTTATGACTACAATTCTTAGCTGTATGATGAAGCTGGTAGTTCATGTGGTGGTTTCCCAGAGGTCCAGCTCCAAGACGACTCCAATGGCCTAGTGGTAACTCCCGTGGTCCAGGGGCAACTCCAGTGATGTATATTGCAATAGATGTCCAGTAGGTAGTTGGTAGGAGAAATATCTGCTAACCTCACAGAGGTGTTCCAGCCAAGATATAAGGATGAAGCCAAAAAATGCAATGGCACACCAGTTTCTGTGGTTTTGAGAGACACTGCACAGAAAACTGAGTAAGATAGGACCGTTTTTTGAAGTGGATGGAGCACAGGATAAGTGATAAACTTGGACAGCTAATTTTCTTGGAAGCATGGGCACTTTTCCAGAAACAGAACAGAACAATGAAAAATTGCAAGATGTCTGCCACAACTGCTCTTTCAGAAAGCTCTCAGGGTTGATCAGAGGCTGGCGGTGGAATCCGATGATGAAGTGGCGAGAAGGTCTTGTGCAGTTATACAAAAATTAGCTTATAATATTTAACAATATAATAAATTACTATAAAAATAAAGCAATCAGTAAATGCCTAGAAACCCATGCAGAAATAAAATACATGGATGTTATACATGGATGTAATTATGGATTCATTCACTTGATGGCATCCATGGTGCAGCAGAACGAAGGTATCTCAAATGTGGTAAACCTACTCCACGGTGATAAGAGATAAGACTCAACCTTTTGTTTTTATTGTAAATAGAAAATGATGAAACTATGGAACCAAGAGGCAAAAAATACGTAGCAGTGAGGTTTTTGTGATGTGTAGTGCGGAAAAAATGGGAAATTACTAGATGGAATTGGAGTGAAAATGCGTGAATATGTATGGCCAGGTTGGAAATGATAAGTAAGTTCGAACAGTGATTGATCTAGAAGTTTTAAACGATGATGGAAAGCTCTATAATAAATTGAATGTAGCGTTTCGATAACTGACAACGGACCCAGCCCGTCTACTATACATTTTGACGCCTTTTTAATTCATGTTTTAGATTATTTTGTTTTTCTTTTCACCAAAATTGCTAATTATTTTAAGTACTGTGTCTAACTGCCCCGTAGGCGGCCTGCGGGACTCTCGATTAATAAGGTTACTAAACTCTGTAAATTTAACTGGTCATAGCTTTTGTAGAAATAACGTAGTCAAACGCAGCCAGCTCCTAGTCTTCTAGCTCTTCAAGAATTGATGTTGAAACGCGGAAGACCTCGTGTTTATAAGAAGAGGTCGAAAGCAGACATTCGGGTGCTCAAATACCCTGACTCTGCAATAGAACTGCTGATGATGGGAAGTATAGAAACGATCTGAAAGTCGATTGAGGCTGTTTACCTGCTGGTCCATTAAGATGATGATCGCTGTCTTTCCCACGCCACTCACAACACGCGGAACAGCTCATCCTCTGGAACGCCCGAAAACTGGTTTGTGAGCCGGGACCGGGGCTTTGCTTTGCCCTGAGTTAGCGAGCGATTCTTTATATTGACTGTACAAATATTGATTCAATAGCATAGCTGATCATAGATGCAGAGCTGCATACTAATTTCAACTAATCATATAGCAAAGAAATTGTGCGTGTCGCATACTTTAACATGACATGATCGTACCAATTTAGCGTAGATTGAAGTAAATAAAATAATGTAATATCAATGAATTTCATCACATATGTTCATAGGCCTGCCTCTAACTAGCACCGTAATTTGTGCGGTATTTTGGATGGAAAGTAAAAGTTATGCGTTTTGAAAGAGTTTCTTTGTTTACACATGTATATGGACTACTTTTAGACTGGGTGCGATTCAATTTATTAGGGAGCTAGTCCACACAATCTCGGCAAATTCCAAAAAATTGCTGTTGACATTATGGAAAATTACGTAGGTGTATGTTTCAAGGGTTTCAGTTATGAAATGAGTGAATTCAAACGATTGATCAAAATGCGATGATAGGGGACCATAATGATGATACCTAACTCAATAGTCAGATGTACCTGCTCATCCTCGATCATCCCAGTCATGTTTTGGGTCCCACTAAACTATTCATCTTCTGATGTTTTCAGAGTCAGTCATATCGTTGATGAGATTTTTAATGCTCTTGGCTTCTTTTTGAAAAAGGAAAATCTGCCAAGTCGTTGGCCCGTGAATTCGCAAGCCTATAGCTGATACCGACGCCGCAAAACTGTTCCACTTTTCACGGTTTTTTCCGGCTTCTCAACTCCCTTCTGTCTTTATCGTCCACCAAGGATTTCCTGCAGTTTAGAGCATTGTTGGCTATCTGGTAAATTTAAATCCCGTGATGGTGATAGACCACGTTGTGCAGGCCTTATGGGAAAAAACTTGTTTGTAACAACAGCTGCTATTATGGTTTCGCTTTCGCCAATTCTACTTCCGGGTTTAGAAACACCTTATTGGTCAAACATTCTTAACCTACCCAAAGCGGGGAAAATATATGGTAATGTATGTATAATGTCGGGGCTTTACCCCTAAAGACTAGAAAAAAAAACTTGAAGATTGAAGCTTGAAACTTGACCATTTCGATAGATTCATCGGTAGTGTTCGAGTAGGAGATAACAGAGTCCCTAAACACCAATGACTGCACACTAGGGTGCCTGCTATTTTGAGAAAGGTGGAATTTTGATTACCACCACCCGAAATTCGGTTTAAAATGCCAAAAAAATAACCCCTGAATTTTTTCAGATATTTTGCATTACAAAAACCTACGCCGGTAGCTCGATATTGGTTTTTGAAATACGCTTTTTTTTGCCAATATCAGACTTTTGAATATAACTTTTACAAACTTCTTTGTAAATTTGTGAAACTTCGTATACCTACGTTTTTGGAGTCGCTGAACTCAAATATGCAGTCAACAGCAACAACTTTTGATAGTTTAGAATCTCAAAATCGACAAAATCATGTCAAAAAAATGACAATTCTTCAAAATTCGTTGTAAAATTATGAAAATTTGTATTTTTACGTATTTCTATTACAATTTTGATTTTTTGACAGCAAATTCGAGTTCAGCGACTCAAAAAACATAACAATACAAATTTTCATAATTTTACACTGAATTTTGGAAAATTGTAATTTTTTGACATGATTTTGACGATTTTGAGATTCCAAACTATCAAAAGTTGGATGATTTTTCAATATTGAAAATAAAAAAAATAAAAACAAAAAGGTTTGCACTGCTGACTGGGGAGATATAAAACTTAACGTTCTTTCTAAAGATATTCTTAAATTTGGGTATTCCTACTTTATAAATTAGGAGAGTTATGGTCATTTAAGTGACGTGAGATCCAAAACAGGAACGCAATTTTAAACTTCCTATAAATCCTTTGAGAGGAGGTTTCAAGAAGAACTTCACGGAGAACTATTTATTGGAAATTAGTTGTCGAATTGAACCCCAGGTGGCTGCGTACTCAAAAGTGATACACCCCATATATATATATATATATATATATATATATATATATATATATATATATATATATATATATTTATATATATATACTCGGCCCTCCGGGCCTCGCAAGGGGCTCCGCCCCTTGACCCCGCCAGGGGGGTTTCGCCCCCCTGGACCCCCCTAATCTTTTCTCTTTTCTACTGCGTAGAAAACGAGGATAATTTGCTATGCAATTCGTCTCACGGGGAAAAAAAAAAAAAAAAAAAAAAAAAAAAAAAAAAAAAAAAAAAAAAAAAAAAAAAAAAAAAAAATTCAAGCCTGGCTGGGATTCGAACTCACAACCTTCGTCTCACGAGAGAGAGAGAAAAAAAAAAAAGTCAAGCCTGGCTGGGATTCGAACCCACGACCTTCGTCTCACGAGAAAAAAAAATTTTTCAGGCCTGGCTGGGATTCGAACCCACGACCTCGCGGGTTCGTGTAGCGGGACAAAAAAAAAAAATTATTGGGGGTCGGCCTAAGAATTGCATAGCAATTAATATATATATGTAAAACGCTCAGTAAAGATTGGTTCGGCATCAGAGAGAAAGAAAATTTACACGTCTTTCCAAAAGTATCTTTATTATTGATTTTACAGTGATTCTAAGACCGTTTTTATTTTATAAGGTAGAAGAGACGAAAATCAGTACTCGGGAGAAACCGTGGTAGACACTCTGTACTGTGAACAAACGGTCGTTTGCGCAGTTTGGTATCATCGAAAATGACAGCTCGATGTCTGAATATAAAATAAATTAATTGCGATTATCTTCCTTGAAGGAGCAACATGGAGACAACTTTATTTCATTATTATGCCTAACAAAACTAAGTACGCAACAAAATTTGAGTTGTAATTTTCAATGTTGTCAAACCGAATTGACTGTTTTTACATTTATGTTGATGTAGAACAGACTTGTGAGACATTACGATTTGATGGATGTTGTGCACATTAGGCGAAAGCGCTGTATGTGTACGAAATTTGAACGATGCTCGATGTGAACAGGTTTCTGATGAAGTAGCGGAGGTATAGATTCGTGCTGAAGTCTGTGAGGGGGTAGTGGAACCACCCGGATTGATAGTCTCCATTATTGATCTAATTTGCTAATCTAATGAATCTAATACACCTAATAATTGTGTTGTGGGAGAATTAGGTCAATCAGAAGGTGAAATGGTTTATTACTATGGCTCACCATACAATGTGCTCTGGATGTATTTCCTCTTACACCTGATCAGTTTAGGAGTATGAAAAGTCGATTTCACCTCCTAGTACTGATTTATGATTTATCGAAGTTTCTGAGTGACAAAGTGAAATACGAAATACCAAAGCGCAATTTTCAGGATATAAAACGTTAAGGTTTGCGTGATTTAGTTTAATGTTAGATTCTTTATTATGTGTATATTTGAACAAATTGTTTTCATTACACAGGGCCAACACCATTTTTATATCAAAGTATAATATAGGCGATTAAAATATTACATAAACAAATGAAATTGTCACATTTCAGACATTCGTGGAGGGTATGTGGGTACAGGAACTGTTGGTAGGTACATGTGGTTCAGGTAGGTGCAAGTAGTGCAGATGGATGTGTGGAGTGGAAGGTGGGTACAAACGGAGTGTAGGAAGGTGAAGTGAAGTTTTTATAAACTAAAATGTTCTTGCGACTACGATATTGCGGTCAAACTGGTAGGAAATTCAGGGAAAGAATAGACGAGCATCAGGAGGATTTCAGGGAAAATAAGGGCAGGTCTACATTTGCGAAACGTCTTAAGGAATCCAATCATAGTTACAATTTTGATTTGACAGACAGTTTGTAGAATTTCTTCATTATTGTCCAAAGGGAGGTATGTTGAATGTACTTGAAAAATTCGAAATGATCAAAAGTGGCGGATCTGGTAAATGTTTAAATGAGGATATACCTCAATATATATCAGCACTGATAGGTCCGTTTCTATTAAGTTTGGAATTATCCCTTCACAATATTGCAACCATATTGAGTTAGTTCCCCCCTTTCACGTCATCTGATTAGCTATAATCTCCCTTCACTTTGTTTGCATTTATAGCATTTCCAAGTCAAATTCAACCTTTTCCAAGTCAAATCCAACCTTTTCCAAGTCAAATTCAACCTTTTCCAACTCAAATTCAACCTTTTCCAAGTCAAATTCAACCTATTCCAAAACAAATTCAACCTTTTCCAAAACAAATTCAACCTTTTCCAAAACAAATTCAACCTTTTCACCATTATTAGGGAAATGACGAAAAATACGCACAAGCCCCAAATGTAGTATCAAATGCTTGTCTGTGATTGGGGATTGGGCTGAAAACAATACTCCAAACACAGTAGGTAAGTACCTATACATAAAACAAAATCATGTTTTATTAAAAAAGAAATCAACAAAAAATATAATTTATATTAATTATGTAAAGACGAGAGAAGAGTTTTTCTTTCAAAGAAATGTTGATTTTTTTTTTTTTAATTACATTTTTTTTTTTAATTTCTTTTTTAATAAAACATGATTTTGGATGGAATGACCTACTAAGTTTGGAGTATTGTTTTCAGCCCAGTCCCCAATCACAGACAAGCATTTGGCACTACATTTAGGGCTTGTGCATATTTTTCGTCATTTCCTTAATAATGGTGAAAAGGTTGAAATTGACTTGGAAAAGGTTGAATTTGTTTTGGAAAAGGTTGAATTTGAGTTGGAAAAGGTTGAATTTGAGTTGGAAAAGGTTGAATTTGAGTTGGAAAAGGTTGAATTTGAGTTGGAAAAGGTTGGATTTGAGTTGGAAAAGGTTGGATTTGACTTGGAAATGCTATAATTGGTTGTGCTCCTACCCCTTTCCTTTCACTTGACCAATGGGATTAAATCTCCCTTCACCTGAGACTATAAAAGCTGTGTCCTTTCTAATGTGTGTTAAGTTATTGTTCGTTACTGATGATGGCCTAACCGGCGAAATCGATTTAACATTGTAACTCTCAATTTTTGGTGGAAATAGACGAGTTTTTTCACTAACTTCCGTTTCATTTCTGTCTAAATGGAATAAATTTCAAAAATGCTGCAAATTATTACACAAAGGTTTATTATTTATGTATTAGACAGCCCTTCTACGTAGATCTCTGGTTCATAATTATTAAACGCCGCTTATAGTATATTTAGTATCGGAACTCGGAGCTTCGGACCTCACAAATGGGTTCAATCCATTACAGCAGCGGAATCTCACAATTTTACGCTTTTTAATATAGTTGATAAACAAAAAAATTTATTACCAAGTCATCTTTCCAACACATAAAAGTGTTACCTATACTGTATATTGATATCATCTAATTGGTCAAATTTCAAAAAATGTGCTGACAAAATCACTGAAAATGGCTAAGAATTGTTAAATTGATATTTTTTAGCATAAGATTGGTCAAATAAAGTTTATCAACTATGAAATAGAACATTCAAAAATTTATGTACGAAATTATGCTACAAACTTGAACTCCATTAATTTTGTTTTAAAAAATCTATAAAATTGCAAAAAATAGCCTAAAATCCAAAATCTCTTTTTGAATAGAAGAGTATCATTTAAAATACTTTTTTTTCATAAAATGAATAGCTATTTTCTTTTCACTCATAAATCTCCAATTTCTATATAACTTGAAATATACAAAAAAAGACACGTTTCACCTATTTTTGGCTCATAGCACCCATGAGAGTGGAGCGATCGAGCTGGCGAGAAGTTAGGACCAACTAGACCCCAAGTGGAGTCTATGTGCGAAAGAACAGATTTTTTTAAGTCAATTCTAAGGCCTTTTATGGCCCGGACGGCGAACGGCGGACGGACATTTCAAATTTGGATTCTACGCACCTTGAAACGTAAAGTGACAAAGTTTGAGGGGGGGTCATAAAATTTTTTTGCTATACGATCACATAGGCTTATTATTGGAAATAATAAACCAAAATCTAATCTCAAACCTCTTCAAATTTCTACCCATTTTCGGCCTCAGCTTCTGGACTAGTAGGTACGTAGAGTGCAGATAGGCTGAGTACGGAGCGCAGGGGCAATTACGCACATGAGGCTGCCGATGGGGGGATGCGCTTCTCGAGCGGGCGCTCAACTGGAATCAGAACCGGAGCGCGGAGCTCAACCCCTCGAGGTAATTTCGCTATTAAACGCTCATTCGAAACCCGTTTGGGGCGCGGGGCGCGCTCGTTCCCCAGGAGCACATCCTTGTGCAACTGTTAGGCAACGCGGATGAACTGGGCTTTCTTACAGGGTTGGACGCTGGCTTGTGCTCCGGTACCTGGCGCGGACGGGGCGCTCTGCTGACGCGGCGCTCCTCCCGGGATCGTATCCTAGGAACCCGGATGGATACAATGGCCATCGCAGCGGCGTCCTTCGGCCGTTGCTCAATGTGACTCCGGGGCCCGGGAGTCTTGAAAAACCCGTTCCGGGAGACCTCATCGCCGCGCCGCGTGTTAGTCAACCGCCTCCCGCCCCCGCCCGCCGCTCCGACCTGTCGCGCTCCCTCTGCCAGTTAAATCATAACATCTGCGTCTTATTTCACCATTTCGGATCCTAAAATTAAACTGGTGGTTTCAATGGCCAGATTTATTAACGAAGTTTGAAGATGAGATCACTTAAGGGGACCCGGTAGCAAAAAATTTGAGAAACATCGATTTTTTTTTTCTTTCATAAAACGATGTATTAACATCTAGAAAACAGTTAAATTCAATAAAATAGTCAAACTTATGCTTACAAATGCGTAAATTTTTTGTTTAAGTACAGGCCGGCAGCATAGGCTGGCTAGATGGTTGCTCTGTCGTCTTTATTCTTGAATAACGGTTTACTGGTCCTTTCTTTTTTTTTGAAAATTCTTGTAGAACCACCCATTTTCAATAAATAATCAAAAGAAAACGTAAAAACGAAATTGGGCCACTAAAAATCACAAAGAAACCATAAGATGTAAGTTGTATGATAAGAGTCGAATGATAAGAGTCTCTTCATCAATTTCTTCCTTGTATCTATTTGACTGGGCTACAACCATGGGTATTATGTTTATATTATCCATGGATGACATAGTTAAGCTATCGTGATACAACACAGATCAGATAGGTCTAGGGAAAACAAAAACAGCTTCTATTTGCATAATGCGTTGCGATGTCATGAAAAGATGGATGCTGTTGGTTTTTCTGCTCTCCTATAAAGTAATGTTATTTCATGTTCACGGGCGTTTTTCTTCGGAACGGTTGACCCTATTCGGTTGATTTTTTTTAAGAAGAGATCTGGGCCAAGATATTAATGTAGCGGTTTTACAAAATGTTGTTTTCAACTGCCGCTAGATGTTTCTAAAGTAAAAAAAAAAAAAAAAAAAAAAAAAAAAAAAAAAAAAAAAAGACATTTATTCCATGATACCTACGAATTCGTGTTTTTGAGATACCTGGAAACCCCTATGTTAATTGAAAATTGAGAATATAAGGAACAAGGGCTGAGGAAAACGCCTGTAAAAAGAGGTCTATTAAGGGCGGGAGGGGGGTGGGTGCCGGGTCCCCTTAATCGATTCTGCATCCCAATAATCATTTATAACTGCAATAAACACGTTTTTAGAGATTTTTTTAGAGTTTTTAGAGAAAAATCGTGCTCGAATCTCTCCTATTCACCGTAGGGACGCCAAAATTTGATAGGGAGCAGCCTCTCTGGGACAACAAGAGATGGGCAAATTGAGGAGCGCCATCCAGATCAGCTGTGTGAGCTAAAATCTTTCCTGTTCACCGTAAGACGTTGAAAATTGATAGGGAGCCTCTCTAAGACATCGAGGGACGAACGAAATGACGGGCTCCACTCAGTGCTCCAGCTGACCGATTCGAAAAGTTGGCTCTGCTAACGCAAACTGCGTGTTTTTAGCATGGAACATGCTAAGCCTTGAGCTAACTGCCCGAAAACGTTACGCGGAAGTGTCACGAAACGTGGACTAACTAGCGAAAAACGTTACGCGGATTTGTCACGAAATTTTTTCTTTTAGCGAATTTTCTTGAAAAATAAAGCTATTGCAATGGCTCCAAAAATTTTCAAAAATTTTCTTCATCGAAATCTGTTTTGAGGCATTCTGAAATGATTCTTGGATTTTAACGCTTTTTTATATGTATATATATATATATATATATATATATATATATATATATATATATATATATATATATATATAAATATTTATATATGTATGTGTCATTCCAGACGATAACTCTCGATAGAATTGAGATAAAAACTTCGTTCTTTCGCCAAAAAATCAAGCATTTCAAAAGAAAGGATGAGTTCGTTGGACAACACTTTTTGAGCACATCACATTGGTCAAATTTCAAAAAATGTACTTAAAAAATCACTAAAAAAGGCGAAAACCCGCTAAAAATTAACAAATTTCTATTTTTTAGCAGAATGCTACTCGAAAAAAATTAATCGAACATGAACTAGGACATTAAAAAATTTAAGCACAAAATTGTAATGAAAAATGTACTTAAATTTCATTAAAATAAGCTAAAAATCAATAGGAACACTTGAAAAAATTGTAAAAATCCACAAAATCGTTTGTTCATTGGAATATTACTGACAAAAAGTTAGTTTGTTATAAAATGTATAATGAAATTTTTATTTGTCCCCAAAGTGCTCAAATTTCAACAGAATTTAACATAAATGTAATACGACCATTTATGAAAATTCGCTCATACGATCATGCTGCATGACTGGAACTTTTATTTTCACATACAACTAAGCCGTTTGCTGGGGAAATGAAACTTCTTTAGTTTTCACCGGACAATAATCGTTCTCCACCCGTTGGAAGCTCTCGATTTATTACGCATTTCTTTCGTACTTGTTCTTTCATTCATGTCGTGATTTTACATTGTAGTTCTATATGTTGTAGAGATGAGTCGATAACAAAATTTATCGATTCCCGATACCGATACCGATACCTAAAAAATCGATTCCCGATTCTCGATACCGATACCATCGGCGCATAATACCTAACTTACCTGTAGGTGAAAAACAAAAATTCCTCTTGAACTAGTAATATATTCACATTTTTTTTGTTCAACATATAACTTATACTTACAAAAAATGGATCCCAATATATTTGCAAATGAGGTAATTTTTAAATAAAAACAAAACATGGATAATAAAACCTTTTTTCTCCATCTGTTCTACTTAAGGTTTTTGTTTAAAAAGACCAACATTTTAATTCTGTCTGGGTCCAGACGATTTCTCTTCTGGTCGCAGATGTTTCCTGCCGTACTAAAAAGTCTCTCGCTAAAAACAGTAGAAGGAGGGAATAAAACAAGTTAAGCAGACTGACTTGGTTTTTTAGTTTTTCGTCGGTAACTGTAAGGTATTTCCAAATAAGACTGGCTCTAGGCTTTTATACTTGGAAAACATAGCTTTGTCTAATGCTTCTGTTGTCACAAACAAAATAACACAAGCCTACTTGTAAACAAAGTTATAATTGTCAGTTGTGTTTCGGACAATTCATGTTTCGCAACTGCTAACTTCACACAATGGTTGCACGGTACAACCGTCTTCGTTGTTAGATGGTTGCAATAGTACCGTAGTGTAATAAAACGCCCATCACCGGGCGGTATCGGTATCGGCTTTAGGCGATCGATTCTCGATACCGATACCAATGCCTAAGAATCGGTGGTATCGAGAATCGGTATCGGGAATCGACTCATCCCGACAACATATTTATGTATTGATTTATGTTATAAATGGATATAGTAAACAATGCCGCTTGTTTTGATGTCACTTGGTTGAGAAGTTAATCTTGGTTATAGTAATTAATTGTAGACGTGCACCATAACAGAAAATTACCTACCTAGGTACTCTGTTCTAATTTCGATTAGTAAAACATTCATGTGGTAGTTTTAAATTTATTTACGTTTACGAATTAGCGGGAAGAAAGCATGTTCCATGTTTTAGCATTTTAGCCGAAGGCTCAAAGCGGGAAGCAACAGGAGTCCCTTGCGAGGCCCGAAGTGCCGAGTTTTTTTTTTTTTTTTTTTTCTTACATCAGTTGTAAAAATTAGATTCTAATTTTGTTAAACTCCGTAAGGAACCTTTTCTATAATCCACTCAAAGTCGACAATACAAAGGCGGAACTTTCATCTGCTGGAATTTCACACTTTTGACCTCAGATTCGGATTCAGCGCACTTGGAAACCCCTTAGCAGCAATTTTTAGCTTAAAAGACCGTTTAGTTTGGCTCTTAAACTAGTAGGATGGTCATGTGTGACGTAATAGTGTAACCCGGTGACGTCACAGTGCAAATGAATTATAAGAGCCGTTTTACTGGTTAGATACCCATCATATAGCACCTTTTTGGGAAGCTCTCGCTCAGATCTTTCCATTGAGCAATAAAAAAATCCATGAAAATCACCCATTGACACACTTATTTTGGCTCTATTCCCCCCAATTGAATGTAAAGCTGTTGCGTTTTGGGTCGGTCTTCATAAAGCAATATATGAGTACCTATGCTAGCCCAATATCAGAACTGAAATTTTCCGTTCCAAAATTTCTGGAGTTAGCAGTTTTCTTCCAGACTGCCAGGCAGACAGAGCGACCTTCAACATTCAGTTCAATGTTTTGTGTTTTAGGTTTTGCTGTCGATTTCCAGACCGATTGCGTAACTCTTCATTGACTCATCGGATTGTTAAGGAAGACGGAAAAACGTCAACACATTATGTTTGATTTTGAGAATAATAAACCAGTTTCAGAGTCCCCGGCATACGATTTGAGTTTTCATGGCTTATATTGGCGGTGCCAGCATGTCTAATTAACATTCATAACCGGCACCTCGAACGGAAGCGAAGGTCATCATGCCCAGGGAAAGTCGGGCATCGTAGCGCCGCACGAAGACTCAAGGACTTCTTGTTTATGTTGACGTCAGCTTTAGTTTCTGTTTACCGGTCTCTTCTCAGACCTCCAGCACCCACTGGCGAGGGCCAAGGAGAAAATAACCCGGTGAAAACGCTGAAACAGCCGCGAAAATGTGGTTTCTATTTCTACCGGCCTTGAATCCGACGAGTTTTCGCTTTGCGTCGTTGCAAACCTCCGAATATGGGGAACGCGGTCAAGTTTTGTTTGGGACAAAAGGATGAGTGACGGTTGGAGTTAGCAACAAATGAACGGAATCCTGCGGTCTGGCATCTAATATGGTGACTCTATTCACATCATCACCATTTGGCTTCTGAACTTACAATAAATACGGACATTGCGTTGTGGTCCTTTATCTGATTTCTTATTCTCCAGGTCCGTCCGAGGAAACGCATTTAGTATTGATAGTGTGCCTCCTCCTCATAAGTCCTGAAAGAACTATAAATTCAATTGGGGCCTTTTCTGTTATACCCCCGAATATTTCCGTTAATTCTCTACAATTCATTCATTCTGACCTGTATGTCCAACTAATCTGTATTTTTACTAAGGGATTGACTACTTGATGTTATGTATTGCTTCAGAGACTGCAAGGCAGCGGAAGCTTTGTTTTCACTTTCGAAATGAAAAAAATTTTTTGCTCCAAAATCAAAATTTCAACTCGCATTTTGCGTTTCAGAACCTCCTGAACAAATTTGGTTCCGTGTCTGTCAGTCTGTCTGTCTGTCCGTCCACATTTCCTTGTAACAGCCATAACTTCCACAATTTCGATCCGATTTTAACCAAATTTTCAGGGATCGCGCGGGTTAAGCTCTAGATGGCCCCCTATCAACTTCATTATGATCGAATCAACGGTAGCTTCTGCGCAGGCGCTAACGTGAATTCCTTGTGACGGTCACAACTCGGTCAATGTTGAACGGATTGCGGTCAGATTTTCAGGGATGATGTGGGTAAGGTCCCTTGAGGTCCCATAAGACAATCATCATAATTGCATTAGCGGTACGCTCTGCGCATGCGTGAACGAAATATTCTTGTTACGGTCCTTGCAACAGCCGTAATTTCCACAATTTTGATGCGATTTTCTTCAAATTTTTAGGGATCGTGCGGGTATAGCTCTACATGGTCCCCTATCAGTTCCGTCATGATCGAATCAACGGTAGCCTCTGCGCAGGCGCAAACAAAATTTTCTTGTTTCGGTCATAACTCAGGCAATTGTGAACGGATTTCGGTCAGATTTTCAGGGATGATGCGGGCAAGGTTTCTTGAGGTCCCGTATCACATTCTTCGCGATCATCAGCAGCGGTACGCTAGGCGCATGCGCGAAAGTGATGTTTTTGTTACGGTCACAGCTTAGTTATGAGGAACATGCGGATATTAAAATCAAAATTTTCCTTAGTAATTTCTTTATTATATGTACCATTCAGCTTCCAATTTCCCACTCCTTTTTAAATATTTGCTATTCCATTTATGGAATCTCACAAGGAAGCTCATGTGCCATTTCTTTGGCAGTGTATTCTTCTTTTGTCCTATAACATAATATTTTTTAATTCACGCTAAAGACCACTTTTTAGCAAATTTTCGTAGAAAAAGAAGCTATTGCAATGGCCCGGGATTGTTTAAAATTGATTCAATTATTAGATTTTTTCCCCGTACTCTTTTTCCACAGTTTTTGGTATATCGAAGTGAAACTTGGAAAGCGTTTATGGGGTGCCTGATGCTAAGTTTAAAGCAAATAAAAATCGGGAAAAAAATACAAAACTTTTTTTTTGCTGCTCAAAGGGAAGGGTTATTGGTGGATCCTTAGGAAACAGTTTTTCCATATTTAGCCGAGTCATCATTTCAAAAAATTTTTATTGCTGAACACGATGGTGAAACCAGAGTTGCGATACCTCATTCCATTCTCGGATTAGAGCTGATTACCGATAAGTTTTGGCTCAAGTCGGAGCTTGATGTCGCTAGCCGTTCTCACCGTTTAAGATAAAAAATAGAAAAAATAAAATAAATAAATAAATAAAATAACAGTGTGAATCCCATCTTTACTAGGTGCTTAATCATGAGATGTAATGTGAACTTTGTCCGATTTCCGATTGATCTGGGGTCTTTGGCGTCGACAAGGAAAAGTGATCCCTTTTGAAGTGTGTATATTGTTTCATCTTTGTTTCACGATGTGGCTTATTTTCTACTTTTTGATGTTGGAAATGTGTGCATATGTGAAAGGAAACTATCAGAGTTCAAATATGTTGCATTAAAATATCATGGAACATATGTGATTTATCCCGACCAAAGATGTAGCTTGAAGTTCATTAGGTAGCTCTGAGGCGTGGAAGTACTGCAGTTGATGTACAATGAAATGTATTTTAGCTTTGCTCAGTTGTTTTACCACTATTTATGACGTACGCAGTGCTTTGTAACTTGTACCTACGGGTGCACGGTGATGTACTGACATCCAATATGTCATCCACTCCAACGATGTTAATTAGTAATTATCTACTGTTATTTCAACTAATCACACAGCTCTCCCGTTCGTAATTAACTTGGTATGTTATGGGCCGTTAGACTATGAATTATGCGATAAGAGTGACAACGAAATAACGAACGTTGCAGAGGTCGTTAAGAAATGAAATATGAAGTCGCAGGTAATTCTATTATGTCGAGGCAACCTTTATTCTAATATTTGCTAAGGGTATCAAGTTTTACGATGATGTTGTTTATATGTATATAGAACACTGCAAGGTTAATCTCACGATTTTCTTTTGCTTTTAACCAATATGTTAAGCTGCCTCGAATAGACTAGATTATACCAAACTGATATTTCACTTATGCAACGCCGGTTACGAAGGCTCGAGCGTAAAATCGTGATATAAACCCAATGCAGACGAGTATAGCAACATATTTTGCATATGTTGTCGGGCCGCCCGTATGGGGACTAGGTCGTCAAGGCGAAGACCAGACCAGGCCCCCACCACCACAACGGTGTCCTGACGTAACCCCACGGCTTCCCGACTTTAGGCCTAAAAGGTGAAAGGATCATCGTCGTACAGGTTTCCAAACTGCCTGCTTAGAGTCGAGGCGAACTCAAACATTCAAGTCCGTTAATGGGTCCCAGAGGAATGCAGAGCGTGATGTAATGACATAAATATCTCAAGTTCCAAAACGCTGTGGTCATATCCAGGACAAGCTGACAAAAAACTGTCTACCCTTTGTAGTAACCCTCCAGTTGTATTCTAACGAATAACAACTAGTTGGTTACTAGGATAACTATAAACTTGTTACTCTACAAACATATACAGATTGTGTTTTGATAAATTCTCATGCTAATTTTGGTTTACTTTAATTAATCAACATTCTAAATAATGAAGCAAAAAAGTGTGAAATAGCGCTGTTGTTAGGGCATCATGACAAAGGGCAAGCTACTTCTTTACTGTAACTGTACTATTTAGTAGCATAGGCTGAATGCTTAACTCTTAAAATATTTATTTACTTAGATTGGTTCGAGCAAGCCCAATAACAAAATAGTAGAATAAAGTAAACAGGTACACAAAGTATAGAAGATAGACATAGAAACAGTACAGAACAGGATGGAACATATAATATGAAACAGGATGGTGAATTTAATATGTTAAGATATTTTAGGTGAAGCTAAAATATACAGTGTAGGTTCAGATGTAGCAATAATTACTAATAAGCAATAATTGCTTTTTAAATGATAACACGGTACTATGAAAAAAAAAAAAAAATCAATGTTAGGAGAATTTGGGACAAACGTATTAGCTTCTCTAAGGATTCGACAATGAGGTCTATGGTACAGGTAATATGTAGGATTGAAGACGACGTGGAACAATTGCTTAGATTTGGGATTGAACTGAGGAATGGAGAAGTGGATCATCGATAGGAGCTCGGGACTGTCAGTGTGCCCGTTTAGCAGCATATGGAGGAAGGTCATGTCTGCACATCGCCGACGGGTCTGGAGTGAACTCAACCATGCAGGCATGTCGCCATAAGTTCAAGATAGTCTACCCTATCAGAAGGTATGTGAAGATGAATATATTAATATGTTGAATATTACCTTCTTACCAGTGAGGAAGTGGATACTTCCCTGAATTAACGCAAAATTCAACTGCAACTACACACGGTAGTTCGACATAGCTTTTTTCCTTCGACTCACGTCAATAGTTTTTTCTGGCAGGTTTTACATAGACCAAGAGATGAATACATTTCCTAGATTACAAAATATTACGCGAATATGATTATTCGATGGCAGGCAATCTGCATTGAATTGCCCGGATTTGTGCAATCATTACTGAGACAAAATGGTTACCTACTAAACGGCAACCTCTTCGGCAACTTCAGCTTCATTCAAGCTACTAATGGATACGCCAAATTGACCGCTTTTCAAGGAACCTATTTCACAACATCCACGATTTTTTCAATAGTTACAATTAACGGATTGACCAAAGCTTTTTTGTTCATTGAACTATAGATTTCATAGCTTTATCGGCTGACTGGTTGCACACACACACACACACTCACACACACACAGCCTGACAAAAAAGTTGTTTCTGCAATTGAGGAGGAGCCATGCCAAACCCCACAAGTCACCAAAAAAAATTTTTTTTTTAAAGTTAGCATTGGTTTCTTGTTCTTTGTGATCAGCTGTACCATTTTATTCACTCAATGTCGAGCAAAATCCCACAGATCACGTCAAAACAATACAGTAGATTCTTGTACTTCATCCAAAACCACACATGTCCAGAGCTGTGAATCACGCAGAGCCCCACTAATCCAAGCAACAAATGGGAAGCCAGATACACTTAGCTCACACAGCTCACGTGACCCTCCTGTTGCTTCTTGTTTAGCTGTGAAGTTCGGTAACCTTTACGTTTATCAGTGAATTTTTATATTATTTCAAGTGATCATTTAGGTATGTTAATCGAAATGGGTTCTAGTGGAATGGATGGTACAATGACAGTGAGACACGGTAATCAAAGTACAAGGAGAAAGGCAAAAACCAGTAGTTCGCGTGAAATTGCTAAAAAAGTAAGGCATTCGTTTCCATCTGGTTCAAACGTATTCATACCTTGAAAGCACAACAGTGAAGCATACCAGTGCTTCAAAATTCGGCCAGGGGATGCTTTAAATTTCCGCCAGAATATCTATGGATAGTGTGATAAGATACTCCAGGATCAAATGTTCAGCAGATACATACAATGTGTAATTTTTTTTTTTTTTTTTTTTTTTTTTTTTTTTTTTTTTTTTTTTTTTTTTTTGCTAGGTATTCATAATTATTTGTTTCAATTGTTCCTTCCACGTCTGATTTACTCAAGTTTTATATTCAAGCATTAACTCAAATTGAATTTCATTCCATTTTTAACAATTAAAAAATTTGGTTTAGCATAAAACGTTAAAGTGGCATATTATCTTTACCCTAGTTTCCATTTTTCCTCTGAATGAGGAACACCGAAACCCCTTAAGTCCTCCATAGGTTTTCACCAAAACCCCACAAGTAAGAAAAAATCCATCAAAACCCCCACATGTCCAAACTAAAATTAGGATTTTTTCCAACTTTAGTGGCAGTATGATTTGAATCGAGTATACTACTTAGTTTCTAAAGTCTCCTACAAGACAATGAAGTAAAAATACGCAAATTTTTATCTGTAGAACAATATGAAACAGTTTTTCCTTAATTCTGAAAATTTTGATTTGACGGACTAGTGGGGTTTAGCATGGCTCCTCCTCAGTTGTTGAATTTTTAATGGTTTATGGGGAGTTGAGACATTTGTTTGGTTTCATCATAACGTCATCATATCGTGAGCGCTATAAGGGAGGCATCTTCAATAAACAGACGAACCTTGAAAAACCCCTATCGCGCAACGTCGGTCTCTATGGGAACTGTGGTCTGTCCTCGCTGACCGGCTCCAACCGAGTCATCTGCGGTCTTTGAGACCACTAAAATAAAAAAAGAGAGAGAAATACATACAGAGTGGGAGAGATAGAGAAAGAGAGAAGCCTGAGCCTGCGGGGGCGGACGCTACGGGGTCCGTGACACTCCAGCTCGAGAATTCCGTGATCTGCTTATCAATTTGCCCTTTCGAAGGCCCCTGATGTTTGGTTTGATCGGACCTCAAATGTCAGGGATGAAACTGTTGTAGGTATAGGCACCTAGTTGGCAATAGAGAATCGTCCTTTCTCTGTTCAACCAATCCTGTCCCCCTTGTGGTCTAGTTAAACTCATAGCTCTACAGATTTTCTCTTAAATAGTAGATCAACCTAGGGTGGAGGGGCGCGTATGACACCTTAAGAGAAATTTTGACTTCGACAAGCAATTAAGTTATGTTTTTTCGTTTGTTCAAACTTGAATCTTACATATATTGCTGCATCAGGATGTTCTCAAACTGCTCAGAATTGAAAAAATCACTAATTCAAGCCACAAAACATCATAAATTTGTTTTTTCGAAATCAAATTTTTGACCCAGATTTGACTGCCAAATTTTCGGTTGCACCTGTGATTGAGACCCTTTGATTGATACAGCAGTTGTTCCAATAAAAATGATTCCGCATATTAACAAAACATTTATTTCAACATTTTATAAACAAATTGAGCATTTGAACTTAGTTTTATTGATGTAAATATATAATTAATATGAGTATTCATAACGACAAAGTTGAAGGTATCACCAGATGTTTCACCATAAAATAGGGACAATGTTTTCTCAATACCATAGGTACAATACGTTTCTAATGGTAAACTAGCAGCTTATGAGTTGCTATGTATTTATATAAATATAAAAAATAAAGAATGAAAGACAAGAAAGCATCCATATTGACAGCACTGTCAATCACTGAGGGTAGCATCAGTTTGGAGACTAGTAATTGACATGTGACGTTGACATTTTCTCATGTTATCATTGAATATTTCCAAAAAATGATAGCATAAATGCAATATACACACTTATTGAGAAAAAC
Source organism: Adelphocoris suturalis (assembly GCA_030762985.1). Lineage (NCBI taxonomy): Eukaryota > Metazoa > Arthropoda > Insecta > Hemiptera > Miridae > Adelphocoris > Adelphocoris suturalis. The sequence goes on from CM061051.1 coordinate 30,750,871, forward strand.
CATGGGAACAATCGAATTTGAAAATGTGGAAGGCATGGTGAAGCAAAATAAAACACTTACCTACCTCCTTAGCAAAATCACAGGAAACCGCTCCAAGAAATGACAACGCTAGGTACTGTCAGGTAACCTTCTCCAGATTTCACAAAAACCTGCCTGAAATCTTTTCCCGCCTGTATACTTCACTAAGAAGGTATTTTGTCTCAAAATGCAAAAGGATCAAGCACGTAAAACACTTGTGTGCCTTATTATTTAAATTTGTTGTGAGATATCAAACACTAGACCCTCCACTCTTCCGTATTTACTCATTTAGCTACATGAAAGCGGGGTTTTCACCATTTTGCTTCCCCATTGCTGAAGTTGTGGAAGCTTTGTGTTCGTGCAATAAGTCGAAAAAAAAGTTATATACCAAATTCAGAATTTCCACTTGCTTTTTCAGCTTCAGAGCTTGCTGATCAATTTTGGTTCCGTGTCTATCTGTCTGCGGCAAATCATTGTCACGCCCAAAACTATACCAAGTTTTAGTCCGATTTTGATTAAATTTTCAGGGATCGTACGGGTTAGTTCCGTAACGGTCCTCCGTGACTTTCATTGCCGTCGGATCAATACTAGCCTGCTCGCATGCGCAAACGTAAATCCCTCATATTTCTAAATTGATTAAAAAATAACAAATTTTAGCATTCCAAACTATTGCAATCGTACGTTATTGACTCAAAATTCGTTTTATTTCAAATAAAATTCTACGAATAACTCCATGAACTTTGACCTCTCACTCGATGTTTGAAGAATTACAATTAATTTTTTAGGAATTGAGATGTCGGCGAGCCCCATATGTGGCACATGATTTTCTATTGTTTTTTGTCGCAAAATCTCGTGAAAATATCCGTTGCCCGGTTTGACCTTATTTTAATTCATTTCAACCTAATAAAATCTCTTTTGAAGCAGAGAATTACCAAATGTTTTGTGGAATTTTACAAAGACATTGTATCCTTCTGGTTAGGTTGTTGTAACTGTGAAAAACGGAAGTTGGTGAAAAACGTTGTCTATTTCCACGAAAAATAAAGAGTTACACTGTTAAATCGATTTCGACGGTTAGGCCATCATCAGTAACAAACAATAACACTAACAGTAATTAATGCCGATATCATAACAGGTGTAGGTTGCCAATGGATTTCCCTGAAAGATTACACTGAAATCCATGATTTTTTTTGGCTGGAAATGAGTGAAAATGAAATCTAACAAAAACGTCTGCCTAGTTGGGCGGGCATTATAGCTTCCTAACATACTGAAACACGGAAGTATAGAATTAGTTGTAGAACAAAGTAGGTACGAGTCAAAATGATTGAATAAAAATAAAACAGTAAGACATTTGTAAACATACTGATATAAAAAAGGGCTGTAATTAATTTTTGCGCACGCGTGCAGACTTCTATCAATCCAACGGTAGTGGAATTAATAGGAATTCATCTAGACGCTATCCCGGCAGAATCCCTGAAAATTTTATAAAAAAGTTTCAGTCATGCAGCATGATCGTATGAGCGAATTTTCGTAAATTATCGTATTGTATAATGTAAAATTGTTTTCAAATCGGAGCTTTTTGAGTGCAATGACATTGTTAACTATAAATCTTATGGCAAAAAACGTATTTTAAATAATAACCTGCTATTCAAAAAAGAGGGTTTGGATTTTTAGTTTTTTTTTTGCAGTTTTGTCGATTATTTAGCAAACTTTAATGAAATTTAAGTAATTTTTCAGCATGATTTTGTACATAAATTTTTGAATGTTCTATTTTATAGTTAATAAACTTTATTTGAGCAATATTCTGCAAAAAATATAATTTTTACGATGTTTAGCAGTTTTTAGCCATTTTTAGTGATTTTTTTTTTTTTTTTTTAGCATATTTTTTGACATTTGACTAATGCGCTGAAAAAGTGCTGGCCAACAAACTCATCCTTTCTTTTAGAAATTTTTATCTCAATCCTAAGGAGAGTTATCGTCTGGAATGACATAATATATAATATGTGTATATATATATGTATATATGATTCGTTTCAGAATACCTCAAAACAGATTTTGATGAAGAAATTTTCGAAAATTTTTTTTTTATAATTTCCCGAGCCATTGCAATAGCTTCATTTTTTACGAAAATTCTCTAAAATCGATCCATTACTGTCGGGGTTTGGTCTGTCAATCAATTTTAGTTATGCATATGCGCAGTAGTTATTACTCAACCATTTGCTGTATAATTCATATGGCTTGTTTCTGGAACATGTACCCAACTACTTCTCAAGTTTGAACGAAATTGGGTCAATAGATGATGATAAATTGATATTATAATCAATTCACGTTTGCGTTCGCGCACAGGCTACTATTATTCCGACGTTGATAGTGACGGTTATAGGGGACCGTCCAGGAGATGACTCACACCATTCCTGAAAATTTCATCAAAATCGGAAGACATACAAACACGGAACGAAAATAGATCAGCCACATCTGAAGCAAAAAACCTAGTGGAACTTTTGATTTCCGAAGACAAACATTTTTTTGACTTCTCGCACGAACACAAAGTTCCCTACGTAAAATGAAAAACTGAAAACCTTCAATATATTCTATCAATTTTGAAAAAAAGGAAAGAAAAAGAAGGAATTGAGGGGGTCAGCACCTAGAAGGCCCTCTGTAATGCTTCAATGCAGTTGAATCGTATGTAACGTATGGGTATTAACAAATCTGTAATTAAAATCATTGGTAGAATATTGGACTAAGTTTGGCTGGATATCTTCCTAGGACTTTTTATATGCACTTTTTATAGGAGGGGTTGACCATGTTACACCCCAGATAGTGAAATTTCTATCGTTACGCCGTTCAACGAATTCCGAGTTCGAAGGAAGCGAAACTTACCTGGATATTGCTTTCGATAGGCATCTGCTTAATTCCCAACAAATGTCTGAAGGAAATGTCGATGAGCAATACCCACGTATTCATTTTACAGTTTTAAATAAAAATAGATTCAATTTAAAGAAATTTGACACCATCCGCACTCGTCTACGATGAGTGGATTTCTTTCTATGGTTTTCCAAAGTATGCTGTACTGTTGACATCACGCTGGGCAGGGAGGTCCCGCCCAAGCGGGTGGGTTGCTTAGATATCACCGGTGTGCGAAACTTTGAAAATTCATGAAAAGAAAACAACATATATAGAAGAGTGAAGTTGGTGACAATCTAATCAAACAATCCAAAATTCTTTGGATGGAACTTTCTTCCATTTAAAAATAGTTCGAGTACCTTTTTACACTCATGGGTATCGCTCATTCTTCTTCCCATTCTGGAGGACAGGATTTAGTCGTTTCCCATAACCTTGTGTTCTTTAGCTTGCGTTTTTTTCCTGTTGATAGGAAGGAAAGAATAACGGCATCAGGAAATATTCCGCCGTTTATCAGGAATTCATATTTTCTCGGGAAAGAAGCCGTGGCGTCGGGAGAGGTCACTGGCTGGTGGACGGGTGTGTCGTCGGCGCGTACCCGTAATTACTGAGCTCGAGACCGGTTCTGCTGCTACAATTAGACGCGAGAAGTAGAAATGGACGAGAGCAGCTTCCTAGCTAGTTTTTTAAATGGCCCGTTTTTCCCGGGAAACGGCTTCAAAGAATAAAACTTTATGGGTTCGATCAAAAAGTGGCGTTGCCGCCTTGGGAGCAGTGGCCTGCGCTGACGCAAACCTTCGTGGTTAGATTGATAGGGGACATGTTAGGGCGTGTTCGAAATATTTCCAAGAAATTTGGTCCAAAAGCGGACCAAACATTGTGACAGATGTTATTATGCCTGTGGTCGAGAGAGGCTTTTACGTTTGCAAACTTACCTGACGAACAAAATAAGTAGGCATATACCTAATAACAGTAGGGAAGCTACCATGCAGCGACTATTCCAAGTACCTACTCACCGAATTTTCAGTCAAAATTGGATAAAATTCCAAAATTCTATGCGGTCTGGCAATTAGTTAGTGCTACGAGCTGATGAAGTGCGGCTATTAGGGGCGACGGTTAAATGTCCGGCTATTTGTGATAAATCCGTAAAAGGTTTAACGTCCATTTAGGGCTTTATTAGTTTAGATGGCACATCCACTTTCTACTTCGTTTAACGTCTAAAGACAATTTCAATTTAGTCAGGACGATTCCAAGGGGGGCCATGTTATCCTCCACCACCGAACGGAGTGCCATCACGGACTTCACTGGCTAATCGGTGGAGGACAAAATAAGGGGTACAGTGATGACCACTGTTTAGCCCCTAGAACGGATAAAAAATAGAAATAATACCTCAAAAATAAAATTGTACAACTAAGACATAGGCTAGAATAGTTTTTCGATTAACTGAATATTCACTGTTTCACATATACTAATCGTGTTTATATAAATTGAAAAAATGTACATAATGTATAATTTATAAATATGTACATCACGAGGACTGAAATTATATAATCGCCAAAGATAAATAAAACTAAGAGTAGATTGTACAACAATATATCACTGATCAGATATCGTAGTAGAGCTCAGCGGCTCTCAGTTACGACAACAGGGATCGGACCTTGTCTGGTCCAGATAAAACGTCAACTCACTGAGGGGGCCGATGCTGGACTCGGAGGTCCATAAGGGATGGGCAGTCCTCCAGGAAGTGGCGGATGGACAGATCACCCCCACACTTTCCGCACACAACATCTCGAGCTCCTGCTCTAAGCAGGTGTCTGTGAGTAAGACGGGTATGGACGTAAAATATTCTTTAGATAAATGCGTATATCGGACATTGACATAAATGAACTATCCGAAGATTTTAACCATAGAATCCGTATTGGTACATTCTGAGACGGTTCCTGGACTTACATTTTCCTTATAGATTAGTGACTGTATAGTTTTATGAATGTGTCATCCCAAAAGATATATAAATAATTTATTCTAAAGGAAATCCGGCATTTCCCTACAAATTTGAGCATCTCAAAGAAAATTATGAATTCAGAGGCAATACTTTTGTGTTTCCGATTTGAAAATTGGCTAAAAAGGCCAAAATCCCAACAAAAAAAGTATTTGCCACTGGATATAGTTTGAAAAAACTTCTTTTGACATAAAGTAGAACGATACTAGTTACCTACCGTGCTCGAAAATTCCCAAATTTGCTTGGATATCTTTAAATAATGGTAGAAATAGCTAAAATAATTATAAATCCTTGTGTATAAAACTGTGCTCAACTTCTAGAAAAATAAACTCTAAAGTCGCTCAAAATCATTTTCGGGGAAGTTGGATGAGCTGTTTCTGTGTGTGGGTTTCATTTGTCGTTGCTCTGTGCCAATTTATGTATGTTATGCATAAAACTTTTTGCAATAGCGTTCCATTATTCTTTATATTGAATGCACCCTGTAAAGCTTACTGGGTTCGGTTGGTGTATTAAATCAACTTCAGAAGCACATGGCGATGTCAATCCAATTTTGCGAGTTGCGGCCCTGAGTTTGAGAAATTGTTTGCTCTTTGAAAGGGTAGTGGGATCAAACGAAAGGATCAAATACCGTGGGAAATCAGCTCTTCGGGTTCATCCGCCTTCTCCGTGAGTGCACCATGTCCGGAGGCTTCGATATGAAATGAAATGGAATTCGATTTGTGGTCAAAGAACGGAGCGACACTTGATTTCATTCTGCGAGCCCGTGCTCTACATCGACTTTCCATCTGGTCATTGCGGTGACTATGCGCGTTAATGCAGTGAAACTTTTCTCTTTCGAACAGCGAGACAGTGGAATCGCTCCACAGCTCATGGAGTGTCGCATCCTGGTGATCTCACCGCGTGATTGATCGATCTTAATATTCTCAAATACGATCATGGAAAGGCTCCATTATTGTCACAAATTGAGTTCACTACTCATTAATAATGATTATAGGAATTCAATATTATTTCCAACTCCATTTTGCGTACTACTGCTTCTTGAATGTAGTCTGCGAATCGAAAATAGAAGTACGTTTTTCTATTCCCTACCACATTGCCGCACTCATATGTGATTCAAGTTTTTAGTTTGCTACGTATTTCCCCTGTGTTTCTATCCAGTGTCATTTTAACTCGGTTAGAGTGTGACAAGATGTTCTGAAATTGGTCGGAAATACTTTTTCAAAAAATCTCTTCATTACAAGGGTGAGCCCACAAATCTATTTGAATCTGAAAAATGTGTACGTATGTACGTTGCCTGTTTATCGTCATCTTACGTATATGCGTTTATGTGAATGTCATAATTTTCACTATCTAATGGCCTGAATGCTCACAAAATGGTGAGTACTTAGATACAGGGTGATCTATAGATGATTGTATATCGCGAAATGGAACAAGGATTGCTTTTACTGAAATCTTGTTGCGATATTTAATTGATCACGAATGAAATGACCAATTCGGGTTGATTGAAAAAATTCAAATTTGGGGCTTAGGGATAAAAAGAAATGTTTGCACTTGTAAGAGTTCCGGACCAAACATTGGAATTGGTCGAGAGAACTGTTACTAGGAATCCGTCAGCTCCTCCTTACATACGAAATCATACCATAATCGAAGTAAGACCTTCTCTCATTGAGTCAATAGAAATAAATATGATTCAATATGATTCATACCTTATTGATTTATATCTATAACCCAATTGCTATCCTCAATCTACCCTCACCCCTTGCGGTATCTTCTTACGCTTTATTTGAAATGTATTCAACATATCTCGACATCAGAATAGAAATATTATTTAGTTTAATTTCATCGGTTAACACATATTTATTGATTTATTCCATGATAGCCAATTAGTATTTAAGAATCATATAAAGCTTTCTAGTTAGATCCTCATTAGCAATAGTTGTATCTATCAGTCATAATTATGTTTACCTTTTTTTATGTTTACAATTTATTACGTCTCGTCAGCTGTACTGTCATTATGTTGATGTTGTATATTGGGCGTTTTCCCCGTTCTAGATAAATAAATAGTAAATCACATTAGTCAGAAATCCCCGCCTAATTCCTTTCTTGGAGCGCCATTTAAAGAAATTGGTATTGAAATTTCCAAGTGATTAATTTTGTATCTCATTTACTAACCCTTCACCACAAGACATATGTGCATATACCTATTATATTCGTGGTTGGCCATTCAGCTTAGCTGATCGAGGTTGAGGCGTGGAATATTAAGGCTGCTTCTTGTTTGTATAAGATGTTTAATATTTAAAATTCTAGCTCTTTCGCCTTCCTCAGGGATCTAAAAAGTTACATGAGTACCATTATGGTGCTGTGATGGTAAAATATCATCCACATAGAGGTTGTATAGTGTCAAACTCAACATATAATAGATATAATAGCATGGGTTAGCGGTGAAAAGTATTTATTACTTACATAATATAGGTCACTCACTATCTTTATCGGTATTATTATTATGGTTCGATGGCTACGGTACAGCAATAAAATTAGGTCGCCTGTAATAGGAAGGTATGGTTGGTAATGGAGTTGTAATTAGGTAGGTAAGATAGGGTATTATATTGTTTATATGGTTTTATATCATACCAGGTTTGTTTGGAGCATTTACTTGAGGTTGATATTCATATCTAGGTTTCATATCATGTGCATGTTCACTTAAGTTGGGCCTGTAAAAGGGAAGGGGTAGCAGGTTAGCTGAGCATCAAGTAGGGGCCAGTGAATAGTAGGTAGGATGGTGTGCAAATGAGGAGGCCTGACCAGGCGAAAGCTCTGGGATTTTAAATATTAAACACCTTAAACACACGAGGAGCAGCCTTAATATTCCTCCCCTCAACCTTGATCAGTATATACATATTATGGAGAAATAAGATATGTAATTACGACAATCACTGAAATTGTCATACACTTCGAGGTCAAGCTTATAGATGCTGAGGTAAGGGTAGAGAAAATGGGACGAAGAACTATGACGGGGATCGGGATGCGATGCGTGGAACGTCAAGATGTGTGTGAGATAAGAGCGATGTGCAGTTTATGATGGTGTTAAAAATGAGAAATGTCGCAGAATGAGGTCGACAGATTCTTGACGCCTCTCGGTAGATCTCGAAATCTCACACGCAGCACTTCGTAGGTAGTTTATGTTGGCTTACACGCCAAGTAACGGTGGAATCCGTTTTGTACTTGTACTTATCGTAAAGCATATCTTAATAGCAATAGAAGCAAGGCACTATAAATAGCCACAATAAAATTATGTACGTTGATACTCGTATAATTATACGCATACATTGTAACGGTTTGTCGATAGTGTGGTATGAAGCAGTTTACTATCAATTACTCTAATAGCTAGGTAGGTATGTAGTGAGTATAAAGGAGTTTACTACCAATTTATCTAATAACTAGGTAGGTTTAGCTTCGAGATGCAAAAATCACCGACCATTTACATCAACCGCGCCTTCCCCACAATTGGTAAATCTCATGAAGCAGTCAGGGAAATAGAAACAAGATGCAGCATTATTCCGGACTGAAAAGAGAATGTTTTCTTGACATTTAAGAAAATATTTCAGACGGAAAATAATATTGATTATTCTACCATCCGTAGGTATTTGCTATACGAGTTTCGAAATCACCAACCAGAAAATATTCATCAACTATATTCATCAACTAGAATACTGAGAACTATCCTAGCTTACAAGGGGAATTCTCATCATATTGTGCAAAGAAGTTACGTTTTCAAGTTTCTACTTTATAGACATTATTTGAAGAAGTTCATATTTGCTAATGTATAGGTATATGATTGCTAATATAATGATATATTTTTGATAGCTAGGAACCAATATTTATGTTCACTGTTAGGACCTTACTCCATCATGAAACAATTACAAAATATATACACCGAACAGTAAATTCTAAATGTATTAGTATGCCGGACATGTGGAGCCTGTTTGCGACGGTTAGATAACGGAATTGCCGACAGCCGGTAAAAGTTCTCTTGATCGATGCTGATTGGTAGATAATACATGAAGACGATTGATATATACATAAAATAATATCGTTTGTAATAACTGGCAGGATTTAAAAAATGTTATTGTGGTTCCAACAGTAAATGTCTGCCGTTATTCCCAGGTGTTTTACCGGTTTTACGTCGTTTTCTTCCAGGTAAGCTAGGAAACCTACCTGTCTATAAAAATGATGTATTCGACGAGTCGCGCCTTCGCATCTGCAGGTGATGGCCGTTTACGTCCAATCGTTTCCCGCCTCTCGAGGACACGAATATATACGGAGCCGGTATTGCGAGATTGTTTGTGTAATGCAGGAATGCCTGGGTATCAGTTCTCTCTCCCCGCCCAGCCCGTCCTTCTTGTGCTCGAGGGCTGAACCCAAATGGTTCGTCTGAAGTCGAGTATTTTCAAAGCATTTGAATAGTAGCATGAAAAAACGTTTGCGAAGTTGAGTGGGCAGTACAGCTTTCTCATTTATAGTATAGTACTTATAAAATTAGTTGAATAACAAAGTACGGTGAGTCAAAATTATTGAAAACAAAACAGAACAGGGATGTAATTCATGTACCCTACCGCAAACCCTATATCATAAATCCAACAGCGGCATTCACCATCTCGGTATCAGTGTTGGGCATAATCCTATTGAAATAGATTTGAGACAGGCTGGGCTCCAATCGTTGAACTCGCTTTAAGGACGTCCCTCTGAAGCTAGGTAATATTAGCAAGGCTTCGCATATTATAGGAGGGACGCCCTATTGAAATTGATGACCGTGACGCATTTTTATGGGTTGTATTCGTGTAATCGCCGACTGAGGAATACGATTACACGAATACGAATATTATCGCAGTTGACTCAGAATCAACGAATAATTATCGCGATTACAATCGTATTCGTATTCGACGATAAGATTATGCCCAACACTGCGCGGTATACTTAGAGGACCAACTAAGCGTCCAACCAGCTCACTTATAGATTTGCTTGATCTCTCCAATACATGAGAGCAGGCGTTTCATCATCAAAACAACATTCCCAAGCCCCAATTCATTCTTTTTCTGTTTTTGCGGCCCCAAGTGCGTCAAAAGCCAAATCAAAAATTTAAATTATATTCTAAAGTTCAGATTCATTGCGTAGAATTAATATAAAAGACAAATATTAAAAAAGAGCCGTTTGACGGTTTTTGAACGAAAAATTTCCTGATCGTGACCACTATTTAATCAGATTGTTTTGTTTAACATGTTTAATCCGCTGTTCTTGGTTTTTAATGCAAAAAAATCGATGCCCTAAAATTTTAAGATCTTAGGAGAGCTCGTGGGCAATAGTAGTATTTACATAGTGTAGTAGGTAACTAGACATTAGACCTGAATTTATGCCTGTGTCAATCGATATTAGTTTCGCGCGTGCGCAGTGATTAATACCCCAACAATTTCGATATAATTTATAGGGTATTTGTCTAGAACGTATACCCAAATATCTACCGAATTTGAACGAAATCGGACCAACAGATGATGAAAAATCAAAATTTTAAGAAATTCACGTTTGCACATGCGCACAACCTACTGGTGATCCAATGGCATTGAAATTTTTAGGAGACGGTCTAGAAGCTAATCTGAACAATCCCTGAGAATTTCATCGGAATCGGACTAAAACTTGGTATAGTTTTGGGCGTGACAAAGATTTACCACAGACAGACAGACATCAGACAGACAGACACGGAACCAAAATTGATCAGCACTTTCTGAAACGCAAAAAGCAAGTAGACATTTTGATTTTGAAGGACAACAATTTTTTCGACTTCAATCACGAACAAAAAGCTTCCCTACCTTCCGTAGTGAGGAAGCACAAATTACCTTCCATAATTCATTTCGTAAGACGTGGAAGAAACAGTTCAAAGTAGCGAAAAAATTGGTCTTCAATGATTTTTCCGGCATGTCTCTTGAACTAATCGATCGATGAAATTCACATGACGTAAGTCGTGCGTTTCTTAAAACCCCGTCGAAGGAAGAGAGGTTTCTATTGATGTCGATTATGTACCGGCATCGCCTTCTACCGCGGCCTTGTAAGCATAAATGTCAGCCGTCCTGGTTTACTACCTATTGTACGACCATGAAATACAAGCCGGCTCCCTGACGTCGCGTCGTCACGTTTATTCCAATGTGTTCGACGGAGATTGATTGACATGTCATATCAGGCTTAAACATCATAAGTGTATAACTTTCATTTGTGAAAAAAATATTAACACTGCTGGCCAGTTCATTTTTCCTCTCCACCAATTCACAGTACACTTGAAAAACGTCTGCCAAAATGGTGTGCAAAATAGCTTCCTCGTTCCGTCTCATGAATGTACAGAGATCATTAAAATGTTTTAAATAGATAGTCTTGAAAGACTCCATAGCTGGTTCCTATGGTTTGGAGAAAGAGTAAATCAAGATTCAGCGAAGAACTACAAAATCAGTCAATTGGTTTATTTTTAGACATCACTATTAATTTATGATTTGAACAATTCGATTTTTTTTCTCTGTAAATTGACTTTTGCCGTACCTACTATTAAATAAATAAATAAATTAGGTAACGATTAAATAATGATGCATAGATGTTATGATAGCGCATGTGCGGATTGAAGTATTGATTTGTGAACAATGAAACTGACATAAATCGATGTACTTGTTACAAGGATTTTATATTCGCGCGTGCGCAGCAGCAATTGAAGATACAACCGTATCGAAATTTTATGAATAAATCGTCTTGTCCCAACTATCTTCCATATCTGATCGAAATCGATAGACTGGGGCATGAAAAAGTTATGCTTGATGGAATTTACATTTGCTCATGCACAAAGTGAAGTATTGATTAGGAGACGTCGAAACTGATAGGGGATCTTTTGCAGCCAAACCCACTCATTCCTAGAAAATATGATCAAAATTGCATGAAAACTGATGAAATTAATCTTGTTACTAGTATATTCGAGTTAGATTGGCGCATGGCTGCATCAGCAGCCACTATATATTCATGTTGGAATTTATAAGGAATAATTCAATCGTCTTTTCCCAACTGTCCTCTGAATTTGAGCAAGATCGGAGGACTAGGGTCTAAAAACATAATGTTTGATGGAATTTACGTTTGCGCATGCGCCGGGTGGAGTATTGATTCGTGAATAATGAAACTGATAGGGTACCATAGGGTGCCTGACCCGCACATTCCCTGTATATTTCATCAAAATATGATGAAAACTGTGGAAAGTAAGCTTGTTACAAGGGATTAGCGGACACATATACGTAGACACGGAATGACAGTTGATCAGAATGGTTTAAAACGTAAAATGCAAGTTGAAATTTTGACGTTAAAGAAAAATATAATTTTTCATCTTACGAAAGTGAAAACAATGCTTCCGCTACCTATAGCTGGGCTCGGTGTAACTGGTGTTACGTTTCGATAATTTTAGCTAATTTTCGCTATTACTGTGGCACCAAAAGTAATAGAAAGATTCCTCAAAATGTTCATGAGTGAGATCCATTTCGGCCCGCTAAAACAATCCTTGGATTTTGAAATTTCTCATTATTATATTCAGGGTCCGTCATTGTAAAGTCACACAACCAGCCCTAGACATCAAATTTAACATTCGGGAGTTATAGCAATTTTAAAACTTTTTTCCTGTTCGATATTTTGTCGCTTAGTGTCCATAACTCCCAAAATGTATTAGCTATACCCGAATTCGAGAACACCGTTGGGAAAGTGTATTAAATTTCCCATCTTTCTATAGAGCAAATTCAGTTTTTAATAACATGTGTCAGTCAATTTCAATAGGTCGTCCCTCTTGAATAAGAAGTCTTGCCTGTATGACCTAGATTCTGGGGGACGCCCTAAAAAGGTGAAAAAGGAAACAAAAGCGAAAAGCGGTCCCTACAATTACAATTTGTAAAAATTAGGGAACGTTCACTTTGCTCAAACGCTTGACGTTCCTAATTGATTTTTCTTACTGTATTTCTAAAAGTTGGCCAAAAGCTCAGCTTCCCAACAGTGTAGTCAATTTTACTTTTACCTTAGGTGCTATAATTATGGGATGCTAAAAATTGTATTTTTTCCCATACTAATCTGGGGCTTTCTAGGAAATATACCCTCAATGAACCAATGAGTTTGTGGTCTCTATGGAATATTTCAAGCTGGATGGAATCTTAGTACTTGCAGATATCTCCAACACCGTTTGATTTAACCAAGTTTTACCCCTAACAGCACATTAAATCGAGCTTAAAAAAAGAAACTAAAATATTAGAACTTCTATATATTTTATGCTCTGAATCATGCTCAACATTAATTGAAATGCGCTACAAATCGTTTTTAAATTGGTTCGTATAGTTAAAAAAGTAAGAAAAATGTATAAGTTATTATGGTTATTATGGATTTGTAGGTAAAGAGCTCAAATATAAGAACATATTGATAAGCCTACGCAACAACTTTTAAGCATGTTGGAAAGAACTCAAACAAGTATCCGCGGAGTTGTTTGGACCAGCTGGTGGCATCAGTTAGAAGGGGAGCATACCTATATAGCATTTCCCAGTGAAATTATTAACTTTCCCATTCAATTTGAATGGGAAAATTATTAATTTGGTTGGGAAAGTTATTAATTTGAATGGAAAAATTATTATTATACCTGGGTTTAACTGTGTCTTATCAGGCAAAGACGTTCTTCAGTCATTGGTCCGCCCGACTGGATCGGGCTCCCACTGGGCGGCGCAGATTAAAGAAATGATGTGTTTGCATTGTGTACGGAGGAGTCCGGGATTGACTACAAGGAGTTCTATGGCTAGTTGTGATAGGAAAGCGGAATTCTATGGTTAGTTGTTATATAAATAAACTATTTTATTAGAATTTAGGGAGAATGTACCACTCTTCTTATAACACTATACAAAGCTTTAAAGTATACTTACAACAATCCAGAAGGCTACCTAAGCTCAGATGCGCCTATGTTGGAGAAACGGATTTTTGCGCAGCTCAGATCGGTCAATTCGAGAACTATAAGAGGATCGATTCGGGAAAAAAACTATGAAATTGATCATAATTGTGTTTTGTGCAACACTGGAAAAGAAGCGCTATTTCATGCTTTCTGTTTCTGCTTAGAATTATATCTTCAACGGCTCAAGGTTTTTGGTTTTAGAAGATTGAGCAGGGAGCACGTAATAAAAAATGTATTATCGGGCATAAGTTGTGAGGAGACTAAAAATGGTTAAATCATTTTTTCTTTCATAACTACATAAACGTAGGTTTATAGTTAGGATTTTAGAAGAGACTGGTTTCGCCACCTAGAAAAGTTACAGGACAAGTCATTTGACTCTATTTTTTTAATATAAGGTAGTAAAAGACACCTGATGTTGTTGGTCTCGCTCGATGGAGCCACAACTTCCAAGTCACTAGACGCCTACCGCCAGTTGCGTCTGTTTTTTCAACAGAGCTGTGGGCAGTGACACTGCCAATTATTGGGAGTTGAGAATTATGTGATTTGTAGCGATTCACTAAGTACCATCGAGGCGATTAGGGACTCATATTCTGATGATCCCCTAATTCAAAGCCTACGTGCTCTTTTTACACCAAGCCACGACATTGGGCTCAACCATAACTTTTATGTGGGTACCGAGCCATGTGGGTACTCATGGCAATGAGTGTGCAGATGCCCTTGCAAGAAGAGTCATTGGTAATAACTCCATTGATATGTTGCCTATACGTATAGAGGATCAAATCTCGTACATGCAACATAGAGCCAATTCAATATGGCATGAGCAATGGCAGGGTGAGGTCACTTAGTCTGTGTAGTGTCCTTCAGGACTTGAGCCCGGTGGCCCTTTCGTAACACTGCTTCCAAGGAGGGATCGAATAGTGGTCAACCGGGTTGCCCCTGGCCATACCCGTCTTACTCACTGACACCTGCTTAGTGCAGAAGCTCGAGATGTTGTGTGTGGGAGTGATCTGTCCATCCGCCACTTTCTGGAGGACTGCTCATCCCTTGTGGACCTCCGAGTCCAGCATCACCCCCTCAGTGGGTTGACGTTCTATCCGGTCCAGACAAGGTCCTTTCCCTGTTGTTGTACCTGAGAGCCGCTGATCTCTACTACGAACTGTGATATCTGATCTATGATATGTTTATATACATCTAGTCGTAGTTTTATTTCACTTTGCTGATTGTATACAGTCGCATGTATATAGTTGTTAGCCTATTTTACATCTAGTCTTAGTTGTATTACTTCATTTATTCATTAATTAATTTTTTTAAATTTTATTATTATTTTATTTTAAATCCACTTTGGGGACTAAACAGTGGTCATCACTGTACCCCTCATTTTCTTTCCCCCTCCAAGTTGCCAGTGTAGTCCATGATGGCGCTCCTTTTTAGTGAAGGATGGCAACATGGCTCCTCTTAGAATCATGCCCCTTCCAGTGTCCCTTTAGACACCTTGTTCAATGCCGCTAATGACCCTTCTGGTTGAGGTGCGGCTTAAACCTTGAAGAAAAAAAAAAAATTGATAATTTCTTGCCTTCTTACCGTTTTTTTGTTGGACTGTCAGCCGTGTGCATTTCTCATTTCTTACTATAGGAGGGTTCGACCATACTCATGCACGTATTATTGAAGTACCTACTATTAATTCAGATTTTGTGGAAAGGGCATGGTCCCACACATTTAATACTCATATTGTCCTGTCAATAAAGAGGTTTCATTCATTCCTACTCAACGAAAATTCGTTCGCCAGCTTATGCTGCACGATTGAATTTGATTCGTGTGGAAGTTGAAGTTACAGTTGAGCGCTCGTAAAATTGTTCTCCGTCTATCGATAAGGGTTAGTCATCGCTTTTTCTTCCAAACGTTACCGATTGTTTCAGCGAAGTGATTAAACTGATGAAGCACCTAATCATTTCATCGCCTGACATTCAGAAATTAGTGTTCTTCACAGTCAACTACTATCAAAATGAGTCATCTAAGTATGAAAGAACAATGCTATTAAGGACTGAACCTCATTGTAAACTATTAGGCAGTTTGTTATGACTAGATACCGGATTTTTGTGCAACATAAATGCCCCAAATATGCCATAGAATATGCAGTAAAAACCCATTAAATATGTAACAGATACGCAACCAAAACAAGTAAAATACGGGAGATAAAGTTCAAAACTTGAAAAGAAAACATTCTGAATGAAAGTTGTTTAATATTAGGTATAATATTAGGGTTTTACAATATGCTCAATAATTAATAGCTCAATGCAAACAGCTGTTTCCCTTACTGAATACGCGCCAAGTTTTCGTAGTTTACGTTTAAAAATATATACATTTTCAGGTTGTCTTGAACAAAGTTGTGTCTGCGATCAGAGAGGATATTCTTATAGATGGAAAATGAACGCTCCACATCAACTGAAGTGATCGGAGCAAATTTCAAATTACTCAAAATTACTGAGTCTGTAAACTCAGTCAATTCACTCACGTCCTCTCCATCTCCAATACTCACGTCCTCAGAGGACCAATAAAATTTTGTTGAAAATGCCAAAAAGTGGTTCTTCTCATAGTTTAAAAGTTCGAGCATGGATTTTCGAGTTGAATAAAAATGGTAGTGTTTCCTTTTAATGGGAAGACGGTCCTTTATTCGTGGAACACTTTGACCGCAGGTTTCTTTCTCAACATTTTTCTTTCTCCCACAGTAACACTCATTCGTACCTACATTATTTTTTACTTTCTCCCATTCTCTGAAAATCGTCAAAGTACGTTTATAATTTTGTAACTTTTGGTTAGGGATGGTCACGGATGGTTAGGGATGATTGAATCATTATTAGCTCCTTCGCATACACGACAGTGTACTCCCAGAACAAGGTCTAGTTTTCATCAGATTTTGATTACATTTTCTGGGAATCGGTGGGTTACGCTGTAGATTGTTCCCGACCAATTTCATTTTTCTCAAATCATTACTCCATTCTGCGCATACGCTAACGTAAATCAATTGAAGCATAATTTTCCCGTTTTTTTAAACATCACTTTTAAGCATCATCATTTTTAAATTGCGGGGGGGATTGTTTACCTTTTTTTCGAATTATTTATTTCTTTATATATTTTTATATGATATTTTATTTTTATATCATATTATATATAATATTTTTTATTTTTTTATCATTACTTTTACCTACTATTTATCATTATTATTATTTCGTTGTGTTTTCTTCTTCTTATAATATGGTTTTGTTATTATTAGTATTATTATTGTTATTTTTTCAATTTTATTTTGGTTATTATATTGGCGTTAATTGAGTTTATCGTTGTGAAATGTTGAATAAAAATCATTATCATAAGTTGAGTTGAAAATTACTGCACCCTGGTATTTTCATAGTCACTCTAATGCTGTAAGGCTACGGTGCCTGGCGTGTTGTATTCGTGTGGATTACTCCACATTGGTATCCTCATTCACCCTCCTCACATTATCTCATCGTGCTATTGTTGAACAACTCTTAACGATTCCTGATTCATTTTTCCGTCAGAATTATTTTAGTTCCCACGTGATGATGTCGGGAGGAAAGTGAAAGGCGTGGAACCTGCGCAACGTGATGTGTGAAAAAATGCGTCGACGCACCTGCGCTCAGGTGCCCTGGAAGCTCGCTGGTTGACGCCTTCATTTCGTGTTGGTTCTTGCAACTAATCCTCAAATTAAGAAATCCCTTGGTTGGCGGGCGATTCCATCGCTGTTGAGATTTCTCAGGTTGATTACTAAATTTCTACAGTTCGCAGTCAATCGCAGCAGAGATAGAATAAACGAGAGTCATAGCTTCTCACGCCAATCAAGATATTTAATAGCCAATAACAATAGTTTACGAATGTGTATCCAACGCCTTCATTTTCCTAATCTCCAATCTAATCTCACAGAATTGATTGAGTAAAATTCACTTAATTTTCCTGTAATATTATGTATGGCATATGTTACGGTAAATACCCGAAACAAGTCAAAACTAGTGTAAGCTCCTCTACAACCACTCTTAGGGAGGTTTTACACAGATCAGTTTTTAGCTTACATCACTGGTGTGGAAGTGCGTTGCATCAAGTAGTCAATCCCCTAGTAAATATTCAGATTTTTTGGACACAGATTAGTATCCTGTTGTGACTAGTTAAAACTAGTTCTGACGAATTCGGGTATGCGTCCCCCCTTCCCCCTCAAAAATGAGCAGCCTTAATTTATGCACGTGTTAAAGTTGCACATGATCATAATTTTTTACTCCTGCGTTTCTCTAATAAATATGTACACATAAAGCAGTAATATAAAGCAACAGAAAAAAAACTTTTTTATTTTACGAGCTGGATCACAAGGGAATGTCTGATTTTCGGTAAGAGATTCGAGTGTAAGATGCCTGGGTGCTCATTATTTTACCTTCCAAAGAGCGCTCTATATATTTTGACTGGGGGAACTGGATACTGTTATGGTGGTTTCTAGTAAGTGCCAAAATATAGAAGTTAACTGGTTGTTAAATTCGATATTATTTGTACTATCATATTTTGCACCAGTCAACTACTTTAACTCGTAAAATGATGTTGAGTATTGTAATTGTTGAAAAGTGCCCTCTTGTATAATTATTTATACCTAACATACCGTTTTATAATTTAATTTTCATTCTTACCTTCGTGTATATTCTTTGATCTTTATAATTTCATTATCCTTGTATTAATATAATATAATCCTCTCGTACTGAGCTCGCACGTATTGTAAATAAATGAATGAATAAATACATTTCAGTTATCTGTAGTTTGATAAACGACGCGACGTAGTTATCGTTGACATTGTTCATTCCGAAATGAGGAATTTCTAAGGTTGTTTTTTATTTATTTTGCTTAATAGAAAGTGCTTTCCAAAAATGTGTCATATGATGGGTATCTGTCCTGGAAAACGGATTTCTAAATTAATTTGCTCTATGACTTCACGGCCCCCACCCGCTCAGCTCCTTTACCCTACTACGTCACGCGTGATCTTCCTACCCGTTTACTTGCTATACCAAACGGTCTCGGGAGGGTTTTCTATTCTTAGGTCAAAAGTGTGGAATTAAGACATGAATGTTCCCCATTCTGTATCACAGGAAGAAATTTATTATGTCCATAAAAGCTTCAGAAGTGTAAAGTTTCAATCTTTTGTCAGTTCATTGTTTCAGTTGCTATTTGAACTCCATAATCCTGCAAAGAGTTTTATAATAGTTTTCTAATTTTGTAATGCAATTCATGTTTCAAATATGTATCAGTAGCTGGTTATTAGTTAACTCTTGCTATGCTCATTTTCGGAGGTGTACTTAGATACTAACTTTGAAACCATTATTGAAGTCTGGGTATGTAATGATTTTTTCAAATCATTTTTCAATTCCATTCTTCTATCTATATTTTACTAAATTTCAACGTATCGTAGTTCGAAAAGGTTCGCTCGGCGATAAAGGTATTGATTAGCTTGTGGAGATTGTTTACTGTCGTGTCATACGCACAAACTCTACAATCATACTCGGCGCGGGTTACGAAACCCACCTGTGAGAATTTGTGATCGCGAGAATTGGGGTTGCTGGTGTTTCGATATTTTATTGATAGATAAAAAACACACTTTTGGGTTTTTATTTTATTTTACATTCGATTGATGACTGATTTATCAATATTTGCTTATTATTCAATTTATTAGAGGTCCAAAGGAAAAAAATCATTGTAAAACTGAGAGCGAAGATATGCTGGAAGGCCCAATCAGGTCAGTACGCTTGGTTGCAGTGAATGATATGTATGCAACCTCAAATGCGGGAATATCATATTATTCCTAAAAACAACGGCATTTTATTGAAACGTTGAGGAAACGGTCCATATCTAGGTAGGACATTGATTATGCATGTTTTCAACTATAAATGGTGTATAAAAGGTTTTAAAAATTTTGTGTGAATGATACATACTTATTTCTTTGTTGCAGATACGGCTAGTAGGTTTGATTAGTCAACAAAGGTAAGACTGCCTAAGTGCCTATATAAAGGAATCTTAATGAACAAAGCCGCTTATTTTATTTTTATTATTCTTTCTATAAATCTTAGCTGTTGGGTGGTTGCCACACTTTTAGTAACAGTACCTGTAGTACTGTAGTAGGGTGGTTGAGGTAAGGAGTATATATAGCAGTATTTAGTTAAAAATTATTATTTTAATCCCGAGTACTCTCTCTCTCTCTCTCTCTCTCTCTCTCTCTCTCTCTCTCTCTCTCTCTCTCTCTCTCTCTCTCTCTCTCTCTCTCTCTCTCTCTCTCTCTCTCTCTCTCTCTCTCCTCTCTCCTCTCTCCTCTCTCCTCTCTCTCATTGGGCCTCTCATATACTCTTGTATTTCCTTTTATGCAATAAATGTCGTCAGAGATGTTGTTCTTTTCAAAAGGAATTCAAAATACCCCCCTTAAATTTCTTTTTTAAAAGTGTAGAAAGACAAACATGGATGCTACAGATTATTTCATCCAAGGTTTCACGGAGGTACCTCCATTTATTTTGTAGATATATGTATAAGTGTTGAACATGAAGGACGATTTTCCAACTGGTATTTTCCAAGATTGGAAGATCGAAAATAAGTATTGAAATTTCACGACTGATGTTATGTAGTCGGTTTGTTACGAGAAGGAGGAGGGTAAGTTCCAGTATTTACAATCGATAACGTCGAACACAAACTTTCTACTCTCCTTGCAAATTAATTTGGCACAATTTAATCGGAAATTGATACTATGGTATTATAAAAAGACTGTACACGTACTATATTAGGGCTCTTCAGAATCGCCCATTTCAAGTTTCGATATCAGAGTGAGCCACCTTCAGAAAGATTCACAGTAATTCAGATCACGAGTATTTAGTAAATCTTAGGAGAACGGCAGGTGTTTTAATCCAAAGAACAGCCCAATGGAACGATTTTGATTTAATTCTCAGGGATTGGGCGGGATAGCTTCTAGGTAATCCCCTATAACTTTCATTGCCGTCACATAAATAATAGTCTGTGCGCATGAGCAAACATTAATTTATTATAACGTCGATTTCTTATCATGTAATGGTCCGATTTCGTTCAAACTCGGGGAGTAGATGGGTCGATGCTCCAGAAAAATTACCCTATGAATTATATCGTAATTGGTAGAGTAATAACTATAGCGCATGCGCAAAACTAAAATTGATCGACACAGACAAATCTCCGAGACTAATGGACGGATTTTTATGAAATTTTCAAGGATTGTACGGTTTAGCTCCAAGACTTTCCCCTAAGAATTTCATCCCTGTTAGATAATAATACTTAGTTTGTGCGCATGCGCAAACATTTTTTTTTATAACTTCGACTTATCAATCGTTTTGACTTGTCCTTTGTTCTTCAACTAATTCTATACTTCCATGTTACAATATGTGATGAAGCTATACTGCCCACCCAACTTGGAGCTGCGGGAACGAACATAGAATAAGTTTAATTCAGTGTGATTCGGATAATATCTATGTTTAGGCGTGCTATACACATGCTTGAACCTGTTCGTGCACGTATCAACTGTATACTTCGATGTGTATGTAAGAGTTTCATATACCCCGCCTACTTGTGGGCAGCAGATGTTTTGCCTCGGGGGGAAACAGGATCACTCAGGGAAAAGCTGTGCGACCGTTTGCTGTATGTAATTATCCCAGCAGATGCGGCTGATTCACACGTCGCGTCGCTCCTTCCTTATGTAAACGTTCTCCGCGATTATTCCCATACCAGGTTCGCGTATCCGTCGGTTCATTGAACACCGCCATTGAATTAGTAATGGGAAACGGCCTTGAAATCGCTACGAAGAACCCTGTAAAATAACGGTGTGAATCTTTCTTATTAAGTGACTAAGGCTTATCACTTCCTCATCTGTTAATGTTTCTGCTGTGGTTCCCGTCAACAAAACATTTCCCGTGCGAATACGCGCCGGATAGTAAGGGGGTTCTTGGAATGCTGAGTCATTGTCGAGTGCGAGGAACTTCGAATAGAAATGGAGCATAGCGCAAAATGGGTTCAAAATGGGTTTCCACAACTTCGTCGCGAGTGATTTAATTCATAATAAAAGTAAGATAAAAAGAGAGAGATACAGAATTTATTTATATAAAATTATTACTAATACACATGACATAGTGTTGCGATTACAATGAATAATATTACCCAACTGTAGGCTGGACCTGTGGTGTTGGGTAAGAGTTGCTAAGTTGAAATCGAGTTGCTAAGTTGAAATCCTTCGTAAATGTCACGTTTCGTGGGAAAACACTTAGAGACCAACAATTAACCGGAAACATTTTAAATCAAAATAAGTAAAGAAGAAACTGGTATACAAAGTCAAAGTAATATCAATAGAATCAAATCATTCATTGATTCATCATTGATTTTTAGCCGTTTTTAGTGATTTTTTTCAGCATATTTTTTGAAATTTGACTAATTTATTGTGCTAAAAAAATGCTGGCCAACAAAATCATCCTCTCGTTTGGAAAGCTTGATTTTGTTGACCCAAGAACAGAATTTTTATCGCAATCCTAAGGATAGCTATCGTCTGGAAGGACACACACACACTCACATGGAAAAGCGCAAACTTCAGGAATCGTTTCAGAATGCCTCAACACGGATTTCCTTGAAAGAATTTTTCTAAAATCTTGATTTTTATATTTTTGGAGCCATTGCAATCGCTCCATTTTTTACGCAAATTCCCTAAAAATCACTATATGCACTACAATGTCTTCCTTCGAGGAAAGTACATTAGAATCCTCGTACCATCTACGCTTTGTTTATTAAAACTACTGAAATGGTTTCTTTATACTTCCAAACGCCTATAGGTGAATTGATTTTAAAAAACGTTTCTTGGAATTTCACGCGCTTGCCAACACCAAATACATTCAAGTTCTTTCCATTTAGTACTGATTTAATTGAACATGTACGCAATGGCGACTCTCGAGCCAGTTAGTTCATAAGCCACTTCGACGGACATCGCTGTATCCACTGTCCCCTGATCCCTATATAACAAGTCATTTCAGTCAATATCCGACCTTCTTTTACTCTGAAATTGACATTACCATAACACCAGCAAGTAAACGTGGGCTGTATCGACGTTGTTAAGCTTGAAAAAATAAATAACTAAAATAATAATAATTTTTTAAAAATCGTCATAAATGAAAAATGTATGTCATGATCGACAGCCTAGTCCGTTGCATCCTCCCGTCGTTGAATGCATTTTCTTTGTTTGTGGACTGTACACACTAGATAACAGAGCCGCATTTACTAGATAACAACAGTAGTTAGTTTAGGTTGTCACTACTGGAAAGTTGCACCCAAGAAATTCCGAATGAGACTTGGATATCTGATTCATAATACTTCTCCACTGTATCACGGGTTAATGGAATGTTTGTTTTGTATCCATAGGAATGGATTATTGCTATTCTGTAATTAACCTTATATTCATTCATTTTTAATTTAATAATTTAAGCCGCACCTCAACCAGAAGGGTCATTAGCGGCAAAATTACCTTTATAATTTACAATTGTGTTCGTTTCCACTTTTGTTAAACGTAAATTTGAAATTTAGGAATGATGCAGTCTCAAGAAATGTGTACTGTGACTTGGGTGCATCTATTTTGAAATCAGAGCTCTAAGCCAATATGCACAATACGAAATACTGGACTATATTTGTAGATTTCATTATGCTTTGTATCACTACTCTATAAAAGAATTTGAAATTTTATATTCAGATCAGAATTAGCTAGACTTTTATACTAATTCGTTTATTGAAAAGTTTAAATTTAATATAATACATATTGGTCGTCTTTGAATATTAAAAAATAAGAGGACAATTTGGAACCAGGCTTTCATAATAGTTTATCGTATGGATGATCGGTTTCAGAGCGAGTCTGAAAGGTATCCTCGATCTTTTGTATAGGCGAGGCTTGATCGAACGTTTCTTGAACGAATACGTCGGGCGAGAAGGCGGTCCGGACGTGAGGATCGCGCCTTGCGCTGTCGCTGGGTTCAGCGGATTCGCCGTGTAGCCGGTAGGGAGCACTACGGGGGCTACTCGGCCCGGCTTCGCCGTCGCCTGCCTCCCCTTGCAAGGGGAAATAGGACGGCCGACGTTCCATCGAAATAACCGAGTTTTTAGCTCGTTTCGATGCCTCTATGTGTGAAAAATAGAGGGTTTGGGAGGTGGACTCGCTTGACAGAGCGTCTTTCCAATGCTCGTATGTCAGGGTCCTACCTCGTAGCCTTGAAAAAGGCTTCCTTGGACGGTAAATTAGAGCGGATGAGCAGAGTAATTTACCGGCGTGCCCACAGCGGTCGGTTACGAGCTTAATGCTACGAAACCCGGGCGACACGGCTCGGAACGTCCCTCGGGCGTACGATCTAAAGAGAATATCGATAGATGTACCGGGTGGCGTCCTGACAGATGAACTACGTTGGGCAATGAGCAGGATGAATAATCACTGGACTCGTAGATGCCAATGCGAGATCTGTGTGGAGAGAAGGTATGCCTTGTAGAAAGCAGTAGGAAGCCGTTCTTGAGATGAACTCGTCGAGAGCGGAGAGTGGAATGAATTTCGGAGGGCTCCCAGCGGGGTATTTATAGGGAGGTGGCCGCCTCCTGCCGCCTCCTGGTTGGTCCGCTTAATTTCATAAATTCGACTGTGCAATCTCATTGGTTCGCACATTGTTTTCTCAGTATCTGTGCGTATGATAGCTGAGTTGGTCTTTCGAGGTGGTTTCCCCACGTCCGTCGCTGTGACGTGGTCCCCGGGGGTGGCTGAACGACCTTGAGTTTTCCTGTTTGAGGTTTCTCATTCAAGGCGACTTGTTTCGAGATGTTTGTCGCATCTCTCTCGCCCAGTAAATGGTTGGGGAGGTCGCCTTGTGTGTTATTCTTTAATATTTCACTTTTGAGAGAGAATTTAGTATTTTCTCTCTGGTGAAATATTTTGTTTGACGGAGTTATAACTCGACGTCTTATAAATATTTTTGTGTTGTGCCTACCTCTTTTTGGTAGCCCTGAAAAGGGCTGTTGAAAAGAGGGGGTGGTTTTCACCACAGGGGCCCCCCCAAGACGTCGTGTTATCAACGACGACGCCGATGGGGGAGAACTGGGAGGTCTACACGGAATTCTCCGTAGGAGAACCTAGCCAGTTGGGGCGGAGGCGGAGGTGCAGGCCTCGCGTCCCGCGCCTGTGGTGCGCCCCGGCCTCGTCGGTTTCGACGAGCGCCGCGGGGCGGCCGTGGCCGGCCCGAGCTTTGCCGACGGGAGCCAAACCCGCGAGGGTTTGGCCCGCGGCCGCGGCTGGGCTGTTGCGGAGGTGCTCGTTCCGGCTCTGACCACCCCGCAGTGCTCATCTCTTCCCACCGAGGCACGGGCACGTCGCCCGAGCTGATCCACTTGCGTGGTATCGCTGGGAGCTGGTGGGCGGGTGGAGCCGGCGGCTGGAACGGCTGGGGCCTTCTCCACACTACCTCTCTGGGAGCGCTGTCCGCTTGCTGTGCCTCCCTCTTCGGCGAAGGCGGGAGCGGGCCGAGCGGAGCCGGGAGGTTCGATTCTGCGAGGAGGAACTCCTCGACTTCCTCTGTGAGCATGTCTTGGTTGGAAGGTTCGGAAGCTGCCATGGTCAAGATTGGTATGATCTCTGGCCGTGGGGTGTTCCATATTTATACCTCCCACTGTTCCTACCCGAGAAAAATGGGCGTGGCTTGTTTTGAGTGCAGTCACCCACTTCTCGTCGAATTTGGTAGAGGGGACGCGCCCTCTGGCGGATTTTCGGGGAGTTTTCTCCTTACTTTTTGCCTGATTTTGTGACACAGATTGTCCTTGTGATACAGCTTCGTCCGAGTGTAGAGTATAAGCTGGTTTTATTTGCTGTTTGGGAACTTTTTTAGTATGTTCGCCAATTTGCACTGTAACCGAAAACTTATCTCTTTTAACCACTTTGAATGGTCCCGTGTAAGGACATTGCAGAGAGGTGAGCTGTGTGGGCACTCTGATATAGACATGAGTACATGTATCCAAATTTTTGGGCATGTTTACGGCATATTTCGTATTATTATGTTTAATATGCGTAGGCCGGAAGAAAAGAGGTTCCGAAAGGTTCGTAGAAGTTACGAAAATGTCTCCTGGGAGTGGTACGTCAATTCCGTAAACTTTTTGGAAAGGCGTAGTTTCGGTCGCTGGGTCTACTGCCGTACGCATGGCGAGTAGAACTTTTGGAAGTGCGTCGAGCCAATTTTCGTTTTGTGCTTTGAGAGCCTCTTTCAAAGATCTATTTCTGCGTTCTACCATTCCGTTTGTTGATGGTTTGTATGGTAACGTGTGAGTATGTTTTACTCCGAGACGTTCCATAATGGAATTGAACAGATCTGATTCAAATTGAGTGCCCTGATCACTTGTGATGTATTTAGGTACGCCCTTTGAAGCTACCCAAATATTGATAAAGGCGTTTGTGATTGTGGTTGTTTCGATGTTGTTAAGAGGGACTGCCTCTAGCCAACCCGTTGCTCTATCAACCATCATCAAAATGTAACGTTTCCCTCCTTTAGCTAAAGGTAAGGGTCCGGTAATATCAACGTGTACGTGTGAAAATTTGTTTGCCGTTTCAAATTCGGAGTAAGGGAGCTTCACGGAGCGCGTGATTTTTGCTCGTTGGCAAGTTTCGCACGCTCGGACCCAGTTGGAGACATCTGCACGGAGTCCGTGCCAAAAATATCTTTGTTTAACTTTATACACTGTAGAGTGTATACCTGGGTGCCCCAAATTGTGAATTTGGCTTATTATTTCTTCCCTTATTTCGTTTGGAATATAAGGTCTAGGGTGTCCTAGGTCTAGGTTACACCAAATTTCTCCTTGAGAGAATTCAACTCGTGTGAGTTTCAATTTGTCCTCCGCGTTAGGGGGAGAACGAATTTGTGAATTTGCAATGTGCAGTAGAAGATTGCATTCTATTGCAGCCGTAATTTTCGAAATTTCGGCTATGGGTGGACCCTCGTCCGTCTGGGTTGAAATCGATTTTGTTTGAATTTCAACCGGATCGAAGGGTCTGGAGAGTGCGTCGGCGACGACGTTGCTCTCTCCGGAAATATGACGAATGTCACTCGTCATTTGAGAGATGTATGTTAGCCATCTTAATCTCATTTTAGAAAAATGTGCATTTTTCTTAAGCATCGTGCCTAGCAGAGGCTTGTGATCCGAACAAATATGGAAAGATCTGCCGTCCAAGTCGTTGTGCCAGTGAATGCAAGCTTGGTAAACGGCGAACATTTCTTTGTCGAACGATGCTTTGTTCTTCCATTGTTCTGGAATTTCTTTACTGAAAAATCCCAATGGTTGGTAAGATTTCGAACCATGTTTGTCTGTAATTTCCTGTTCTAATGCCGCTCCGATGTGTGTGTCGGATGCGTCACAGACTAATCTCCACTCTGCTGTAGGGTGTGGGTGAGCAATGTTATGCAATGTTGCTTTGATCATTGCTTGTTTTAAGCTGTTGAAAGCTTTTTCTCTCTCTGATGTCCATTCGATTGGTGTTCTGTCATTTTTTTTTGTTTGACTGAATGGAGTCATACAGAGGTTGTGCCGTGTGAGCGAATTTGCTTGAGCATGCTCGGTAGAAACCACACATACCTAGGAATCTGCGTAGACTTCGTACGTCTATTGGCCTAGGAAATTGTTCTATGGCTTCTATTTTATCTCGTTTAGGAATTATCCCTTCTTTCGAGATAGTGAAACCTAGGAAATCGACGGTAGGTTTTGAAAAAATGCATTTATCAAAACCTACTCGAAGTCCGTGTTCCCCTAGTTTGTCAAAAATTTGTCTGAGGTGGTTCATGTGTTCTTTATAATTTTTAGAAGCCACCAGGATGTCATCTAGGTATACAAATGCGAAATCAAATTTTCGCATGATGCTGTCCATGTATCTTTGCCATGTTTGAGCCGCTCCGGCCAAAAACATGCTCATTTTCTTAAACTCATAAAGACCGAAAGGTGTAATAATTGCAGTTTTATGAGCGTCATCTGGGTGCATCGGAATATGATAATACGCCGATTTTAAATCTATTGTCGAATAGATTTGCGTATCATGTAAATTCGCTTGGAAAGAGCGAATGTGAGGAGGAGGATAGGCGTCTTTCTTCGTTTTCGCGTTGAGGAAACGGTTGTCGCCGGTGATTCTCCATGACCCGTCTTTTTTTGGCACACAGTGTAACGGGGATGCCCATTCGGAATCTGATGGTGCAATTATGCCTTCTGAAAGCATTTTGTCAAAAGTACTTTTGACTTGAGCCCGTTTTTCGCCCGCCATGGGTCTTGCTCGGAAGTGTACTGGTGTTCCTTCCGTGGTTATACGGTGGTAAACCCCGTTGTTTTTCCATTTACCTTGAAGTTTGCTCATTTTATCATTGTATTTGTCAATGATAGAGCGAATGTTTTCGTCCTCCGTGATTTGCACGTCCTCTGGTTGAGGGGTATTGTCACGATGAGGGATAGTAGCTGCTATTTGTTCGTCAGTGAACTTTTTGTTCATGACTGCAGCTATTTTTTGATCGGCATAGCTCTTTATTTTATCTTTATAAATGTACTTGTGTTTGACCCGTATTCCGATATCCCAAGACTCGAGGAATGGAATACCTAGGATCGCTAGATCAACTTTTGTGATCATAAAATCGGTGGTCATGTCTCCGAGGCCGATGTTAATTGTTGTGTCAGCTCGCCCTAGTGTGTCTATAGGGGCTCCGTTAGCTGCTGTGAGCTTAACGTTGGACTTAAGAATTTTCAAGCCCAATTTTTTTGTGACATTGTGGGGCAGAATGTTCACTTCTGCTCCCGTGTCAATGAGAAATTCAGTGCCATTTAGTTTGCACTTGAAAAAGAGCCTTTTATACTCAGTAGACTGCCGGCGTATAGGCTCAGATACACTGGCAGTTATTCGTTTTCCGAACTCTCTGCGTCGGAGGTTGGAACGGTACTTTCTTGTACCGACCTCTGAGTATTTTTGGTAGAAACCCGGGTTTTAGGCTGGCTTATAGTCGCTGCCTTTCTGTTAGTTTTGGAAGCAGTGTTTGTCTTCCAAGTGCAGTGTTCTGGGTCTGCACATTTGCGAGTTTCGTTACCGAAACGTGCGTGGTTTCGACAGACATAGGCCGTCGGTTTGTGAGGCTTACTCTCCACTGGTTGGGGTTTGAACTCAGCTTGTTTCGCGAGGGCCTTTTTGAAACCAGTATTTATGGGTTTCGGAGTAGATTCTACTCCTCGTATGTTCAGAGAAGTATTCTCTGTTTTGTACGCGTGTAGCGTATCAGCTAGGTCGAGCCGGGCGGTCGTGGTAGGCTGAGCTGCGACCATACCTCGTGCTTCGATGGGTAGAGTCTCGATCCACTTTTGAGTGATCAGAGCTTCTGAAAAATACCCAACAGCTTTAGAGTACATTTCGTGGTACTTGGTGCTGGGTTTTTTGGCGAGAGATGCGGGGTCCTCGAGTGCGAGGAGCCTGTCCTGTAAGGACAACCCATATTCTCGCTGGAGGCGCTGTTTGGCCTCTTCGTAGGGTGCGTGGGGTGCCGTGAGGTAAGCTGAGTCTATAGCTTCCCTCATTTCTTCTGGTACCCACTTGTATATAGCTGAGAAGCATTCGTTCTGCGTTCTCAGGTGTTTTCGCACGCAGTATTGATCGAACTCGGCGAGTGCACGATCGATATTCTTCTTTTGGAAGATTGGTTTTTGATAATCACCCATCTCCTCTAAAAGTGCTTGAAAGCCACTTTGTGTAGAGGGATGTTGCGTGAGATGTGGGGCGTAGAGGCCCGGCGGGGGTCGCACGCCCGCAGTGGTTCCCTGAAATCCACTAGCTTCATAAGAGGGAACGAAATGCTCCGTGTTGAGCCTGTTCAAAGGCGGGGTCACCATTTGTAGTGGATTTGAATATGTTTTACTTGGCGTAGGTAGGCCAAGTCGGACATTTATATTCCGGTTATGCGGGTTAGTCCCCGGGTCATTCCCGTGAGGAATGTGAGCGGATCCGCCAAGGTCAACTGGCTTGGCGGACTGAAATGGGAGGTAGTTCGTGTCGCAGCCGCGTGGAGCGCTGGGCTCGCGTAGCAGGTGCTGGGTTCGATCAGTTTGGTACTGAGCCGTTTTGTAATATTCCGGCCTAAGATTTATATCTGTAGGGGGAATATGTTGAGCTTGGTTGAGGTACTGAAAAGTATCCTTCGCTTTTTGTACATTTGGAGTGTATTTGACACTCGGATCGGCCGGGTAGGCCTGCGTCGAATATCGTGGGTACTCGGACAGCTTGGTCGAATCGTAATGATCGGTTTCAGAGCGAGTCTGAAAGGTATCCTCGATCTTTTGTATAGGCGAGGCTTGATCGAACGTTTCTTGAACGAATACGTCGGGCGAGAAGGCGGTCCGGACGTGAGGATCGCGCCTTGCGCTGTCGCTGGGTTCAGCGGATTCGCCGTGTAGCCGGTAGGGAGCACTACGGGGGCTACTCGGCCCGGCTTCGCCGTCGCCTGCCTCCCCTTGCAAGGGGAAATAGGACGGCCGACGTTCCATCGAAATAACCGAGTTTTTAGCTCGTTTCGATGCCTCTATGTGTGAAAAATAGAGGGTTTGGGAGGTGGACTCGCTTGACAGAGCGTCTTTCCAATGCTCGTATGTCAGGGTCCTACCTCGTAGCCTTGAAAAAGGCTTCCTTGGACGGTAAATTAGAGCGGATGAGCAGAGTAATTTACCGGCGTGCCCACAGCGGTCGGTTACGAGCTTAATGCTACGAAACCCGGGCGACACGGCTCGGAACGTCCCTCGGGCGTACGATCTAAAGAGAATATCGATAGATGTACCGGGTGGCGTCCTGACAGATGAACTACATTGGGCAATGAGCAGGATGAATAATCACTGGACTCGTAGATGCCAATGCGAGATCTGTGTGGAGAGAAGGTATGCCTTGTAGAAAGCAGTAGGAAGCCGTTCTTGAGATGAACTCGTAATGCAGAAGGTTCGTCAGCGTAGAGCGTGTAGAATTCTTCGTACTTCAGAGGTGTCGTCGTCGAGAGCGGAGAGTGGAATGAATTTCGGAGGGCTCCCAGCGGGGTATTTATAGGGAGGTGGCCGCCTCCTGCCGCCTCCTGGTTGGTCCGCTTAATTTCATAAATTCGACTGTGCAATCTCATTGGTTCGCACATTGTTTTCTCAGTATCTGTGCGTATGATAGCTGAGTTGGTCTTTCGAGGTGGTTTCCCCACGTCCGTCGCTGTGACGTGGTCCCCGGGGGTGGCTGGACGACCTTGAGTTTTCCTGTTTGAGGTTTCTCATTCAAGGCGACTTGTTTCGAGATGTTTGTCGCATCTCTCTCGCCCAGTAAATGTTTGGGGAGGTCGCCTTGTGTGTTATTCTTTAATATTTCACTTTTGAGAGAGAATTTAGTATTTTCTCTCTGGTGAAATATTTTGTTTGACGGAGTTATAACTCGACGTCTTATAAATATTTTTGTGTTGTGCCTACCTCTTTTTGGTAGCCCTGAAAAGGGCTGTTGAAAAGAGGGGGTGGTTTTCACCACAGTTTATCGTATGGAATAATAGGAAATAAGCAGCTCAAAATTTCATTTTAGAATGGGATATTTCAGAATATCGTACATTTAGGAAAGGTGATGATTCGAAGAAGCGTTATTTTATTGCTGAATTCAAGAATTCACGAATGAAAGTTGTTGTTCACGAAATGTTAGGATAATACGAATGTAGAAGG
This sequence comes from Adelphocoris suturalis, assembly GCA_030762985.1. NCBI lineage: Eukaryota > Metazoa > Arthropoda > Insecta > Hemiptera > Miridae > Adelphocoris > Adelphocoris suturalis. The sequence continues at coordinate 30,782,565 of CM061051.1, forward strand.
GTTCGGTCAGAGACACCGCAAAGGGATTTTAATGCTTCCTATAGTTTCATTTCATGATCTTAATGATAAGCTGCCGTATTGCCGGGTGTGTAGATATTAGAGAGTTCCTAAAGCGATAGGGAGATAGAGATGAGGTGCCTTATCGTGAACGGAAAGCGCTACTGCGCATGTGCGGGGAGATGAAGAGCCTTGTCTCCAATAACACAGATTTATCCTACCCTATACATAAGACGCATTATCCCGAACTTACCTGTCTTCTCTCTTCCTCCTTATCGCAAAGTAACCTAACACACCGATAATAGTGATATTCATTTCTTGTTGGTATTCATTATTCATGAAAATTATATTAATTTTCTTGTTCGTGAATTTTCAAAATCTGCCATTGCAAACCTTTTTGTGAATAAGAAAAGAACTAGGAAACTTAGAAATGCTGGAAACTGAACTCATGGGATAAGACGAAAAATCCCCTTGGTGGTTTTGAGGATAAGTAGCGTAAGGAGGATAAGTAACTTTAAGATAAGACACTAATTCGAACCTCTTGCCTTTATAAGGTCAGCATACAGTGTGGCTCGCCCCATATGATTAAATCCCCAAGCACCTTATCCCAATTGACTCGTTTTGGAACTCTCTATTATAAAATTGGACGTAACATCCCACATCAGGGAAAGCATCCACGAAAGTGTCCGAGAAAGCTGTCGGTTCGTGTGGCAGTTTGACGGTTTCTAATACTCCTTGGAACCATTTTTCGTTTCCAGTTGTTCACATCGAACGAGACGACTGCAGACGGTAACCGTAGGGGACGGGTTACGGCACTGCCAGTTTTAAACAAGGTTTCTTTCGAGCAGATGAACTAGCTTATTTCTTCCGGTCTCGCGATCGTTTCGAAGACTGCTTTTCAAACCTTGGCAATCTGCTGTCTCATACTATAATCAGATCCTAGTTTTCTAACGTGGTGATTGACAGCCAGAGGTTTGGAAGAAGAGATAGAAACAATTATTGACCTTCATCAAAATCGAATAGGGCGTAGGTAATTTCGATACAAAAATGCAATATTTCAATTTCAACTATAATCAACGCCTATCTCAGACACATACGTTGTTTTATGGCCGGTTTCACTAACAATCCCAAACCATGGTTAGATAGTCCATTATTTTAATGAACCAGAGATGTTATCTGTGCAGACACTGTTATTAGTAAACATTGATTTACAGCGTTTCCATGAAACTTCGATTTAAAGTTTAAACGTTGATTTAAACGACATCAAGGAGGGATTTGCGGACGAAATGAGGGTGATAACGAGATAATAGTGAGAGAACAGCTGTTAGCTGTTACCAACCTGAAATTTTAATGCCTCTCTTCTACTTTAAGCGAAATTTTCTAAAAAATGAAGCTGTTGCAAGGCTCGGAAATTGTTCGAAAAATTTCTTCATTAAAATCCGTTTTGTAGCATTATGAAACGAATCCTAGAGTTAATCGCTTTTTCATATTTGTGTGTGTGTGTGTGTGTGTGTGTGTATGTGTGTGTGTGTGTGTGTGTGTGTGTGTGTGTGTGCGTGCGCGCGCGTGTGTGTGTGTGTGTCGTTCCATACGATAACTTTCCTTAGGATTGAGATAAAAAATTCCGGTTTGCGCCAAAAAACCAAGCTTTCCAAACGAGAGGATGAGTTCATTGGCCAGCACTTTTTGAGCACATTAAATTGGTCAACTTTCAAAAAATGCACTAAAAAAAATCACTTAAAAAATCACTAAAAATATCTGAAGACGGCTAAAAACCGTTAAACTTATATTTTTGGTAGAATATTGCTCAAATAAATTTTGCAAAAATTCCGAAAAAGCTAACGATTCAAAACCTCTATTTGATTAGGAGATTATTATTTAGAATACGTTTTTTGCCATATAATTAATAGTTAACAATTTCCTTGCACTCAAAAAGCTCAAATTTCAAAACAATTCAACATTATACAATACGATAATTTACGAAAATTCGCTCATACGATTATGCTGCATGACTGGAACTTTTTAAATCCATTTTGATAGCTTTTTTAATTTTTTTATTTTTTATTTATTTTATTTGTTTAATTTTACAAAGTCGTAGGCGTAGTCTTTACTACCAAATCGTTTAGAAACTAGTGCAGCGTTGATATATGGGGTTTTTCAAGAATTCTGGATTTGAATTTGAAGTCTGAAACGCGAAATTTCGAACCACTGTAATACGCGAAACACGATTTCGGTTCGCCTCCATTGGGAATTTCAGGAGTCAGTCTCCTAAAACTCATTGGTAGGCATTCGATATTTAACTGTAGCCACTGCAGAATCCGCAGTCGCAAAGTTAACTCAAAAAGCGCAGGAAACAGGTTAAAATTTTCTCATAATATATAATTATAGTCAAGTCACGTGACTAGGTATTTTTATGTTTGTATCTCCCATCACTTTAATGACAACAGCCTATCTAGGCACATTGTTACGAACTGCGATGGAATCAGTAGGATACTGTCTAGTGGTGATTCGCACTTCATCAATGTCGGCCCATTAGTCTTGGAGGGTCAACTAATATTAGTTTTGCGCTTGCGCAATAGCTATTGCTCAACCAATTGCGATAAGATACGAGTATGTTGGACGTAATCGTGGACATTATACCCAACTACATCCCCAAAATTGAACGAAATTGGACATATAGATCACGGGAAATCGTCGTTATAAGAAAATTACGTTTGCGCCTAAGCGTAGACTACTATTAATCCCAAATAATTGTTTAGTTCGCAGATTATACATTAAATACATTATACAATACATATACATTAAAATGAAAAATACAATTATAATTAAATTATATACTCATTACACTGCATAATGTGGGGTGGAGTTGAAATGTGACGTTCGCTCCACACATCGCGTTTGAACTCGTGTGCGCCGCCTGTCGACCGTTTGACCTTAGCGTGAAAGCTTGAGGACGGGCACATCCTAGTCTAGTGGGGTTGCGCCTTGAGCGGCAGGGTAGGTATTCTCCTTCCCAGTGCAATCACTTCACTTCTCCCAGCTCCGTCACAATGGGCCATCATCTAAACGGATTAAACTACTCTGCCGTCTCCGAACCTATCCAGTGATACAGCAACTTCCACTCCATCTCTCCAGACATGTTACTCAACTCAATAAATGCTCTTTCTAAAGTTGCAATCTTCTCTAAAAATCCACTGCCATGAAATCCATTTATCCGGAAATACAGGGTGGTCCGTAATAAACGGACACATTTTAAAATCCTGTAACATTCACAAATTCGATCGTAGGGATTAAAAAATAAGCAGAACGTGTAGAGAAAATCAGTAAGTTTTATTCACAATCGAAAAATCGGAAAAAAATTATCAAGTTTTAAAAATTATGTCATTTAAATGACGATCCTGTTTGGTAACGCACAGTTCAAGACGGTCCTTGAAGTTCTGCATCACTCTTTGCACCATATCTTCCGGTATTTCTGCGATTTCTCGTCTTATTGACTGTTTCAATGCTTGAATGGTTCGTGGTTTGTCCACGTACACTTTAGATTTCAGGTGGCTTTTTGCAAACGATTTTTCCCGGACGCGTGATCTCCCGGCATGGGGATGTTCCCTGGCCTCCGCGTTCCCCAGACTCCCCCTCACCCCTTTGACTTTTTTCTATGGGGCCACCTGAAATCTAAAGTGTACGTAGACAAACCACGAACCATTCAAGCATTGAAGCAGTCAATAAGACGAGAAATCGCGGAAATACCGGAAGATATGGTGCAAAGAGTGATGCAGAACTTCAAGGACCGTCTTGAACTGTGCGTTACCAAACAGGGTCGTCATTTAAATGACATAATTTTTAAAACTTGATAATTTTTTTCCGATTTTTCGATTGTGAATAAAACTTACTGATTTTCTCTACACGTTCTGCTTATTTTTTAATCCCTACGATCGAATTTGTGAATGTTACAGGATTTTAAAATGTGTCCGTTTATTACGGACCACCCTGTACTATGTTCCCGCATATTGTTGACTGCTTATAACTACAACCGTTGTAATTTAATTTGACGTTGGTTCCAATTATTAGATAGGCGTTTTGAATAGATTCAGCACAGTGCATACTGTTTAAAAAAATACAATAATGAAGATGTTTGGGACGAGGGTTTACTTTGCTTGCAGTTAACCTAACCCAGTCATCTTGAATTATATTCGCCAAGCAACAGTAAACAATCGCGGTTATTATTTTCTTTACAGCTCTAACGGCCTTTCAACTTCAGAGTGTTGTCTTGGGATTGAAGAGGTCTCAATTTTAGAAGTAAATCATATAGGATTATTGAAATCTTGACATTTTGGGAAGCAAAAAACCATAAAAAGTCAAATTTTCAGCGAATCGTTCATTGAAAATGTGATTGCACCAACTCAAACATTTTAAAAACTGGTATGGCCCTGAAAAATGATTTAAATACAGCACATTCCATAACATTTTGGAATGGAACACAACGCAGACCCAATCCCGTCAGGAAATCAATGGGAGATAGATACTCATTCTTGAACGGAGATGAAGTTGATGGTTATATGCATTTATTCCTCTATCTTTCTCATGCCAGCGAATTACGGTAAAACCAGCCAGTATTGAAGAATCCCGTAACGTAGAAACTTGAATACGCGCATGAGAAGTTCCTAGTAAAATAAAAGAGGCCTGTTGAAAAGGCAACTGATTCAATGAGTGACTCGACATCTTTCCTCCTCTGTTATGCCTATTAGCATATTCTCCATAGCCGCAGCACAAATTAACTTTTGGCATTATAAACATTATTGTTGGTAGATTAACTGGATTTTCGTATGAGCGAAGGAAAATCATGATAATGACAAGTTGGAAACTGATTTTATTTACTGGGCTAGACTGTCTAAAATATGCAGCCGTCCTTTTGAAAACCGGTAAATGTATCCGCTTCACCTTCTCAGGTGGAAGATGTGTACGTACCCACTTTGGTTAAACCACTCTGTCAGTCTGTTGATTTGCTCATAAGTTCGGGCGACCTCTCAAACATAAATCCACTTACAAACTGCAGTTTCTACGATGCATAACAGAAGAACCGCAGAATGAGCAGGATGACGTGGTGATAGTGCGGCAACTGCAAAGAGCGGCTTGTCTTTAAATCAGCCAAGACGGCTGAAGCATTGTGATCACTTTTGAAGGTAAATCATGATTTCCAATCCTGAAAATCTCTTTCGAGTTTCAGACCATACTTTTTGGATAGTTCTCTGTATCATTGGAAAATGGATTGGTTACTCTATAAAAAGTTTCATTATTCCGTTCTCATTGGCTATGGAATTTCCAGCTATCAATTATTAGTTTTCAGTAGTTTCTGGATATTTTCCATCAAAAACCCACCCAGAGTGTTTATACATTACCATACATAATAGCTCACCTTCCACGCCTCTTATATAAACTATGGTACTTCAAAATCTCTAAACTTACTTTGATTTGTTAAAGTTAGCAGTTTTATGAATGGCTAATACGTTTTATGGGGGAAACATAACAGTACCTACTCTAAAGATCCATTGCACCAGATAGATACATGAACTATCTAAATTGCAAATTGTTTAGGAGAGCATCCTCAAACTTAGTAACAGATATTTGATTACATGAAATGCAGGTTTACTATGCTGAAACCAGTGGTTTTGTCCCATTATTCATCAACTGAGATATGACTGCTCTACTCTTTTAAGCCCAACATACCGTAAGTAATGGATATGTGCACTCACCTGTTATAATATCACTGCATCCTGAAGTGAATATTAATTAAAAAGGGACGATGGAGTTGGCGTTCAACCTCGGCGAAGTTTATTCTCGCATCACAATAACGGAGTTTACATAGGGTTCAACTTGTATCATAGCTCACATTCTCGTGTAAACATTTTACGTTCAAAACATCCAGTTACTTCGAAACTTCCCCTACATTAAAAGTTTTAACTTAACCCACGGTTTATAAGAGAGAACAAATGAAAAGCAAAAGTTGATGAGCCTTATACGAGCAATGTATTATTAATGATGATATATAATTTGTGCAGAATGGAAAGGTTGAGTGAATGGTTTTGTGACAAAAACCAGTTTAGATGAGCTAAGTCATCGTAAAGTTTTTGATGGGGCTGTTGCACTAATGGGAACCTAACTGGATAAACAGAGTATCCTAGCATTTACGCTCACCACCCCTTCCAACCTATATACCTTCCCCCAGTTTCTGAAATATAGAGAAATGTTACATTTGAAACCGGCTAATAACTTTGCTTTTGTGCACGTGAGTATGCGTCAACTGTGCCCATTAACCAATGAGCGCAATCCAATCTAACTTTTTTTTCCAAATAGGAACACCTATTATTGCATACTGAGATTCTACTCTAAATTCTGCGAAGAAAAGACACGTCGCTTCCGTTTTTGAGCCCGTATAAACGTGAGATAAATGCGAAGTTTATGCGCAAAACATGAGAAATATTTTTTTCTCAAGTACCATACTTTTAGCTAATTTTCGTAAAAAAATGAACTATTGCTATGGCTCGGAAAATTTTAAAATCAAAATTTTTGAAAATTTTCTTCATTGAAATCCGTTTTGAGACATTTTGAAACGAATCCTTGAGTTTTACGCGTTTTCATTTATATAATATGATATATATGGAATGATTCCAGACGATCCTTGGATGATTCCTTAGGATTGAGATAAGAATTCCGTTCTTGCGCCAAGAAATCAAGCTTTCTAAACGGAAGGTTGAGTTCGTTGGCCAGCACATTAAATTGGTCACATTTGAAACATGTACTAAAAAAATCACTGAAAACGGCTCAGAATTGTTAAATTTATATTTTTTGGTAGAATATTGCTCAAATGAAGTTTATTAACTTAGTTTATTAAATGTTAAAAAGTGGGAAGTTCCGATGAACACGTTTAAAAATTTCTGTCTGAGGAATTGAAAAAAAACTAGTTCAGCACGGTATTAGTGCCTGACGAGATGTAAAGAATAGAAAAGAATTGCCACGATAAGTTGTGTACAACCCGAGAAAAGTGTACCTAAAGTTCAACGGAAAATGGTAGGGTGATAGGTTCCTTTTTGTGAATCTTGTTTAATCTGCCCCCTTCGTTATGGAACCAATTTTGTATCGAGCTCTTCACCACACTCATAACCTTCGCTAGGTACACTTGGAAACGCAAGATTCAAAAAAAGTAAAAAGTAAACAACCATTCCAGGTTGAGGCTTTTCGTCCGACTAACTCGGGCGTCGCGGACGTCATCAGCCGTCCTCTAAATGGAGGATCAGAATTCGTTCTGATGATTTCGTTTGAAGCTGTTCATAGCCTCGCCCCCTTGAGTGGAGAGGGATTCGCGGTACAGAAGCGTGAAAATTACTTGGACGTCTGACCCTTACCTGGGCGGTCACCCATCCAAGTACTCACCACGCTCGACGTTGCTCAACTTCGCTAATTTCATGAGAATCGGTTCATTGCAATATCTAACCAGCACGGCTAACGCAAGATTCATCTCATGGAAGATGGCAGGGCCGGATCTTCCGCGCATGTGCCGTGCGATCTGCGTTGAGCAAGCGCGATATAGGCCGGAGATCAAACGAAATTTCGGGAGGGTTCAAGGCCCAACGGGGCTGCGCCCCGATTACGAGACTTAGGATATTTAGCGAGGCTCAGATATCTCGTCGGCTTCAGAAAACTCCGGGCGGAGGGAGCGTAGAAAAAGAATCTTCAATCACCTCTGTAGGACTCGCAGTGCGTAGACACCAGAGCAGAAACGAGCGAGAGAAAGATAAAGACTAATCGGGAAAGCAAACAGCAGGTTTTGTTAATAACACCATCAAGTTGGTGTTCCAACAAGTCGGTTTCGAAATGACGAGATACCCAGTTCAAACAATGGAGAGAAGTTTGGTGCTCAGGTCCCACCTGCTATTATCCAGCGACGAACTCGTGTAATTCCTATTTAGGTGTGTTACTCATTACTGAAGTGAAGGGTGTTTTCTATTTGTGCGTCAAATGAGGACGAAAATTGGAACTCCAACGTGAAGTTTCGCCCGCACTTCAGGTTTCTGAGCGCCCTGAACCAAATTCGACAATTATAAAACCTTTACTATAAGGACTTTCCACGAGTTTCAACATCTGGGTTAATATCCCTCCAAAAAGGATTTCTATGTATGAACCTTTCAATACATGTCACCTAAGTAATAATTTTAACGCAGTTCAACGCAGTTTAATTATTTTAATTATGAAATCACCTGCCAAGATTGTCCTCAAAATATGTAGGCCAAACAAAAAAATGGGTCACAAATCGGTTTGCTTTGCACAGATCAGACATTAATCTGAAGAATATAAATAGGCGTGAATTAGCCAAAAATGTCATTCTGTCAAAACATAGTTTCGATTTTGAGAATATTTAAATACTGGACAACATTCACCAAACACCTAAAACTTGCAATTTAAGAAAAGATGTTGCTCAACTCAGTGGGGCTCATACAAACCTTATTAGGAAATCTCATGCCCATCACCTACCTTGAGTGCCTTTAATTTTCAATGACTAGGTACCCCTCCAATTAGTCATTTTGTCCATAGTGGTAGTCCACAATTACTCTGTCAATAGTTTTAAGTATTTGTTATACATCTGCAGGATACACTATTATAGTAGATATCATATTAGATATCTATCAAAATGTAGATTAGAGAAAGTTTGGGATAGACACAACAACAACAAGCGAGCTTCCTGTGAAACCATCAACAGTTAGTGATAAGTTTACTGATACCTAGTAAACTAAGAGTCCTGCCCTCAGCATATTGTTTGTTGCCATAGTTTTACAGTTTAATTTCCTCACATTGCTCATCAACTAACTCAATGCTACAACATGATCTACAATATAGAATGTAATAGGACAATAACTTCCCTCAGGTATGTAAAAAAACGAGTTTAATCAAATGAATCACCCACTTTGTTCCATTATATGTTACTCATAAGATTAAGACCCTAGTGATATATCTACCTCCTAGTTTATACCTATTGTATTGTTTGTAGGCCTGAAGATGTCCAATAAATTGGAAGAAACGTCGGCGTAAGGAAGAAACCTGATTTATTGACCAACCCTCGAGAACCTTAACACCTTGTTTTATATATATATATATATATATATATATATATATATATATATATATATATATATATATATATATATATATATATAAACCCCCGCCGTCTAGAGTTATTCTCGCCAATTACTAGACGACCTACCAAAGCTTTTTTTCCAACTTACTTGGGTCAGTAATCACAGATGGAACCTAGTTGATCCTTCAACATCAAACTATAAAATTCAAATTCAAATTAAAGATCGGGATCACGAAAACTTTCGAATAAGGATGATGTTTGTTGGGTGTCATTGAAGGATTTTTTTCTGAATTTTACTTAATCAAATGGAACCATCGGATCGTTGTAAGTTCAAAGGGAAAATTAACGGTGAAAATCCCCCTATCTACTATACCGATCTAACGATCTGGAATTTACTACCTATGACATGCAAAGGATCGAGTTTATTAAAACTTTTGTTACCTATTGACGGACGTAAACTGTGGGAGTTTTACTTAGTTCCATTAATTTTCTATCTGTAGGTGATTATGTATGTAGTTATACTTAGATAGCGTTCCTTATACTTCAAGTCAGGCAAACAGACGCCTTCATAGGTAAAGTTTTGGTTTTCATCCAAAACCGAAATTTCCACTTCAAGTTCACATGGTGAGGTAAGGAACGAGCCAAGCCTTGAGCTGCGGAGCATGGACATTCAGCGTAAGAGCGAGCTTCATATTCTTAGGCCTCTCTCTTTTTGGATCACGCTTACCCCTCTGATTTTTCGCTTTCCGCCTCTAATTATCGTGGAAAAAATTCCCAATTGTTGCTACATAATCTTGACAATTTTCCAAACGCAGTTTGTACACGATTTTTCCACATTTCAAATAAAATCAATTTATAATATAAATTTGAAGAAAAAAAATTTAATTTTTGAAAAAATTTTCAAAATGTTTAATGAAGGATGAAATGCTCAATTTGCCGTGAGAACATTTCCGTAATTTGATTTGCAATTCCTTCAAGAATACGTATAGAAAAATGGAGAAAGGCTTGATGCAACCCTATCGCCATCTCTCATCTGAGAATCATATTAGTCACCCGTCCACATTGGCCTTAATAAACATCTATAGACTTGACATATATAGAGACAGAGAACTAGAACATTAACAAGTTGATGTACAAAATTATGCTGAAAAATGTACATAAATTTCTATACTATTTACTGAAAACAAAAACGAAAAAAGCTAAAATCCAAAATTCTTTAGAATGGCATATTATCCAGAACGAGTATTTTGCCTTAAAATTGGTAGGTAATTTACAATTTCTTTGCACTCGAAGTGCTTCAGTTTTAAAATAAAGTAGGTAACTGTCGATAATTTACGAAAACTTGCTCGTTCGGTCATGCTGCATGCCTTTTTTTCAGCTTCCTTGTCTCTGGAGTGTTCCAGTTAGTGCTCGATTAGATCTATAATCACAAGAACAGAGGCTTTGGAGAGTTGATATCTTGTGACGAAATCTCGTCGAGTACATCAGTCTTCCTTCCTCAGTCTGAACTGTCTTGGGCGAGGAAATGTAGAATCCCGATCAAACTCAAAACGCAAGTAGTTTTCATCTTCAAAAATTAATGAAAAACCCCGAGCGAGAGCTCTTGCCATTAGAGAGTTTTTGTACTTCACAAGACTTTTGTCTTGTGCGAGAGCTCGTTGGAATAACATCGGAGCGACCTCCCGCGATAAAGGTTTATTACACTGATGTTTCGCTTCGCGTTTGGGAATGTTTATTTAGTGGGATGACTGACAAGGCGGACGCCGCTGGCGAGCAGACGACGCTCCAGGACATTGTTGATCAAACTAAGCAAGAGTTATTGCAACATCGCATAACAACAAGAGCCTTCGCTGACCCCAATGTAAGTGATGCTTTTAATCATCTGTACTCTATTATAACTGACTTATGCGATTACCTCAGTCAAGCTAACGATCATATTGTTAAATTAAATGAAAATCAAAAGGAAAAACAAAGGACATCGGAATTAACTCAACCCAACGTCCCTACATCCTACAGTACGGACGAAGACGAATTGTCTCGAGAAACTGACTGGATCTTAAAAAGGGCCCGCAAAAAGCGTAAGGCTCGGCGTTCTCCGGAGGTTGAATGGCCTACCAACACGACTAAGACTGACAAGGACGTAACCAAGGTAACCAAGGTAGAAACGATTAAGCCTAAAAAGGACCCTCCTCCACCACCCATAAATGTTGTAGGGCTAAAGAGCTACGCAGCCCTCAAAGATATGTTACTGAATATCCCTAGAGAGCAATACAAGGTCACTGCTCTCAATAATAACGTTTGGAAAATAAACGTAGATACAAGAACCAATTGGAAACTGATTACAGACAAACTACGTTCAGATAAAAAACAGTGGTTCACATATCAAGACAAAGCAGACAGACCTATTAAGGTCATGGTTAGAGGATTACATGAAACATGTGAGAAAACTGACATTATTGGAGACCTTAAGGAGCAAGGTCTTGCCATCCTGGATGTTACCAACATTCTCAAGAAAGAGAAAAGGAAAAATGACAGTGGTGAAATTGTAACCATTCATAAACCTCTTCCTCTCTTTATGTTAACCTTCGACAAAAATGAGGATGTAAATAAAATCTATAGTATTAAGGCCATTCTCAACATAATTGTGAAGATTGAGCCAGTGAAAAAAACTTCTAAACTCATTCCCCAATGTAAGAATTGCCAGTCATACATGCATACCCAATCCTACTGCGGGAAGGAATCTGCTTGTGTGAAATGTGCTGGAAAGCATAAAACTTCTGAATGTACCCTGAACAAAGCGGACTCCCCCAAATGTGTCAACTGCAAAGGGAATCATCCAGCAAATTATCGAGGATGCGAGGTAGCTAAGGAGCTACAAAGAATGAGAAACAAAATTACTAAACCCCAACTGAAAGAACAGACCAAGCGTGATGCTTCAGTTGAGAGGAATTTTAATAGGCGGAAATCGCTTACTTCAACCATTACAGGAGCAACTACTTCAAAGGTTTCATATGCTACCGTTGCTAAAAAAGAGGTTAATGTGTCGAACACAGAAAAAATGCTGGCACAGATACTGGAAAGACTGGATGAACAAAAACATACCAATAAACAGTTATTTGAAAGAATAACTAAGCTAGAAAAAGGACTTACTAGCCATGGACTGATTTAATGGGACCGACTTTAAGAATAGCAACATGGAATGCGAACGGATTGCTAAATCACATTAAGGAAGTCGAATTATTTCTCCACTCCAACAAGATAGACATCTTACTTATTTCTGAAACCCATTTCACTCGGACGTCATACATCAAAATAAGAGGATACACGTGTTATCATACGTTACACCCAAGTAATAAAGCTAGAGGAGGTTCGGCAATTCTCATTAAAGCTAACATCACTCACCATGAAGAACCAAAAATCGAAGAGGAAAAAATGCAGGTAACTTCGGTCAAGGTACAACTCAATAATAAAAGCTTTAGTATAGCCGCAATATACTGTCCCCCCAGGTTTAACTTAAAGAAAGATGATTATACGGTCCTTCTTAAATCGCTTGGTAACAACTTTATAATAGGAGGTGACTACAATGCCAAAAATACCTTCTGGGGTTCGCGATTAACCACGGCTAAAGGTAAAGAGTTGTATGAAGCAGCAGCTTCTTTCAAGTGCGACTTCCTCTCAACTGGAAGGCCTACATACTGGCCCACGGATGCTAACAAAACCCCAGACCTAATAGACTTCTTTATAAGCAAAGGTATCTCAAGTGGTTACATAAATCTAGAGGACAGCGATGACCTACCCTCTGACCACTCGCCTGTCATAATAACAATCAGTGAAAAAGTAATCATTAGTGAAAATTCTCCGAGTTTATTCAATAGAAATACTTGCTGGTCCTGTTTCCGGCAGCAATTGGAAACATCGATCGACCTTAAAGTTCCTCTGAAAACCCCTAAACAACTGGAAGACGAACTCGACTTATTCATCAATAACATACAACAAGCAGCCTGGTTATGTACCCCAATAAACCAAAACTGTAACTATGACACTAATTCGAAATCATATCCGTTAGAAGTAAGGGATCTCCTGTGCGCCAAACGTAAAGCCAGAAGGAAATGGAAGAATAACAGAACCCCTGAAAACAAAACTATTCTTAATAGACTCGGTAACAAACTTAAATATCTTATTAGATCAATAGATAACCAATCAGTTGAACATTTTTTGAGTAACCTAACTGCATAGAAAGACACCGAATACTCCCTCTACAAGGTAACCAAAAATATAAATAGACCTAAAGTTCATTCTCCTCCAATCAAAAAGGATGACGGGACATGGGCCAGAAGTAACCGAGAGAAAGCTCAACTTTTTGCAGATCATCTCTATGAAACTTTTCAACCTCTTCCAGTGCAGACACCTGAAGAAAACGCAACACTGATAGAAAAAACGGATGAGCTTGATATTCGGCCCGTTACGTTAAAAGAACTCAAAGATGAAATTAAGGGCAACATTAATCCTAAAAAGACCCCAGGCTATGACCTGATAACCGGTCGAATTGTGAAAGAGCTCCCTGAAAAGGCTATAACAAAACTACTTCATATCATCAACGCCACGTTCAGGTTACGACATGTACCTTCCCAGTGGAAAGTAGCGGAAGTCATAATGATCTCCAAACCAGGAAAATCACCAAATGAGAAGACGGGGTACCGACCCATATCCCTCCTCCCTGTCTTATCAAAACTGTTCGAAAAATTGTTGCTCAAACGGCTTAAACCAATTATTGAAGACAGAAAATTGATACCAGACCACCAATTCGGTTTCAGGCAACGCCACTCTACGCTAGATCAAGTTCATAGAATCACTAACATAATAGAAAAGGCTCTAGAAGGTAAAAAAATATGTGCCAGTATCTTCCTGGACGTGGCCCAGGCATTTGACAAGGTCTGGCACAAGGGACTTGAGTATAAACTGCACAGGGATCTCCCAAAACAGTTTTACTTACTCCTAAAATCCTACCTAGCGAACAGACACTTCAGGGTAAAGCAGGGTGACCAGTACTCTGTCTTGAAGCCTATAAAAGCAGGGGTACCGCAAGGCAGTGTCCTGGGCCCAGTACTTTACCTGCTGTACACACGAGATCTTCCACAACAGGAAAACACAACTGTAGCTACTTTTGCAGATGATACTGCCATCCTCTCTGTTGGAGATGACGCTGAAACTGCAACTCGCAATCTACAGACGTCCACTAACAAGGTTGTCAATTGGACCAAGATGTGGAGAATGAAACTAAATGAAACAAAGTCAGTGCATATCAACTTTACTAATAGAAAAATCATAGCCCCAGAAGTTGAGATCAACTCAAATAAAATTCCATACTCTGACACTGTAAAATACTTAGGGATGCACCTTGATTCCAAACTTAACTGGAAATATCACATTGAAAAAAAGAATCAGGAACTAAAAATCAAGTTCAGAAAGATGTACTGGTTGATGGGAAGGAACTCCCATCTCTCACTACACAATAAATTACTCATATACAAACAGATACTGCGCCCTATCTGGACCTATGGGATTCAGCTTTGGGGTTGTGCGAAAAAATCAAATATTAAAACAATCCAAACCCGACAAAATATAATACTGAGAAGTATAGTTCAGGCCCCCTGGTTCATGCGGAATGATGATATTCATCGAGACTTGAGGGTAGAAACGGTCACCGAAATTATCGCCAAATATGCAAGGAAGCACGAACATCGCCTCCACAAACACGAGAACCTGGAGATGCTCAACGTTTTAAACAACGAAGGAGAACTTCGGCGACTCAAGAGAAATAAACCTCTGGACCTAACTGTGCTGTGCAAATAGTGCAAGTGTAATCCAGTGTTCTTTTAACTGTACTTGATACAAGTATGGGCCAGGTTTTGCTGTAAACCTCCCCCCTTAGTGAGCCTAACATGAAATGTAATATTGCTAGATGAGATGTATATGTTTCAGTTGCAATAAATAAATCACGAAAAAAAAAAAAAAACCAAGAACAGAGGCTTTGGAGAGTTGATATCTTGTGACGAAATCTCGTCGAGTACATCAGTCTTCCTTCCTCAGTCTGAACTGTCTTGGGCGAGGAAATGTAGAATCCCGATCAAACTCAAAACGCAAGTAGTTTTCATCTTCAAAAATTAATGAAAAACCCCGAGCGAGAGCTCTTGCCATTAGAGAGTTTTTGTACTTCACGTATTCATTTTCTCGTATACGAAAATCGCCTTTCCGAAACGAGAAGAGGTTTTCGTAACGTGGAAACGCTTTTCGGAACGGGAAGAGTCAGCTTTACTCGTGCTCAGCTTTTTCGGAATCGTAATTACGAAACGACAACTTGACCTTCCTCTAGGATAACAATCTAGAATAACTTAGCAACTATCATGCAGTTGGCATGGATACACATACACACCCGACAAAATCGCCTGAATTTTCCCCGTGCCGTCTTTTGTTGTTGGTTTAACCTTTGTATTTGTGTTTCTTTCGTGTTTTTTCCCCGCACCTCAACCAAAAAGGTCATTATCGGCATTTTGGTTTCAAGGTTCATTTTACACGTTTTAAAGATTCGTGTTCTTCACGGCAGAATCAATTTCATATGATGTAGAGGTAAGTGGTCGTTGTTTCTTAATTCATGTTATATTTTGGAAATTGTCTACTGTGACAATTGAGTTTTGAGCAGTGATTCACTACAAGAGTCACGTTAACGTCTCTGTAAGAGTTCTCTTCCTCTCGGGCTTACGAAAACGCTACGAGAAATCAATGCGAAAAGGTTAGCATTCATCATGCTCGCTCTAACAGCTTGTTTTCGTGTTTACGAGAAATACCAATACGAGAAATACAAAAACTCTCTATTATCACTTTACATAAATAAAGATCTTCACAAGAATTTTTAGCAAATTTTTGAGGTGGTATGCTAGGTATGTCGAGTAACAATTAATCCGAGTTCACGCCCCGTAACTGGCCGAGCTCGAGCGTTCAACGCTCCATGGTGAAATCCATTATTGCGAACGATCTCTGTTCAACTACCAAACCCTGTCTTGAACTTGGATCAAAAGCTTGGTGAAACCGGCCCTAAAATGTCTCTAGACTCGGCTCAAACTTCAAACGCCAATATCAATAACGCCTGATCTCCACAGCTGTCATGATACATAATTTCACGCCTCGCACCAAACAATTCAACTCGTAGAAGTTACTACCGACTTCCTCAAGTACATAAATCAATCGAGCAGGCAGCGTGCGTGAGAAGTGACGGGCCCTTGACATTAGAATCACAAATATTAAGTCGTAAACCACAAATCTCGGCACAGCAAAATGGCGGTTGTCGGTCAAGAGAGAACCTTGTCCAGAGATCGCGTGCATCTTTTCGGAATGGAAGCGGACAGTCGGATCACCCTTGAGACGAGGACGAAGGCCAACTCAACCGGCCTTTCTGCTGGAACGTTTTACGAAAATCTCTCGTTTCTTCTTTATAGAAAAAGTAGTTCCAGTCATGCAGCATGATCTTATCAGCGAATTTTCTAAAATTACCTATCGTATGTTAAATTGTATCGAAATTTGAGTAAAAAGATATTGTTAAAAACCAATTTTATGGCAAAAACTCATCGCCATCATCATGCTAAATAAAATTCGGCGATTCAAAAATTTTTTTTTGAATTTTTAGATTTTTGTTTGCAGTGTTTAAATAGATCTTTCAGCAAATAATAATGTTATATAAGTACGTTTTTCAGCATAATTTTGCAAAAAAATGTTTTGATGTCCTACTTAATCGTTGAAAGTTTTGACATAAATTCTGCTGAAAATTATAAATTAAACGATTTTTGGCCATTTTTAGTGATTTTAGCGAATTTTCGGAGGAAATGAAGCTATTGCAATGGCTCCAAAAATTTTTAATAAACATTTTCGAAAATTTTCTTCATTGAAATCCGTTTCATGACATTTTGAAACAATTTCGCCGCGATTTTAACCATATTACATATAGTTATATATACGGGTGTCCCCAAAAACGTCCCCCCCCCCCCTGCTAAAATCGTTAATAATGGACCAAAAAATAATAATAATAATTTTTTTTAATCTTAAGATTTTTTTGGATGGATCTCAAAAATGACAAACGTACGCAATTGACATAAAATTCGTTATTTTACCCATTTTTTATTGCAGATTTGAATTCTACGTGAAATTTCATGAAGAAATGACCCGTCACTCGAATTTTTAGTTTCGCGCAATCGGAAGCAATTCCGCTCAAAAAGTGCAATAACTAAGTTATTGAAGATACGCAATTGCCACATGTAATACACGATTTTGGAGTTATTTTTCGCGCTGAATCTCCTAATGATGTCCATTTATTGATATTTGCATCACCAACTTGGGACAACACCGGATAACCAACATTTTATCTTTGTGCATTGTGGAAATGTGTTAGAAAAGTGCTATTCTGGTCAATTTGTCGGCGTTTGCCTTGAGTTTAAACTCTAGGATTCGTTTCAGAATGCCTCAAAACGGATTTCAATGAAAAAAAATTTCAAAAATTTTGTTCTTAAATTATTTGGAGCCGTCGCAACAACTTTTTTTTTAACGATAATTCGCCAAAATTAACATTTGTATAGTAATTTGCAGCGTTTTCTTTTCATCCAATAATTCCCCATTTTTAGTACCCCAAATTTCTACGGCCTTAAAAGTTTGTTATACCTATGTGAATCTGTTATAAGGTATCACATGTTGTGTTTACTCTCAGTTTGGATGAGTGCGCTGTCAATCAGGGTTCGTGCGTAATCTCAAAAGATGCAGGGAAAGCTCGCAATTGCAGCCAACACGTTAAAAATAGTTTATCAGGGCAGCGATCCGTTTACGAGGCAGCAGGGAGCGCGAACCCCTACATCTGTTTATCAGGGACGTGGTGACAACTCAGGCGAGTGCCGAGTTTGACGTGAAACATTTTTACTACTTGCGCCGGCGTAATCGAAAACGGATCGAAGCTCGTAAAAATTACGTCGAGCCCGCTTTTCTTTGTCGCATTATCCGAAAATGCTATCTTCGTCTCGATTCGTATTTTTATTGGTAGTTAAACAAAGCAGCATTTGCAGGAAGAGATCTAAGAACACACTTACTTGTAGTCTTATTTATTTAGTTTTATTCCATGCCTTTCAGTGAGAAAACATATATGCAGAATGGCCCCGCCACTCTTGGAGTTGCCCAATTATATATATATATATATTACGAATAAAAAGTTCCAGTCATCCAGCACGATCGTATGAGCGGATTTTCGTACAAAACGTATCACATATTATTTTACATTGTTTAGAATCGAATTTTCAGCAAATGCTATTGAAATTCAAGTACATGTTCCGGCATAATTTTGCACAAAAACAAAGTTCATTGTTGGTAAACTTCTTCTGACTAAAATTCTGCTAAAAAAACACATTTAATAATTTTTTATCGTTTTTATTTAGCCATTCTTAGTGATTTTGCTTAGTATTTTGTTTTTAGATTTGACCCATTTAATGTGGTCAAGAAGTGCTGGCCTTCACACTTTCATTTGGGATGGTTGATTTTTTGGCGCAAGAACGGAATGTTTATCTCAATCTTAAGGGGAGAGTCTGGAAGGATATATATATATATATATATATATATATATATATATATATATATATATATATATATATATATATATATTAAAAAGCGTTAAACTTCAAGAATTCGTTTCAGAATGACTCAAAACGGATTTCAATGTAGAACCTTTTCGAAAAATTTGATTTAAATACAACCGAAATTCGCTAAAACGTCAATAGCCACAACAATATTCAACGAGGATCCTAATTCAATCACAGGGTTGTATAAATTATGTCATGAACATGACCTCATGCTACAGCAGCTGTGGGTCATTAGCCCTACTAACTGTTACTTGATTCGATTAAGCTGTATTAAACAAAATTCGAATTCCAATTTCATATTTAATGTTAATTCATGTAGAAAATATACTTAATTTTTACTGAAGCTATAGTACCCATACATTTTAAAATAACGATCGAATTTGTTCTCTTCAATTATAAAATCCTTATGTTTATGATTTATTAAGGTTGAGAAGAATTCATTTAGCGAAAGGTTGAAAAAATAGTTTAAAAAAAGATGAAAATTGATTTTGCGAAAGGTTCAATTCAAATTGCGAATGATATTTTACCACGAGACCCATAACCGTAAGTCAATTCAACAATGAAATATAATATAACAACACATTTTGGGTCTTTTGCATTATAAGACCATACGACTTGGACTTCTTTTACAACGATCCAATGAGTGATTGGTTATCACTTTGTAGTTAGCATATCTTGGACAAAATTTTGGACGATTGTTGTAATTGTCTTATCATACATAAAGATAACACTACTGTTCTGCCGCAGTATTACTCAACAGCTGATGGCTGGTAGTAGTCAGTTGAGATTGAAGTTGTATTCAGTGGAGATAATCCCGTTATTTAAGTTAGTTCGTGAAGTATATTCGTAAGAAAAACAGTGAATTATTCAAGACAACCGGTTTTGTGAAAAGGGACATGAAATTTTGTTATAGTCACTCACATTTCGGTCCGTACCTATAGTACGTGTAGTCGTACAATGCAAAATACCCCAGATTATTAAAAGATTTAGGAGAAAAACACCAGTAGTATTCATAGTACACATGCTGGGGCAGACCATGACATGCTGTTACGTAGGCATGTTGGGGTCTGTGTGTTGTTCTCCAGGACTTGTGCCCTGTAGGCCCTTTCGTATAGTGGTCAACCGTGCAGTAACTGGCCATACTCGTCTTACGCATAGACAGCTGCTAATCACAGAAGCTCGTGAAGTTGTGTGTGGGAGGTGTTGGAGTGATCTGTCTACCCGCCACTTCCTGTAGGACTGCCCAGACTTTATCAACCTCCGAGTCCACCATTGGCCTCCTCAGTGGGTTGACTATCTGGGCCATCCCAGTTTCAGTACCTGATATCGTATCTGAGAGCCGCTCGCTTCGAACGATGATACCTGATATGTGATATTCACTTTGCTGATCATATACAGTAACAAGTATCTTTATATATAATTCCGAACGATCTTTGAAATTGTGAAGAACTTCGCGGTCCGATTTTAGTGTTAGACGGCTCATTCGAATCAGCACGGCCTCAAGTTTGTTGCAAAAGTGTCGCCGTTCGTCTCTATACCCGCCTTGATCGTGTTCTAGGCGGTCCTTATCAACGAGAGTTGTTTATTAGGCAGCGGCGGTAACAACAGTTGCCATCAATTCACGGTAAGTAAGAAACGTAGTGTAGTTACTAACATCTGGGAGAGTTATTCTGAACGAAGAAATTGTAACTGAAGAACTTAGCGGACTTTATATATAATTCCAAATGGTCTGTTAGGTACTACTGTTATACGGACTAGATTAGGGCTTTCCAAGCCCTAACAGGCCTCTAGTTTAATTATATACCTATACATAATCTAGTTTTAGTTGAATTATTTTATTTTCTTGGTTTTTAGCGAATTTTTGAAGAAAATTAAGCTATTGCTCTCGCCTCAAAATTTGTAGAATGTGAATTTTTGAAAAAAAATTATGCAGAAATCCGTTTCAGGCTATTCTGAATCATATTCTGAAGTTTAACGCATTTTTTTATGTATGTATATATGTATGTATGTATATATGTATGTATATATGTATGTATGTATATATGTATGTATGTGTCATTCCAGACGATAACTGTCCGTAGAATTGTGCTAGAAACTTCAAACAAATTTTAAAATGTTAAGGGCACAAAACGAAAGTTCAAGTTCGTTGGCCAGCTTGATCGGATTACATCTTCGGGTTGAAATTTTCAAAAATGTAGTCAAAAATTTCAAAATAGCCTGTTTTTTGCGATTTGTCGTGCGAAATAATTTTTTCAACATACTAACATGTGGTATATTCGGAATCAGCGTAAAATTTCCTATAAGAATATGTATCAAGTTTTCAAAAATTTCAAAGTTGAAAAATCAGTCAAAAATCGAAATAATGCCGTTCGCTGGTTGTAAAAATCGGTAATATTCTTCAAAAATTCGCTCATGGGGTCATGCTGCATGACTGGACTTTTTTTCATTAACTGTGGTCATCGCGTACCTCTTGAGAGCGGAGCGCGGCGATGTCTTTCTCTGTGGAGTGTTGTTACTGTTCCCCCCCCCCCCTCCCCCTCCGACCTGCTACTGGAGTTCATGATGGCGCTCCGTTCTGTGACAATTCTGCAACAATGCTCCCCTAAGGTTTGCGCCTCTTGTAGTTTCCCCTTAGACACCTTGTTCAGTGCCACTAAAGGCCCTTCTGTTTGAGGTGCTGCTTAAATCGTTATGTAAAAAATTAATATAAAAAAGTAAAATACGTGATCGGTGTCTGATGTGAAGATGTTGTATACTATGCTTTCAATGTGACTTTTGATTTATATTCACCCTGTTCAACACGTGTAGGAACGGTCTAGATGGAGTTCGGTGGTGGGAGAGGTCGAATGAACGAATATTTCGTGCGTACAACATTGAAAATTTGACGCCAGCGTACAGAAATCGATTATTGTTTTTTTCTGGGTTGATATTGCTAGGACCGCTGAAAAAATTGCTAAGTACACCCGACCGGGTTGATGGCTACTGCGTCGGTTACGCACGGCTTCTTATGCGTGTTGGCTTCGTATTAGCGTCTTCACACGTGTTAATTTTCGCGCTGCTCATTGAGCACGTTACACGGTCGTAATAATTTATAATTGAGACGGAGCACTCGCCTTGTTTTCAAGGTGTTAACTTGTGTTCATAGATGTCGTCTTCCGTGACCATATTCTAATTCATCGTCGGAAATGTCCCTTTAAGCGAATTAGGGGTACCCGCATGTTTGATTCATGTTTTTTCTTCCTCACTACCGAAGGTAGGGAAGTTTTGTGTTCGTGATTGAAGTCACAAAAATTTGTAACCTCCGAAATCAAAATTTCCACTGTTTTTTCGCGTTTCAGAGCTTGCTGATCAATTTTGGTTCCGTGTCTGTCTGTCTGTGGTGAATCCTTGTCATGCTCAAAACTATACCAAGTTTCAGTCCGACTCCGATGAAATTTCGGGGATTATGCGGATTACCTTCTAGACGGCCCCCTATAACTTCCATTGCCGTCATATTAATACTAGTCCGTGCGCATGCGTAAAAATTAGTTTATTATAACGTCGATTTTTTATAATTTATTGGTCCGATTTCGTATAAAATTTTCTTACCCGTATGAGTAATATGAAGAAAAACGAATTTTTTGTACACTTACCTCATATTTTTTATTTATACATTTAAAGGAGATTAGCTGACGAATGTCTGGGTATTTGGGAATGGAAAATTACAATTTTGATCAATCGGAGATGATACATTTTGGGGATTTCCGTGGTTGTGGGGCGTGATATTCCTCGAATCCCGGATCGGAGAACGTTGAGACTGTCTCAGAGGAAGGAAGGGAATGTTCCTTTTACCTCTGGAGGTTTATATTAGATCGGAAGGCATTCACCGAGGGACTGACATGAATCACTCTTCTTTCCAATCCCCGGCACTTCCACGAGGATTTCATACCTCAGATTCTCCGTCTGAGAATCCACCGAGCAAGAATTCGGTTCGCCCTTCCGGAATTCCTCACCAAACCTCGGAGTCCCAAAGCATCACGGATGCGGGCTTATCAGTTTCCCTCGAGCCAAAAACAAATTTGTCCTAATGTTTTTTAAACGACCCCGCTACACTCCGTTCACCGTCAATTAAACTGAATGCTTGATAACTTGTCGTAATGAATTGGTACCTTAATCGGTTGGTTACGTCCTGAATTTACCTCCTGTGGCTCAAACTAAAACCGTTCGTGTATAATGTAAGTAATATTTATGTAAGTTTTCTATGTAAAATACTTTCGACGGTTGAAAGTTTAAATACCTATAAAATAAGACCACAACGGAAAGGTAGTAACACGCAGTATTTGAGAAAACTCTTTTAGAAGTTGAAATTCACTAGTGAAATTTCAGGTCTGTTCACTTGATCCATTGGTAACTTAACAAAATTTCTAGACATGGAGCATGGTCGTCATATATGAGCGAATTTTCGTAAACTATCTATTATCTGTGTTGTATTGTTTGAAAATTGAGCACTAGAGTGTAAATAAATTGTTAAATATTATTTTATAGCAAAAAACGTAGTCTAAATAATAATCTGCTATTCAAAAAAATGTTTTGGATATTTAGATCTTTTTGCTCTTATCGATTTTTACCGAATTTTCGTAAAAAATGAACCTATTGCCATAGCTCCAAAATTCTTTGAATACCTTTTTTCTTTAATTATCGTCATGGAAATCCGTTTTGAAGCATTCTGAAACGATTCCTGAAGTTTGCGCTTTTAAATATACACTCAAGTTATATCCGAAAAACTTCACCCACGTATTCTGCAACTAATTTCTGATCGGAAAATCCTCTTCCTCTTTCTTTTTTTTATTAACGCTTTGTCTTCCAGTTATTCAAGTTTAAAAAATTTTTTCGTGTTTTCGACCTTAAGGTACTAAAATGGCCATAACTACCTTGATTTCAGTGAGTAAACGAAAAATTGAGGATGCCGTTGGAAAGAGCGTTAAATTTCCTTTTGGATAGGCCATCTAAAGAGCTAGATTATGCAGTTGGAGCGTTGTAACTAAACAAAAGTTTCTCCATTGTAATCAAGGAAACGAATTCGAACTCTGTCGATGTATAAAATCTTTTTGGGCCGTAGCAACCGGATACACCTTATCAAGCATCTTTTTGAAAGAACTTTCACAATAATAGTCCAAATAATACATAGGTACCGTGCGATTTTTCAGCAGTTCAGCATTGAATCCGTAGATTTGTGTGCCTTCAAATTTATGTGCTTTGTTCATCCCCTCAACATAAAAATAATAAATAATCTATGCAGATCATTGGTCTATAATTAATAAACCCCTATGTAATATATGATCAGAACATGGTGCATCAAGCCCCCCAAAAGGGTTATCACCTTTACCGTTCGAAGACCCGCAATTTCACGATTCACAGTAAAAAAAACAAAAAAAAAAAAGTGCTAGGCATTTGCAGCTTAACCCGCACATTCCCTGAAATTTTTATCAAAATCAAATGAAAACTGTTGGAATAAGGCTCGTTAAAAGGAATATACATTCGCGCATGCGCAGTTGCTACCAATGATAGAATTATGTTGAAATTACTTTGGGAATGCTCAAATTAATCTCTCCCACTTATCCTCCAAATTTGAGCAAGATCGGACGACGGGGGCATGAGAAAATGATGCTTGATGGAATTAACGTTTGCGCATGTGCGGAGTGAAGTATTGATTTGGGAACAACGGAGCTGATAGAAAACCATCTACACCGTAACCCACACATTCCATGAACATTTCATAAAAATCGGTTGAATATTATGGAAATTAAGCTTGTTACAAGGAAGACACACACACACACACACACACACACAGAAAGACACGGAAAGAAAGTTTTGCAGAATGGTCTATAACGTAAAATGCGAGTGGGAATTTTACCACTGTAAAAAAAGAACAACAACCGTTTGATTTGTTGGAGTCTAAAACTTTATAATCTCTCAAAAGTGAAAAAAATGCTTCCGCTACCTATAGGTAGACTTGGGAGCAATTTATTAGATGAAATTTAGCATCTAGGTACCAATGGTTCATTTCTAGGTACATTCGCACGGACAATAGTTAGTAAACTCGATTTCGCAAAGTTAGAATAAATACCATTCCAACTATATCACCTCATAATTCCATTATTGGAATTATATCAGCAAGGCAATTTCTATGTCTACCGTTCCACTATCTAGCGATCATTAGTGGAATTCAGAGCTCGATTGGATAATCAATAGATTCGCTAACAGCACATGATGAAATGATGTAGGAATCCGAAGGTGTTTTTTCGAACTTCTAGCCCTTAGGGAGAGCGAACTGTTAAATCTACAGCGTTGCGGATGGTCTTAATCGATCCTTTGGAATTATATCTATCATAGACAAGCATATAATCATTACTGTTACCTCAAAAGTTTTCGAGATCTCGATTTTTGAATGTTTAGCCCATTAATAATACCTAGGGTTGATAAAAATTGATGCCGATGATACTGGCACATCCCTGGACGATGTATGATTTTTGAGCCAAGTTTCATAAAGGTTGGAGCAGCGGTTTCAGAGGAAAACTATGGACGGCGTACGGCAGATGGACAGATTTTTTTTCGATTTTTGGATTCTACGCATATTGAAACGTAAACCAAAACATTTTCGGGGGGGTTTAAATATATATAGATTTTTTGGTCGATTACAAAGGTTCATTATTCAAAATAATAAACCAATACCATATAGTTCATGTTTGCGTGTGCGCACACCCTTCCATTAATCCAACGGCATTCACCATCTATGGTATATATGTGTACACACACACACACACACACACACACACACACACACACACACACACACACACACACACACACACACACACACACACACACACACACACACACACACACACACACACATTTATATATATAAGTAGTATAGATTTTCAATTTCATATATATATATATATATATATATATATATATATATATATAGAGAGAGAGAGAGAGAGAGAGAGAGAGAGAGAGAGAGAGAATGAATGAATGAATGAATGACGCTTTATTTAAAAAATCTGTACAAAAATAGGGCCTTAAGGCCCTCTCTACCTTTCTGACAGAAAAAAGTAATAACACATATCATTCCCAAACTTAAATCAGACTTCATACTGCAAGAGAGAGAGAGAGAGAGAGAGAGAGAGAGAGAGAGAGAGAGAGAGAGAGAGAGAGAGAGAGAGAGAGAGAGAGAGTGAGAGAGAGGATAGGGGACCAACTAAGAGCAAACCGGCACAATCCTTACCAATCCTTCAACATTCGCAGTGGTTATTACAACGAAATGCATTAAGATACCATCACGGGATCCCATTCACACCTACCTACCAAGATAAGCTGAATTATCTAATTCTCAAACAATTTAAAGTACTGCGAGCTTCACATTAACTCGCCGGTCTAATGATTCGCTGATCGTCATTAAATTTGGTCTTAATGTATTTATAATTACCAGAGAGCTCGGCATTATTTACCGTTCATTAATCAGAGGTAGGAGGCCTAATTAAACGTGTCGAATCGATTAAATGTACCTGCAAGCTAAATATGTTACTTCCTGACTCGAGAAGATAAAATTGAATATAAAACAGTTGACTTTCCCATTTTCTAGTTAATTAAGCCATTGAAATCGCTTCTGCTCGTGAGATTGGGTTCAAACTTCCTCCCACCACATTGAAATTAAACCAACTCCGCCAACAGCCCCCTTCACACTAAAAACTTCCTATAATACGATTACAACTACAGTAGAACCTAAAATTTGTCTTGTTGGCACACTATGCGAACTCAATTCAAGCAGAATTAAATCCTTCGCGTCGAACTTATAGAGATCGAACTCAATGACGAAAACAGGAGTTAATTAAAACTTTGTCTATTTCTAAGTTATTAAATGCTGCAAACTATTGCACACATGGTATATTTATTTCTGTAAGAGATATAGCTCTCCAACAATGATCACTGGTCAGTGAAACCCGAATTCTTCAAAACTAGTTTTAACTAGTCACATCAGGATACTAATCGATGTCCAACTAATTTGAATTTTTACTATGGGATTGACTACTTGATGTAATGCGTTTCTAAGATGCGAGCATCTATACCGCTGATCTAAGCAAAAAAGCTGCGTGAAATCTCTCCATGAATGGTCGTAGACGAGCTTATGCTAGTTTCGGTGTTTGTGTGTGTGTGTTTGTGTGTGTGTGTGGGCGTCCTCCCCACTTTTTATTTTTTTTTTTTATTTTTTTTTTAATGGTGTGCCCCCTCCGCCTTTGAGGGGAGTTTGTAAAAAAAAAATGTATGCGCGCGCGCGTGTGTGTGTGTGTGTCACTCCAGACGATAACACTCCTTAGGAGTGAGATAAATAATCCGTTCTATCGCTAAAAAAAATCAAGCATTCCAAAAGAAACGACGAGTTCGTTGGGCGGCACATGTTGACCACAGTAAATTGGTAAATTTTTAAAAAATGTCCTTAAAAAATCAAAAGTGGCAAAAGTACTGGTAAAAATTATCAAACACACACACACACACACACACACACACACACACACACACACACACACACACACACACACACACACACACACATATATATATTTTTCCCCCCCTTTTTTTCCGTCGAGTATTACTCAAATGAAGCTAATAAACTATGAGCTTTTTAAAAATTTTAAAAAATCATGTTTGAAGATGATAAACCAAAAATTGCTATGTTAGAACGGTTTCGGAGATCAGGTTATCATCAAATTCGTTTGTTCAACGAATCCATACAAAATAAATACATGAATGAATAAAAAACTAAATAAATTGATTAAAATATCAAAAATCAAAAAAGTCTGCCGAATCGGGTGTGGTACGTAGCTTCCTCGTATCCGTAACGTGAATGTGCAAATCATTGAAATACGAACCATTCGATCCCAGAAATTATTATTTATAATATTATCAGATTATCTGATTAAATTGTAAAAGTCAGGCTAGTTCCATAGATTTGAGATTCGCGCATGCGCAGCAGCTACTAATGGTACAATGAAAATCATATAAGGTATGGTCATTTTCAAACTGTCCTTCAAATTTGAGAGAGACGGGACGAATAAGCCATAGGAAAACGACGCTTGATGGATCACGTTGGCGCATGCGCAGTGGAAACTATCAATTTCTGAGTGATGAAATTTACATGTAACCTTTTCACCCGCACATTTCCAGAAAATTTCATCATATTCGAATTGAAAATGTAGAAGTATTGCGTGTTGCAAGGATTTCACATTCGCGCATTCGTAGCAGCTACTAATGATACAATCGGATTGAGATTCATTTGAGACTTGGCTTTTCATACCTACCGTCCGAATCTGAGCCAGATCAGATGACTGGAACGTGGGCTTGCACATGCACGGAGTGAAGTATTGATTTTTAAGTAATGAAACTGGTGAACATTATTGTAACCCGCAGATTCCCTAGAAAATTCTTTAAAATCAGATAAAAACTATAGAAGTAAAAGTAAGTAAATAGGTAGTACGAAAAGTAAAAAAAAATGCGAGTGAAAATTTGGATTTTGGGGACAAAAAAATTGTTCACCTCCCAAAAGTGAAAATAATGCTTTCGTTACCCTCAGTAGACTCGGAAGAAAAATGTGACACTCATACCATAAAAGAACATTATAAATTTGTTTAGTTGTGTTAAAATTCGAGAAAGACGTAGGTAATAATGATCTGTATAGAAAATCAAAGAAAATTGACTTCCGAAGTCTGAGGCATTCTGAAACGATTCTTGGAGTCTAACGCGAGTAAAAAAAAGCACTTTCCACTTTTTTTTTGCGTTTCAGAGCTTGGGGTTTCGTGTCTGTCTGTCTGTGGTAAATCCTTGTCACGCCCAGAACTACACAAAGTTTCAGTCCAATTCCGATGAAATTTTCAGGGTTTGTTTGGGTTAGCTCCTCCACGGTACCCTATAATTTTCAATGTTGTCGAATCAACAGCAGCCTGTGCGCATGCGCAAACGAGGATTTCTCATAACGTCGATTTCTCATCAACTGTTTGTCTGATTTCGTTCAAACTTGGTAGGTGATTAGGGATAAGTTCTAGGAAAATGCCCTATACATTATATCGCAATTGGTAGGGTGATAACTACTGCGCATGCGCGAAACTAATATCGATTGACACAGCCAAAACTCCGAGTTTAATGGATCAATTTTAATGAAAATTTCAGGGATTGTGTGAGTTAGCTTCTAGTCTGTCCCTTATAACTTTCATTGCCGTCACATAAGTAATTGTCTGTGCGCATGCGCAAATGTTAATTTCTTATAACGTCGATTTCTTATCATCTATTGGTCCGATTTTGTTCAAAAGGGGGAGTAGATGGGTCTATCTTCCAGAAAAATTACCTATGAATTATATCGAGATTGGTAGAGTACTAACTATAGCGCTTGCGCTAAACTAAAATTGATCGATACAGACAAATCTCCGAGACTAATGGACGGATTTTTATGAAATTTTCAAGGATTGTGCGGTTTAGCTCCAAGATGTTCCCCTATGAATTTCATTGCCGTTGGATAATAGTACTTATCAATCGTCTCGACTTGTCCTTTGTTCTTCAACTAATTCTATACGTCCATGTTGCAATGTGTGAGGAAGCTATACTGCCTACCCTACTTGGCAGGAGTTTTAATATGTATATGTTTGTGTTTACTGTTCATATATGTATGATGTATATCATTCTAGACGATAGATCATATGGCCATGCTTCATGACTGGAAGTTTTTAAATTGCGGGCATTTTCGGGCAACTCGTTAGAAGGGCGGTATTGAGTTTGAGAAATGAGAGGGAAGGGGGTCTGTATAATGAGCACTGGGAGATGTGAGGAGTGCCACACATACACACGCACATATGTACGCAGTTATGCAGAAATCCCACTCACACAAACATAACCCTCAACCTCACCTCGCCTCGCCTCGCCTCAAGGTTGCCAGCTCAAGAATGCCTTCGTCTCGGAACGCATTCCCCGGCCCCTTCTCCGCCGCCCCGGCATTCTTTCTCTTCAGCAGCCCTTTCACTTTCCTCGCGGGACCCCGCCGGGATTTCGCTGAGGGCGAATAAACACGCTGGTTCCACACACTCGTCCACGCACGGAAATGAGTCCACACACAAACTCATCCTTCCAACTTCCTCTGAGGTTTTGTCCCACGTGGACGGTAGGGTGGGAACGATGAGGCCGGCGACGTGGGTGAGCGAATTCTGCGACCAAATCCGCGCTGTTAATTGAAGCGTCGCGTCGCACGTGGATCCGCACCGCGGTCAGCGCGGGCGGGCGAATTAGTGGGGATCGCTTTGACCGCATAGCGTGTTTTGAATGCAGAATTTGTTCACCCGTTCCGCTTGCCGCTTCGCTCATTTTGCAGTTCATCTAAGGTCAGTTGTACACACACCGATTTTGGACGGTCGGTAAAAAATCGGCCGATATTTTATCGGTAGCAGGTGATTGCAAACACATCGGATTTTTATCGGCAAAACAATCAGTTGCTTGGTGTTCGTGACGCGAGATTCTTGAACAACAATGAATCCTAAACGTGTAATTGCTATGTGGTTATTGTATCGCCACATTAAGCGCCGTAGGATTTTGCGCAAGTGGTGGATTCATCCCATCAGTTAAAAAAGGGAACACAGTCGAACATTCTACACTCTTTTAGAAGAACTGAGGCGTGATGGTTCCAAGTTTTTCAACTTCTTTAAAATGTCAATTGAATTTTTCGACGAACTCCATGAGAAGAAGAAAAAATAAATAAATAAATAAATTGGTAGTCCGAAATCTCAAAACTAGTCCCATATCACGAGAGCACTCAAATGGAATAGAGGATGAGTAGTTACTAGTAGAACTGCTGAAATCGGTCGGTAAATAATATTTAGTGTGCAAGCGTGTATTTAGTTATGTATGCCACTGTGGGGTCGGGTCTTCCCGGTACCGGCGGTCTGCAGTGGCAGTGGCCGGCTGCTTCCCGATATTTTACCGGCATTATTTTACGGTCGGCGTGTGTGCTAAGTCCCGTTCCATCCAATGGTTCACTATTGGAATTCGGACGGCCAGAATAAAACCGGCCGTCCAAAATCGGTGTGTGTGCAATAACATTAAGGCCAGTTGCACACACACCGATTTTGGACGGTCGGTTTTTTTCTGGCCGTCCACATTCCAATAGTGAACCATTGTATGGAACGGGACCTGGCACACACGCCGACCAGAAAATAATACCGGTAAAATACCGGGGAGCAGCCGGCCACTGCACTGCAGACCGCTGGTACCGGGAAGACCCGACCCCACAGTGGCGTACATAACTAAATACACGCTTGCACACTAACTATTATTTACCGACCGATTTCAGCAGTTCTACTAGTAACTACGCATCTTCTATTCCATTTGAGTGCTCTCGTGATATGGGACTAGTTTTGTGATTTCGGACTACCAATTTATTTATTTATTTATTTTTTTCTTCTTATGGAGTTCGTCGAAAAATTTAATTGACATTCTTAAGAAGTTGAAAAACTTGGAGCCATCACGCCTCAGTTCTTCAAAAAGAGTGTAGAATGTTCCACTGTGTTCCCTTCTTTGATTGATAGGATGAATCCACCACTTGCGCATAATCCTGCGGCGCTTAATGTGGCGATACAATAACCACATAACAATTACACGTTTAGGATTCATTGTTGTTCCAGCAACTGATTGTTTTGCCGATAAAAATCCGATGTGTTTGCAATCACCTGCTACCGATAAAATATCGGCCGATTTTTTACCGACCGTCCAAAATCGGTGTGTGTGCAACTGACCTAAGGGGTGCAAGTCAAGGCTCAACCCTTTCGATACCAGTTTTTAGGACGTCCCTCTGAAGCTAAGGCTTCGTCAATAGAAGGGGTGGGGCCTATTGGGGGACAACCCGAGCATTAAAAAGAAAATAAAACCGCATACCAATCTGTTTCAGACCATTCTAAGCCCGAATTCGTTAAAAAACCATAAGTGAATGTCTGTATGTGTGTGTGCGTGGGTGTGTGTGTGTGTGTCGCGCACACAATTATGCCGAAAAGTATACTTAAATTTCACTTAAAAATGGGCTCAACAAATCAATAAAAAGTTCCAGTCATGCAGCATGATCGTATGAACGAATTGAGGACTTTGAGTGAAAGGAAATTGTTAACTACCAAATTTATGGCAAAAAACTCGTTCTAAATAATTATCTACTGTAAAAAAATAGATTTTGGATTTTTAACTTTTTTGCAGTTTTCATCGATTTTTTTTTAAAGCAAATTAATGAAATTTAAATACATTTTTCAGCATAATTTTGTTCATACATTTTTTAATGTTCTTTTTTATAGCTAATAAACATTAGGTATTTGAGCAATATTCTGCTAAAAAAAATATATATATATAAATTCAACAATTTTTAGCAGTTTTTTGTTGTTTTTAGTGATTTTTCATCACTTTTTTTTAAATTTGACCAATTTAATGTGCTCAAAAAATGCTGGCCAACGAACTTGACCTTACTTTTGGAAAGCTTGATTTTTTGGCGAAAGAACGGAATTTTTATTTCAATCCTAAGGACAGTCATCGTCTGGAAGGACACACACTCACGCACACACACACATATATATAGTTATATTTCATAAATAAATAAATAAATAAATAAATAAATATATATATATATATATATATATAGATATATATATATATATATATATATTAAAAAGCGTTAAACTCTAGGATTCGTTTCAGAATGCCTCGAAACGGACTTCAATGAAGCAATTTTTCGATTACTTTGATTTAAAAAATTTTCGAGCCATTGCAATAGCTTCATTTTCTACAAAAATCCGCTAAAACTGATAAAAAATTGTTTACAATTTTAAAAATTATAGGTATACCCGAATATAATTTAGAGAAAGTTTTTTCTGCATAACTTAATCGTTAACAATTTCTGGGCTCGTTAGGTGCTCAAGTTTCAAAACAAGGAGACTCGCATCATATTGTGATGAGAAAAATTTCGAAAATTCGCTCCTACAGTCATGCCGCATAATTTACTTTATTATCGCTATTATTATTATTCAATTTTTGTTTAATAAGCATCAAAGGTTTCAGGTTATATATTAAAATGAGAGGGGGGGGGGGTATTTGGATTACATTTATTTATTATTATTATTATTATTATTAGGGAAAGGCAGACTATTTTTTTTTTTCTTTTTCATAAAATTTTAAGTTAGAAAGTTCTGGGTACACGAATTGCTCAAACTTTAAAACAATTTAACATGAAGACGAAAAATTTGGGAAATTCATACACACTATTCGTGTTGCTTATGTGGTTTTTTTAATCAATCAGTGATGTCAAAGGTGGTGCAATGTAATCTGTTTTATACACAAGAGAAAGTAAACAACCATTCCAGGTAGGGGCTTTTCGACAGACTCATTTCGCGGACGTCATCAGCTGTGCTCCAAATGGAGGATCAGAATTTGTTCTGATGATTTCGCTTAAAGCTACCTATTGCCTTGCCCCCTTGAGTTGAGAAGGGCTCGCCGTACAGAGGTGTGAAAATTATTTGGACGGGAGATCCTTACCGAGGCGGTCATCCATCCAAGTACCCTCGCTCGACGTTGCTTAACTTCGCTAATCGCATGAGAAACGGTTCATTGCAATGTCTAAACAGTCCGTTTATACTTAAGATCTTCTCACCATTCCCTGCTATCCATTTCTCTGTTTTGCCATGTCCTTTCAGACGTCATCAGGTTCATTTCAGTGATGCTCTTCCTGGTGGTCTAAATTATTCTCCGTCTTCTTCAGCTAGCACGAATCCCACGTTAGAGAGATCGTCTATTCATCCATCTTACGGTTCGAATTCAGTTATGCACTAGGCGATCGAGTGTCATTAGTTTTGTGCCCAATATCCACCCAGCAGTCTCTGCTGTTCGCCATCCCTTCACCTCCTTCATCTCCCTAATGAATCACCTTGCCCAACGTGAGGCCATAGCAATCGTCCTGTCATTCCTATTATGTGGCCAATCCCAGTTCACTGAAGAACAGTTCGGCCAGGCCCTCGCACTTACCGGTGAAACAGTCCCGCGAGGTGTAACGGGTCTCGTTAATAGCGGAGGTCCTCGTGGGCGCGGGCGTAATGTGCCCATTGATTTATGTACTCGTATCTGCGTCCTCAGCTTCGTGCTGTTCCCGTAACAAGCTCACGCCGAATCTCAATTCCAAGGCAGCCAGATGGCGCGTGACTTATTGTGATTCATGTCCTATCATGTCGATGTCATGTCTTACAAGGCAACATTTTTTTCCTTTTAGGCAGTAAAGTTTGATGGTCTCCAGTTCCGGCACACCATCACCGTCCGCACTGCTTCAACAGTAGTGAGTGTCATCACGTTTAACTTTCAATCTGGAGGGACGCCGATTAGACCGCTCCTCAAACTGATAGGGTACGGGGGTGGTAATAAAGTGGTCCTCACCTTGGCGTCTTTAGTATCCTCCGCATTCGGGATAAGGAACAGGTGAGTGTCATTGCCCCCTTCCTCAACCCCTCTCTCGGCTAAATAATCACCAATTGTGTTTTGGAGGTTATTCAGACCACTCCCTCCTTCCCCAGGCCAGTGACATTTACACCGCATCCCTCCTGCTGCCGTAGATTTGGCTTCAATTTCATTGTGGAAGGGGGGGTGAATGGAGAGGGTAATAGTAATAAATCATGATGTTTTTTGTTTTAACTATTCATGTCAGATTTTCGTGTCCATTTTTTTGTTCAATAATGAATTTGGTCTACTTTTGGAAAATATATCAGGAGTTTCAAATTTCATGTAGACATTTTTATGATGGAAATTCACTGTTGATAGAGGGGGTTAATGGGAGGGAAGGGTGATTCCGAGAAGTCATGATATTCATGTTACCAAGTTTTCGTGAATTGCAATGGCCCCAACAATTTTAAATTCAAAATTTTTGAAAAATTTCTTCATTGAAATCCGTTTTGGACATTCTTAAACAAATTCCAGAGTTCAACGCTTTTTTATATGTTTATATATATGAAAGTATACTGGTATGTGCCATTCCAGACGATAACTCTCCTTAGGATTGAGATAAAAATTCCGTTCTCGTGCCAAAAAATCAAGCGTTTCAATCAAGAGGATGAGTTCGTTAGCCAACATCTTTTGAGCACATTGAATTGGTCAAAATTCCAAAAAATTTACCAAAAAATCACTGATTATTGCAAAAAACGGCTAAAAATTTGATAATTTTTATTTTTTAGCAAAATTTTAGCCAAAAAAGTTGAGCAACAACGAAATGGAACATTATAAAATGTACGCACAAAATTATGCAGAAAATTGTACTAAAATTTCAATAATATTTTCTAAAAAATCTATAAAAACTTCCAAAAATAGCTAATATTTCCTAATCTTTGAATTGCAGAATATTATTTTTGAAGAGTTTTGCTGCCATAAAATTAGTAGTTAACTATATTATGCTGAGTTACTATGTTATATGCACTCAAAATGCTCGAACTCCAAAACAGTTCAACAAATTTCAAAACTGTATTCTAAAACAATATGTTTTATCACATAATATAATACGATTATTTACGAAAATTCGCTCATACAATGATGCTGCATGACCGGAATTTTTTTCTTTTATTTTAACTCTCACCAAAATCACATAAAATCCATTCATAGGGACGTAAAGTCCCTGTAAAGCATGCATTACTTACCAATATCCATGCATCAGTCCCCCATAGTGTAACCCCCATTGAACAATCAGATGCTCTTGTAAAGGCGCTGAGCTCTACTACAAACTGTGATATCTGATCTGTGATATTTATTTATTTATTTTATTTGTACGGGCGAACCCAATTACATTATTACATTAAAAAAACAAAACAAAACAAAAAAACAAAGGAATCAAGTTGACGGAAACCAACTAAAAGAAATGAAACTTCTGGAGAAAAAAAGAAAGAAAAAAAAAAACCTGTTCGATTTGAGGCACTGAAAGTTCTGAGTGGTGTGACGGCTGAGGGGGAAAATCTATTAGTAACTGATATGAAATTAAATAAAGTAAGGGTGGAACTGAAACGAATTGGATGTATGATATATTCATATACATCTAGTTGTAGTTTTATTTCACTTTGCTGATTGTATATAGTAGCATGTATGTAGTTATTAGCCTATTTTATGTCTAGTATTAGCTGTATTTTTTTTTCCCCCACTTTTGGGGCTAAACAGTTGTCATCACTGTACCCCTCATTTTTTTCCCCACCGAGTTGCCAGTGGAGTCCATGATGGCGCTCCTTTTTAGTCAAGGATGGCAACATGGCTCCTCTTAGCCATGCGCCACTTCCAATGTCCCTTTAGACACCTTGTTCAATGCCGCTAATGACCCTTCCGGTTGTAGTGCGGATTAATCCTTTAAAAAAAAAACTTGCCATTTTTTTACTTCTTCCTGTGCACGGGAGTAAAAACTACACCGCTTCTCTTCTCTTCCGTTTTCACTCTATTAGGTCTTTTTCCTTCCGAAATGAAACGTGTCCTCTTCTTATCACAATAAAAGTGCTGAAACATTTTAATGCGCTGACAGGTTTAGAAGCCGACATTTGACATTTAGCTCGAAATAAATGACAGAGCTGGTCATCCTGTTGTTTCATCAGTCGCCGACTTGTCAGTTCTTCCGTCCGCTATCGCCCTTAGATCCGCACAGCTATCGCATTCTCTCCAATCACACTTGGTGGCGTCTTCTCAAAGGCGGGTCCCTGCTGGCCAACACTACCAGCCTGCAGCACCTTTACCACTTGTGCAGGACCCAGTTTCACAGTTCTTCAGGAGTTTCATACGTGGGAAAACTTCATATTGGTGCAAGAGGTTGAAAATTCTGAAATTTTTGCATAGGTGTATTAATTACTGCATTAAACTTCATTAAACAGCAATAAACTGCATTAAATAGCCTTTCTTTATGCTGAAAGATACATAGAGTTCGGTATAAACCGGGCTGGAACCTTACCGTGGGTTTTCTTTTTGATTTTAGCGAATTTTCATAGAAAATAAAGCCATTGCAATGGCTCCAAAAATTTCAAAATCAACATTTTTGAGAAAAATTACTTCATTGAAATCCGTTTTGAGGCATTCTGAAACGATTTTTCATATATTTTTATATTTTATATATATTTGTGCGTGCGTGCGTATGTGCCATTCCAGGCGATAACTTTCCTTAGGATTGAGATAAAAATCCCGTTCCTACGCCCAAAAATCAAGCTTTCCGAATGAAAGTATGGGTTTGTTGACCAGCACTTTTTGAGCTCAATTAATTGGTCAAATTTCAAAAAACGTGCTAAAGACACTGAAAATTGCTCAAAACGGCTAAAAATTGATACATTTATATTTTTCAACAGAATTTTAGATAAAAAAAAGTTATCAACAATGAACTTGGACATTAAAAATTGTTTGCACAAAATTATGCTGAAAAATGTACTTGAATTTCAGTTATTTTGCTTGGGAATTAGTAAAAACTAAAAAAAATAGCTAAAAGTTAAAATTAAAAAATTCTCTCAGAATATTATTCAGAACTGGTTTCTTGCCATGAAACTGGTAGTAAACAATTTCTTTGCACTCGGAGCTCAAATTTCATTACAATGTAACATGATACGATAAATTGCGAAAATTCGCTCATACGATGATGCTGCATGACTGGGACTTTTTATCAATCAACTTGAAATTTGAAGCTTCAAGGTGCTCATATTGAGTAGTTGAAGACACGGAGATTCTGCGTGAAGGTGATAAATGAGAAGATGTATTTTAAAATGGCTAACAGTTATTGAAAATAAGAAACCGGAATGGTGGTTATTTTGTGAAATCACTAAGTTAGTGTGCATTGAGGGCAGATAATAAGTGGAGAGAAGGGATAATTGAAGGGAGGAGGGTATTTTTTAGCGAATTTTCGTAGAAAAATAAATATTGCAATGGCACCAAAAATTTTAAAATAAAATTTCTTGAAGCATTTCCTTAAGGAAATCCTGTATCTATCTATATATATATATGATAGATATCATATATCCCAGACGATAACTCTCATTAGAATTGAGATAAAAATTACATTCTTGTGCCAAAGAATCAAGCTTTCCTAAAGAAAGAATGTTTGGATTTGTTTCTTACATGTCAAGTAAGGAAGTTAAGGAGGGGGTCTTCATCTGCTGATACACCCTGTATTAAACTAGTAACATTAAAAAAATAACATTAAATAACACTAAATTACATAAGAAATAGTGGTAATAAGATATGGTTGCTGTGTATGCTGGATCCATAATTACGTTTATGGATCTTTTGGTTTATTATTTCCAATAATAAGCCTATGTGATCGTGTAGCAAAAAATTTTTATAACCCCCCCTCAAACTTTGTCACTTTACGTTTCAAGGTGCGTAGAATCCAAATTTGAAATGTCCATCCGCCGTCCGCCGTTTGCCGTCCGCCGTCCGGGCCATAAAAGGCCTAAGAATTGACTTTAAAAACCCGTTCTTTCGCACATAGACTCCATTTGGGGTCTAGTTGGTCCTAACGTTTAACCATCCCGATCGCTTCACTCGCATAGATGCTATGGGCCAAAAACGGCCGAAAAAGTGTCTTTTTCAAGGGTTTGTGTGTTAGACTTACGCACGCACGCACGCCTGGCACGCTTGGCAGGGGGTCACGGTGGGTGGTGAGGTGGGTGAGCGGGGGGGTGGAGTGAGAGGATGCGCCGCGGCACCTTGTGGTGGGTACGGCGTTCCTTCGAGGCATGAATAATATGTTTTTTTCTAGGTCATATTTGTGTGTTATTACCAATGCTTTTCCTACGCATATTTAATAACATATCCTCTCGACTTTTCGTACGTACTTAGATAATGATATTATTAAGGCAATAACTATTTGAATAGATGGGAGCTCAAATCGAGGAATATAAACATGCGTATATAATTATAGAAGTATAGGTTGTGGCAAATCGAAATTGGACACGCCGAGGAGTCTGGAAGGGCCTTATGATGTACGCAAGCCAACTAAAACTACGATAATACTCAATTGAAAAAATAATAAACCTTTGTGAAATAATTTGCAGCGTTTTTTCTTCCGTTTTAAACCTTACTGTCCTTCCTTATTTATTCAGCTTACTTACTGCTTTCCTAACGTTCCATCAGATCACTCTATTTGTAAATACGATTACAACTGCAGAGTTACGTACTTTTTTACATCCCTATCAACATTAAAGTTAGGAGATAAATTTGGTTTTTTCCCTCGTTTTCTGCCCTGCTATAAAAATGCGGGAGATAATCATCCTCGGCCGTTGGGGACGCGGTTTTATTTTTTCGAGAGATTTAACTACGCCGGCAGCTCCGGGGTCCTTTTGCCGGTGGGTTTCCGAGATTGGTTCTCTAGATCGGCTATCGCCATAAATATTGGCACCGCCGCTGTCGCAATATTTGCTCCAACTCCTTGGAGGGGGAGACCAATCCTTACCCCCGGCTATCCTGCCTTTTGGCCCAAGTGTCGAAACACTGAGAAACCCGCAGCATCAAGTGTTTCATAACCTTTTGTGTCCGGACTTGATTGGTCCATTCGACAATGGGTGCAGACGAGAAAAAAGATGATTTTTTTTTTCTTTTCCTTCTTTTCGTTTCTCCTTTTGAAAAGTAAAGCAGCTCGACTTTCCGGTGACTAATTGGTGACAATGAGAACCCGGCGGATGCATCGGCTCTGAGAAACCATCTCATGATGGAGTTTCCCCCCTTATGATTGGTCTCCTAACACTTTTCGTCGAGGGAAATAGGAATAGAAGTGGACGCCAAGTGGAGGCCAGAAGGAAGCCATCCACGAAAACCTAGTTCCGAAATATCAATTACCAAAGTTATTTTAAGTTTGCAAATCAGGTGATGATTTTTTT
This sequence comes from Adelphocoris suturalis, assembly GCA_030762985.1. Taxonomy (NCBI): domain Eukaryota; kingdom Metazoa; phylum Arthropoda; class Insecta; order Hemiptera; family Miridae; genus Adelphocoris; species Adelphocoris suturalis. Next base: position 30,822,269 of record CM061051.1, read on the forward strand.
TTAAGGTTTAAGGTTTAAGCCGCACTTCAACCAGAAGGGTCATTAGAGGCATCGAACAAGATGTCGTAATAGACACTGGAAGGGGCATGATTCTAAGGGGAGCCATGTTGCCATCCTTCACTAAAAAGGAGCGCCATCATGGACTCCACTGGCAACTTGGAGGGGGAAAAAATGAGGAGTACAGTGTTGACCACTGTTTAGCCCCCAAAGTGGATTTTAAAAAAACCCCAAAAATAAAGTAATACAACTGAGACTAGATGTAAAATAGGCTAATAACTATATACATGCTAAGTGAAATAAAACTACGACTAGATGTACATAAATATATCACAGATCAGATATCACAGTTTGTAGTAGAGCTCAGCGGCTCTCAGATACAACAACAGGGATCGGACGTTGTCTGGTCCCGATAAAATGTCAACCCACTGAGGGGGCTGATGCTGGACTCGGAGGTCCACAAGGGCTGGGCAGTCATCCAGAAAGTGGCGGATGGACAGATCACCCCCACACCTCCCACACACAACATCTTGGACTTCTGCACTAAGCAGGTGTCTGTGAGTAAGACGGGTATGGCCAGTGGCAACAGGTGATGATTGCATTGGGATTTATTTATTTATTAGAATTCATCGGGCATTAAAGCCCAATTCACATGTAATATCCAGAAAACTTCACCCGAGTATTCTGCAACTAATTTCCGATCGAAAGTTCCTCTTAGAGTTTTGTTTTAAACGCTTTCTTTTTGAGTTATTCAATTTTTAAGAATTTTTGTTTTTTTGACCTTGAGTTTATAAAACGCTCATAACTACCTTGATTTTAGAGTAATCAAAAAATTGAGGATACCGTGGGTAAGAGCTTCAAATTTCCTTTCGGAGAGGCCACCTATCATGCTGGATTAGGCTGGTAACATAGACAGGAATCTACAACGAAGTCAAACAATGTTCAAAAATGAAAAGCTACGTATATTTCAACCCGCTAGACGGCATGAATAATTCTACGGAATTCTCGTGCCTGCTACTGGATAAACTTCCGCACACTGTCAGCTTTTGAACAGTCTAGTCAATTCTACTTTTAAATTGCGAATTGGGGGAGAAAAGTTTGTTCGTATGTTGAAAAACATGGTTTTAATCTTGAAATCGAGGGTTTTCGTGAGAAATCATCCCCTAAGAAAATACGAGTTTTGTACCGGTTTTTACGTATTTTTTCATGCTGAATCGAATGGCCATACTCGCAGATCTCCTCAACTCCGTTATAACCGAGTTTTACACTTTAACTAACTAGTTTTCCCTTTAAAAATACACAAATTCCATCATAACAAATAAACTAAAAACTCGTGATCTATGTTTTGTCATATTCGTTTTTTCGTGTAGATAAAGTGTTATATTTTCGCACACTAGGTATCTTAAGGCTGAGTGTATTTACTTATGCATATCGTTCATTAGGTCGAGCTGAACTTATACCTTTTCGAGTCTATCTGACCTGACTCAGATCAGTTTGGTCCACATTTCATCTGTTCCTTGAACGATAGTCTGCTCTCGCTCTCACGTACGTACTTCCTTTGTTTTCTTGACTCCTCATTTCATGTATGATTTCAGGTAAACGCAACTTGCAGCTTAATGGAAGACGCTGTCGTGGTATGTTGACCTACTTACTATCATAAACATCAACAAAATCACATCGGATAAAGAATAACGTCACGTAGCTCTAAAATATAGATGTTTGCTTCCTCAGTACCGAAGGTAGCTTAGTGTTCGCACAAGAGGTCGAGAGAATGTGAGTGCTCTACATTCAAAATTTCCACTCGCTTATTGCGTTTCAGTGCTTGTTCATCAATTTGGGTTCCATATATGTGAGTCTGTCTGTCTGTGGTAAATCCTTGACACTCCCAAAAGTACTTGGGCCAAGTCTTACTCCGATTTTGATGAAACTTTCAAGGATTGTGCGGGTTAGCTTCTAGACGGTATCCTATAAATTTAATTCCTTTGTATCAATATTAGCGTGTGCGCATGCGCAAATGTGAATTTTTTTTTTATAACGTCCAGTTTTTATTTTTTTTCCTATGACTTATCGGTCCGATTTCATTCGAACTCAGGAAGTAGTTTGGTATACGTTCGTTTCAGCGAATTCCAAAGGAAAATGAAGCTATTAGAATGGCTCCAAAAATTTAAATAAAAAATTTTAAAAAATTTCTTCGTTTAAGTCCGTTGTGAGGCATTTTGAAAAGACTCCTAGATTACCTATAACATTTTCATATATACGTATATGTAAATATTTATGTATGTATGTGCATTCCAGACGATAACTCTCCTTAGGATTGGGATAAAAATTACTGTTCTCGCGCCAAAAAATCAAGCATTCCAAACGAAAGGATGGGTTCGTTGGCCAGCACTTTTAGAACACATTAAATTGGTCAAATTTCAAAAAAGTTACTCAATAAATCACTAAAAATTGCTAAAAACTGCTAAAAATTGTTAAATATATATTTTTGGTAGAATATTTCTCAAATAAAGTTTATTAACTATAAAATAGAACATTAAAAATTTTATGTACAAAATAATGCTGAAAAATGTAGTTACTTAAAACTCATACAAATTTACTAAAAATCTATAAAAGCTGCAAAGAAAGCTAAAAATCCAAAATTTGACTAGATTATTATTTAGAATCCGTTTTTTGCCATAAAATTAATAGGTAGTTAACAATTTCCTTGCACTCAGAAAGCTCAAATTTCAAAACAACACGATAATTTACGAAATTTCGCTCATACGATCATGCTGCGTGACTGCAGCTTAATTTAGTACTTGCTCTCAACCCCTTTTCCCACTGAATCTCAATCACAAAACCACAGCTAAAATACCTGAGATTTCAGGGTTCATAGTATCTTATGAGTTTTAATGGAATCATATAAATCCCGTTAATAACTCTAGGCATACATTCATACAATTTTAGCACACACATGTTCGGTGTATGCGGTTTACCAGGCTTATCATGAAGTATTGTTACTTGTAGTTTTGGTAGTTTTGGATACTTCACTTTGGTGCCAATGCGTCCGGTTCTAATTGTAACCCACTAATTCAATTTCTACGGAAAATTTTCAGATGGTCGATTCTTTGTTTTTTGTCAATATGAAACAGAATTTTTGTTGAAAGCCTCTCTCGCGATCGCCCAATTCGTGAGATCATCGACATCTCTGAAGTGACACAATTTCGACGAAGAGAAGTTGATATTGGAAAATCTCTTGGCAGGGAATGAGGTCTCCGGCCACCCAGCATCGTCATGCCCTGATGTACAGTTAGCAGTCGGCCTGCGTGAGATGCCACCTCCCAGATAAGTCGGGCATGAGTCTGTTATAGCAGTTGGCTCTTATAGCAGTTACATTACCCCTCAGCTACAGCTGAGTCATAAATCGTGAGCCAAGCGGCGACCAGTCGCCGAATTAGCGCTCTTCTAACCGAGATTAATAGCTGGGACCGTTGAGCAGTTTCAGCTCATTAGAGAACGCGCTGCTTGAGCGACAACTAGCATTCCTCTGAGATGTGACATCACACATCAGCTACTTTTAGAGTCTGAAGTACTCACTGATAATGAGAGAGCTGCTACTCCAGCAACTGTTCTTCTTAAATTTTACTGTCGAAAGACTTCTGCTAAGTGGATGGACATTAAAGAACGCATGGCTTTTTCCTTTAAGCCTTAAGCTTATATTCAATATATCTTAAATTGAGTGCAATTCCTGCAGCACCTAATGGACTCAATTTTTGAGGCTAAGAACTTTGAAAAGTAAAAATGGAGTACAAAAAATCCGTCTGAAGCTACTGAGCCGAACTTTATGAAATTTGGCAAAAAAAAAAAAAAAAAAACATACATCAGGCTGCGATGTGCCAATAACCTCGGTATCACCTTTAATCAACCCCAAAGTATAAAATTTAAGGGCTAAACAATTCAAAAACCAAGATCTTGATAACTTTCAAGGTAACATTTTTTTTTGTCATTGATAGATATTATCCCCAAGAATCGAATGAAACCACCCCAACGCTGTACATTAATCCATTCGCTCTCCTTGAAAGCAAGCGCGAGTAGCGACGTCTTTAAATTACTGAGTAAATCGCTAAATTTCATTAATGATCTCTTGAAAGTGCAACTGGTTGTACAATCGGAAAATAGCAAAACTCGCTTAGTAATCTCCGACGATCTTACCACCTGATACAATTCCAGTGGAATTCTGACTTTACGAAATCGAGTTTATCATAACTCTTACCCCTACAGATGATCTAGTGTAGCGGCTTTTTATTTTATCTCATACATTTTCGGTTGATGGGTACCTACCTACAAAAAATGTAATTATACTTAAATCAAGGTGACTAGTGAAGTGTAATATGTATTAGATAATTTCATTAATTTTTCCCCTGAAGGTGTCTGTATGTACGTAGGTATATTGATGACAAAGTCGGCCTTTCGCCCGACCACCACGAAATTGTTTACACAAATTGTAAAGGTGCGTTACGTTAATGGGCTAATTTCTGTCTTAATCAACCTACGAAGCTGGAATTCAAAATGGAGCTCCTTCGAAACACGTCGAAAACAAAGCACAGAGGCACAACGATCTGTTAGGGCTAATTTATTTCATTTCTGACACACCGTTTCGTTTTGGAAATTTTTCATACATTTTTTGAGATTTACTAAAACCGTATAATTGTGAGGTCCTGGAGCTGAAAAGGTCTAAACCGTTTTGGAAGGCGCGAGGCGTCAAGTTTTGTATGATACAGTTTATATGGGGTTTATGCAATAATTATAGATCAATGATCTGCGCAGTAGGGCTATCTAAAACAAATAATTAACTTTTTAGTGTTGCCTTGTCCATAGTGGGTTGGGTTGGTTGAGGGTAGAGAATTTACAGGCATCTCTGATAATGTTGTTTAATGAGGTATGCTGAGCGCTTTCGCCATATATATGGCCTCTTCAGAGCGTATTATTTGATTGATGAGCTGTTGAATGTTCAGGTATAAGTAGGGTGGCCTCCTTGAACATCTTGGTCATGACCAGTAAGTTGTGGTTATTGATGTTACTAGGGTCAATTTTGTGCTTAAATTGAGAAAAATTCAATTTTGTATGTGGAAAGACACACATAGTCTGAAATAACTAAGTGCCATGACCAAGATGTTCAAGGAGGCCTCCCAACTCATGCTTAACATTTAACAGCTCATCTATCATATAATACGCTCTGAAGAGGTCATATATGGCGAAAGAGCTCAGCAAACCTCATTAAACGAAATAATTAACCGTTGTGTAGTAATTTTCAGGGTTTTCGCCTTGAGTTTGGAACACCAAGATCGGTCATTTGGCCCACTGTGGGCCGGCTGGCCGGCGGAGGCCTCCGTGGCTTATTTCATTCGGCGGGCGCGACGGTTTGTTATGCGGCGGCCGTTGTCACTTCGCCCGCTCGCCGATCCTATTCAAAGAGAACCCGTTGCCCCGCTACGTCCCATCACGGATCCTCCCCCGTGACGGATCTTCTACATGCTCCCCCCCCCCCCCCCCCCCCCCCCAACCCTCCACCCCTTTCCACCCTCCCTGTAGATATTATACCGCCCATCCTGGGAGCCCAATTCTAAATGCACCTTTTTCATTTATCTGTACATATATAGCTTTTCCAAACTAATATAAACATTTTCCAAATAGCTGAAACATTTTCCAAATAGATTGAAACATTTTCCGAATTGAATGAAACATTTTCCAAATAGATTGAAACATTTTCCGAATTGAATGAAACATTTTCCAAATAGATTGAAACATTTTCCAAATTGAATTAAACATTTTCCAAATAGATTGAAACATTTTCCGAATTGAATGAAACATTTTCCAAATAGATTGAAACATTTTCCAAATTGAATGAATCATTTTCCAATTAGATTGGAACATTTTCCAAATGAAACTATAGACTTTCCAAATAGATCTAAATTGGATCGAGTTAGTAGATCCACTGTGAAGACGAAGACGAAAGTCAATTAGGCGGGCGTTGTGTCTTATCTGTGAGATCAGTCCGGCTGTTTTCTTTTTGAGATTCGTAGTAAGTGGTGCTTTTTACAAGGTTGGGCTACCGCACCCAAGCTTAACCCCCAACCTAGAGGACCAGTGATTTTTGTAGGGCGTCCTCCCATAGGTGCTTGCCTTGCATGGCTAAGGAGTGCCACCTACCCCTTCGCAATGGTCTACTAACAAGACCCATGGACGCCACCGTTGAAATTAGGATCTATTTGGAAAATCTATATTTTAATTTGGAAAATGTTTCAATCTATTTGGAAAATGTTTCATTCAATATGGAAAATGTTCCAATCTATTTGGAAAATGTTTCAGCTATTCGGAAAATGTTTATTTTAATTTGGAAAAGCTATATACAGGGTGTTCACACTTAAGATTGTTATTAAGAATTATTTTTCAAGGGTTCAACGAATTCTCAAGCTTTCAGAAACTGTTTGTTTTTCTCGTCAGGAGATAATGAAATAAATTTAAAATCCTGGAAATTGGTTTTTAAAGTGTTGTGTGTTAGCTTGGTGATCATTTTCATGTACGTTGGAGTGTAGCTATCAAAAACGTGTAATTGGGTTCAAAAATTTTCCTTTTCTTCTGTTGAGTTTTTCGTGCGGACCAATCATTTGAATATGGAGTCCTTCTTTAACCGTCCGCTGGTAATAGCGTGGCTCCACTTCCACTAAAGTTGCAGATTCTGGAGAGATATTATGGGTTGGAAACTGCTTCCTGTGGTCAGCTACTTCCGAATTTGAGCTCCTTCTGAAATGTTCAGCTACTCTACATTTATACGGCCTCCCGGATTCTTCTACGTATTCTTTTGAACATTCGCATGTAATTTTGTATATCCCCGGTGGTGATTTTGCTTGTTTTTGTTTTTTATTACAAATGAGCCCACCAATTTTTGTTTCTGGAATATACCCGAATTTACATTTCTTTCGTGTCCGAAAATAGATGCTTAACCTTGTAGTTGTTTTTCCCATAAAAGGTAAGATTGAGCGTGCGCCTCCTGTTTCCCCAGCGCCGCGTCCCTCTTCTGTTTGTAATTTTCCCCTCATTTGTTGAATTCGTTGGTTGATGAAATATTCCGGGTAATTGTTTTTGAGAAAGTTCGATCGAATTTAGTTTATCTCTTCCTCAAGGTGTTCCTCATCACAAATTTTTAATGCCCTGAATGCCAATGAATCAACTACTGACATTTTTTGGGATATGTGGTGGTAGGAGTTGAAATTTAGATACTTGCTTGTGTTTGTCGGTTTTCTGTATATACTTCTACCTATTCTTCCATCACTGCAACGACTCAATTTTATATCTAGGAAGGCAATTTGTCCATTCTCTTCCCTCTCATACGTGAACTGGATGTCTTCATGGTAGGCGTTCATGACAGCAAGGACTTGTTCATGTGTCCTAAGAGGTTAAGATTGTTAACCTCCTAATGATCGATTCTACAACTAATTTCCAACAAAAAGTTCATCTTAGCAATTTTTTTTTAAACCTCGATGCTCAAGGTTTTTTCACTTCTTAATTCCATTTTCATTTCATTTTCACTTCTACATTCCATAAATTACACAAGACGCAATCAATCCTGCACAATCCTAAATCCTGTGGACCGACGCCTGTTGGTCGATATAATTTTCTACACTAGTTGGTCTTGGGCATGATAGATTCACCTACCCTCCTAGCTGAGGTAGATTGTCTAGTACTCCTTTCTGCAAGCCTCTTTCATGTCACATTTTCTCCCACAAATTATTTGTACCACCGGCCATTATGCAGACTGCCACGTCCGAAGAATCAAGCCACGAATGAATGCCAAGCCATCGACATATTTACTCACTTAGCTGCAGCTCTTCCAACCACATTGTTGAGAACCACATCTACCTACTTGTGCCTTTCGTATTATTCAATTGTGTTTCTATCTGGTAACCTTTTTTTCCGAAGATAGGGAAGCTTTGTGCTCTTGATAGCAGTGGAAAACATTTTCGTCCTCCAAAATCAAAATTTCCACTTGCTTTTTGCGTTTCAGAGCTTGCTGATCAATTTCGGTATCATTTCTGTCTGTCTGTGGCAAATCCTTGTCGCTCCCAGAAGTACACAGTTTCAGAAAGTGCTGATCAATTTTGGTTCCGTGTCTGTCTGTCTGTCTGTGGTAAATCTTTGTCACGCCCAAAACTATACCAAGTTTCAGTCAAATTCCGATGAAATTTTCAGGGATTGTGCGGGTTAGCTCCTTGACAGTACCATATCATTTTCAATGCTGTGGAATCAACAGTAGCCTGTGCGCATTCGCAAAAGAGTATTTGTCTCTCATATCGTCGATTTCTCATCATCTATTGGTCCGATTTCGTTCAAACTCGGTTGGTAGTTGGGTAAATATGTTATAGACAAATTCCCAATAAATTATATTGCAATTGGTGGAGTAATAACCATTGCTCTTGAACAAAACTAATATCGATTGACACAGGCAGATCTCCGAGTCTAATAGATCGATTTTGATGGAATTGTCAGGGATTGTGCGATATACCTTCTAGACGGTCCCCTATAACTCTCATTGCCGTCACATAAATAGTAGTCTGTCGCATGCGCAAACGTTAATTTATTATAACTTTGATTTCTAATATTCTACTGGTCCGATTTCGTTCAAGCTCGTGGAGTAAATGAGTACATGTTCCAGGAAAATTCCCTACGAATTAAATCGCGATTCGTGAAGTGATAGCTACAGCGCTTGCACTAAACTAAAATTGATCAACCCAGATAAAACTCCGAGACTAATTGACCGATTTTTACGAAATTTTCAAGGATTGTGTGGTTTAGCTCCTAGACAGCTCCTCTTTGAATTTCATTGCCGTTGGATTAATAGTAGTCTGTGCGCATGCGCAAACATTAGTTTCTTATAACGTCGACTTATCAATCATTTCGACAAGTACTTTGTTCTTCAACTAATTCTATACGTCCATGTTACAATATGTTGGGGAGCTACACTGCCCACACTTCTTGGCAGGCTTATACTGGCTGGTTTATAGTGTTATCCTTGTATTATAAAACAAATCAATCATCCTAATGTTCCACTTTACGGATGAAGTTTTGAAAAAGAGGGATACGTAAGTTGGTATATTCAACGCAATACTTGAATGCTAAGTACGCAACCCAAAACAATATGCCTTTAAAAGAGTACTCAGCAACATTAAGTAAGACGGTCATCATCAAGGTTGATGATTAAATGCGATCTACAAGCTACCCTCATACTTTACGCCTTATAATGATGAGGACATTATTACCATTCGCCTTAAGGTTAGTGCACGAGTGCCTCTTGTCGGGAGAACCATGAATCCCACAGATTCCCAACCCTCTATCACCACTACAAGACCGCCCGTTACACCAACGGACTCTATTATCAACTGTGATAAGTCGACAAGAGCTCGCAGCGCTCCCAACGTTCACACGGATGTCCTGGAACTAACAAGGCCTTTAATTGTGATGGATCGCCAACTTCCACGTCTCCTGAGGGGCTAGGAAGAATGCTCGGAGGAATGCAATCACGGATCGGAGTGAACGAACTGCCTGCGAAACGGAAGCCTCCGGAGCCCCGAGTCGGACTTACTTGGCTCAAGTTCAACGACAACCACAGCTCGTCTTTCCACTTGAACCCACGTGTTTTAGACGGGTCTCTAAAACGTGTCAATTTGAACGCGGCAATATCAGCGATCACATTTATTGTCATTCCTATTTTTATGGATACTATACCAACTCACTCCACGTCCATACGTAAATGTTTTTAGAAGTAAAAAACATAATCGAAAGAGCGAAAAATCCAAATTCAAGTGGATGATTCACAAAAGTTTTTGTCATTCAGCATGATCGTATGAGCGAATTTTCGTGCATTATTACGTTAATTTGTTTAGAAAATTTGAGCACTGAGAAATTGTTAATGATCGATTTTATGGCAAAACCTTGTTCTAAATAATATTCTGCAATTCAAATTTTTTTTTTAATTTTTGCTGAAAAATATAAATTTAACGATGTTAGCCGTTTTTACTCATTTTCATTGATTTTTTTATCACTTTTTTGAAATGTGCCCAATTAAATCTGCTCAAAAAATGCTGGCGAACGAACTCATCCTTTCGTTTAGAAAGCTTGATTTGTTGGCGCAAGAACGGAATTTTTATCTCAATCCTAAGGAGAGTTATTATTTGGTTGGAAAGACACACACACACACACACACATAGAGTTAAACTTAGGATTCGTTTCAGAATGTCTCAAAATGGATTTGAATGAAGAAAATTTTAGAAAATTTTGATTTTGAGATTTCGGAAACATTGCAATATCTTCGTTTTCTGCAAAAATTCACTGAAACTAAATTTTCGCGTATTTTCTTTTTTTCTTTCAGCGCATGAGCAAAATGAGCTATTTTGTTCACTTTGTCCGTTGATGTATGTATGTATGTCCTCTTATAATTGTTTTAAATGCCACTTCCCGACGTCCGATTTTGATGAAACTTGGTATGGATGTAATCTGTAATATGGTGAGGATAAAGATGTCTCGGTGGCTGCTCATGATCAGCTGAGTGAGCTCCAAAGTCATTTTTTCTCCTATTCAACGCAGGAAGCGTCTGTTTCACGCGGATCTCCTTACAAGAAAATGCGCTATCATGAGACTCACTTCATGAGCACTAATCTACTTGTTTTATTTTATGTTTGCCGAATAGTGCTCAACCTGGCTACTGGGAGCTATTTGATGGGTATCTAATGGGCAACCCGTCTTACCCAGAGACAACTGCTTTGTGTTGTAGCTTTATTTCACTTAGCTATATTATAGATAGTATATCAGAATATAATATGTAGCTATAATCTCATGCATAATATAGTACTCTATTGGGGTCTGTCCAGCGATGGAGGGTCAACATTGCATCCCGTATAATCGTGTCCCTTACTTTGGCTTCTTGTACAATATCACTATTGGCCCTTTTGGTACCTGCCACAGGCCAGGGATCGATTGAACAACTAATTTGCAAAAAAAAGTGCCTCTTAGACTTTTTTCTTTAGAGGCTTCGTTTCCGAGTAATTTCACTTTCAAGATTTTTTCGTGATTTCGACCTTAACTCACTAAAACGGCCATAACTCCCTTAATTACCTGAGAAAATTCAAATTTGATTATACCGTTGGAAAGAGTGTTAAATTTCCCATCTCCCTAATGTACCATAAAAGCTTTTTTAAGATGGTTCAATTGGTGAAAAGTCAATCTAAAAAGTGAATTTTGTGAAATCTTCAGATTGACCACTTTTTTCAGACGCATAGATCTAATCACATTCTAGATTTTAATTTTGAATCAAATTTAGCCTGTAGTCCTAAAATATGCGCTATGATATCACCTTTCCAACCGTATATTCAACTTCACTTTTTCGTTGCCAATCAGGGGAGAAAACTATGATTATATGTTGACTTTTTAATTTAAAAAGAAATAGAGAGTTTTCTTGAAAATGACTTTCAATTATAATACGAGTTTGGGGTCGATTTCTACGTATTGTTTAACGCTGAATCAAATGGTAACACTTGCATATCTCCCCAAGCGAATTTTACACTTTTAACTCACAAATTTGAGTGCATTTGGAATGATAAATTGTATGTGTTTTAGGGGTGAAACTAGTTAGCTAAAGTGTAAAACTCGTTTATAACGGGGTTGGAAAGACATGCAAATATCACCATTTGATTCAGCGTAAAAAAAAAAAAAAAAAAAAAAAAAAAAAAAAAAAAAAAAAAAAAAAAAAAAAAAAAAAAAAAAAAAAAAAAACGTAGAAACCGTCCCCAAACTCGTAATACCAAAGAAGGTCATTTTTCAAAAAAAACCCTCGATTTCATTGGGGAAAAAAAAACAATGTTATTCAACATTAAATCATAGTTGTCTCCCCTAATTAGCAAAGAAAAAGTGAAATTGACTATACCGTTAGAAAGGTGAGATTGTGGCGCATATGTTAAAAGTACTGGCTAAATTCAACTTGTAGAATGTAATTAGACCTATGCGTCTGAAAAAAGTGGTCATTCTGAAGATTTCTCAAAATTCACTTTTTAGATTGACTTTTCACCAATTGAACCATCTTAAAAAACTTTTATGGTAAATTAGGGAGGTGAGAAATTTAACACTCTTTCCAACGATATAATCAAATTTGAATTTTCTCAGGTAATTAAGGGAGTTGAAGCCGTTTTAGTGAGTTAAGGTCGAAATCACGAAAAAAATCTTAAAAGTGAAATTTCTCGGAAACGAAGCCTCTAAAGAAAAAAGTCTGTGAGGCTTATTTTTGGTGCAAATTAGCTGTACGATCGATCCCTGGCCTGTGGCAGGTACCAAAGGTTAACTGCCCGTATGCAGGATATTAACACTTTCGATTAAGATCCTTCTGGGGATCTATTCTACTGTTAATGTCCAACAAGAAGTTCCTCATAGAAAGTTTTTGTTGAGCTTCGAGTTTTCGAATAATTCTACTTTCAAGATTTTTTCGTGGTTCTGTCTTCATGTCATAAAAATGGTCATAACTCCGCTCAAGTTCACTGTAAAATCAAAAATAAGCCCACCGTTGGAAAAAAACGTGAGATTTCCTTTCTGAATATTACTCTTTTATGACGGTTTGAGCTTATTCGGTGGGAGAAATCGAGGTCTACAATAAAGATTTTCTAATTTTTTTTTCTTTTTTTTTCTCGAAATCACTGCATTTTTCAAATGGCTCTACACCCTTTGGAAAATCAATATCCCGTTTTCGTAACAGGAAAAAAACTTTCCCAAAATTTCAGCTTTTCAACCTTATAGTCACTTCTACGTTGCCAATAATAATGGAACAAGCAAGCTCAAAACTCCGAGTTTTCAATTTAACCGAAAAATGTTTAGTTTTATTATTATGCTTAATTGTATGTGTTTTTATGGGGTAAACTATTATAATGTAAAGCTCGTTTATAACGCAATTAGAGGGATTACTGGTGTTACCATTCAATTCAGCGTGAACAATTACGTAGAAACTGACCCTAAACTCATATTATCACAGAGGTTAATTTTTCAGGATAGCCTTCGATTTCTTTGAAATAACGAAGTTTTTGAACATTTAAACCTAATTTCCTCCCCTAAGTAGCCAAGTAGAAGTCAATTTAACTGTATCGAATAAAAGCTGAAGTTTGAAGGAAGTTTTTTTCTGTACAAAACGGGAGAAATTACTACCCCCTTTGACAAACTAGAGCCATTCAAAAAATGCATCATTTGTGAAAAAACAGAAAATCTTCATTTTAGACCTACATTCTTCCACTAAATTAGCCTAAAACTTCATAACATAGAAAATTTTTAGAGGAAATTTTACGCTGTTTTAAAGGGTGTACTTATTGTTGATTATTCAGTAAACCTAAGATGTTTTATGGCCATTTTCATGACGTGAAGGCAAAAACACGAATAAAAATCTTAAATGTGAAATTACTCGAAAAAAAAGCGTGGAAAAAATCTAAATGTGGAACGTTTTGTTAGAAATTAGTTGTAGAATCGATTACTATAACTTTGTCAACCATACGAGTTAACCCTAAAACCGGGTGAACTGCTCGCAGATGCAAAACATTATTTGCCTCAAACTAAATCAAAAACGGATTATTTTTATCTAAATCCGTTTTTTTTTTCTTTTTTCAAGGAAAATCGTGTTTTTCCCCTTAAACTGGTATTTCTCCCCTTATTAATTTAATTTAAACTTTTGACCTCATTTTCGGAATCAGTGTTAAATTTTCTATTAGCATGGTGCACTTTGATTCTGGAAAATTTCCATCTACAGACCACAACGGCAGCTCAAACGTAGAAAAATATGAAAAAATAAACTGTATTAAAATCTTTAAAACGTTAGAACTCTTCCGAAAAAATTCCAGGAGGCTGGAAAATCTCATGAAATCTGCTTCATCTAATATTCTTTCCAATGGTATAGTAAAATTTACTCTTACTTTGCTATTCCCGGGAGAAAAGTTTGTTTAAATGTTAAAAAATGAGGTTTTTCCAATGAAATCTTCTGGAAACATGACCCTTTATGAACCTACGCGTTTGGGGTCAGTTTCTAGTATTTTTTCACGCTGAATAGAATGGAAACACTTGCAGGTCTCTCCAACTCCGTCATAACCGAGTTTTTCACTTTATTTAACTAGTTTTTCCCCTGAAACACATACAATTTTTATTATGCATAGCAAACTAAAAATGTGCGAGTCCGAGTGTAAAACTCGGTTATATGGGAGTTGGAGAGATCCGCAAATATTACCATTCGATTCAGCGTGAGAAAGATACGTAGAAACCAACCCCAAACTCGTGGGTTCATAGACGGTCATGAAGAAACCCTCGATTTAATTGAAAAACCACATTTTTCAACATTCCAATAAATTGTTCTTCCCTAAACAGTAGATTGATTGTAAAATTGGCTATATACCGTTGAAATGAGTATTAAATGACGCAGTTTCCATGATATTTTCCAGTTTCCAGGATTTTTTTTTTTTTTTTTTTTTTTTTTTTGAATAGTTGTAACAATTCTGTTTTTTAGAATTTTTATTTTTTCAAATTTTTTTATGTTTGAGCTGCTGTTGTAGTCTGTAGATGGAAATTTTCCTGAATCAAAGTGGACCACACTTATAGAAAATTTAACGCTGGTTCCGAAAATGTGGTCAAAAGTTGAAATTAAATGAATTGAAGTGGTTAAATTCAAGTTTAAGAGGAAAAAACACGGTTTTCCTTGAAAATCTCTCCAGAGCGGATTTAAATAAAAATATGTGGTTGGTGCCATTTTATGCCATTTTTTATGTAGTTTTAAGCAAAAAATGTTTTGCATCTACGATCAGTTCACCCTGTATATATGGTAATTTGCTAACCCAAGCAAAAATTTGTACTTGTACTTGATTGAGGGAAACAGTCGGCAGACTTGAATTCAGCTCACCAAAAACACCCGTCAACATTTCCAGGGCAGTTATCAAAATAAATTGTATTGTGTACCTGTAGAACCTTTCTAGTTTAATAGCCCATCTCTAGGAATGTTTAATAACATCTATTTCCTGAAAGATTTTGTGGATTATATTATCCGAGTAGCCATGCTTTGAACCATCAATTTATAATAAAGCAATAGTGTTGAAGGTCTGAAAACACTGCTTATTAGTACTGCGAATAGTAGATGTAGCGTTATGATTAGGTCAGCAATTATTAACCCTCTCGTTGCCTCTCAACTATTATCAGCGTTCTTCGTTCGAAATGACAATGCGTATTGTTCCCCGTTCACTCTATCGCCCCTTTGATATTACTGCATCATCCGAACCGTAATTTTGTCGTTCAAGAGCGCGGAAACCCCTCTTGAAGGTTACGTGTATTTTTACGCTCGTTTTTTTCGTCGCTTCAGCTTTTTGTTCGAAACTAAAAGAGCAACGAAAACAATTACTTTCCTCCTCAAATTACTTTTTTTTCCCTGAGTGGGCGTAATTCGCGGGGTCGCTTCTGAGATGCCCTGGGAAAACGGCGGTTATGCGGAAAACATGGGGTCTCCGACTCGGTTTCTGATGACCAAGACTTGGGGAGCCGTTTGGTAAATCGTCGTAATTGGGAGCTATTCGTTGGTTAGTCACAAACGTCGGTTAGTGAGATATGAATGACTCGGGTCAACTTGGAGTGCTCTGAGGTTCTTTTTTTCCGCCCTCATCGACCAACCCGGTCCTTCTATCACCCTAATTGCGCCGTCACTAAGTTCACGAGCCTTTTTTTCCTTGGTAATGTGGTCGTAGCGGCTGCGTTACTGCAAAAAGTTAACGTCCGATTGAACCGGGCACTGCAGGAAAAAGATCACCCTCACTATTTCACAAATTGAGGTCAGGACAAGTAGGTAAATCAGATAAATCGTTATTCTTCACAGGAAGATGCTGAAACCCAACTATCAGGACATCTGCTGTGAGACTAAGCCATAAATTGTACTGATTGTCGAAGAGTAAACTAAAGTCTTCACTTTACTCCCCGACAATCAGTCAATTTATGCAGGCGGTACTCCCTCTTTTCTACGTATTCACGGCGAAACCATTTCTGAATGCATTTACATAACTCATGTGTTGGTGGACTGAGCTCCCAATTGAAATCTCCCGTTTTACATTTTGTGGACAACCATACCTGCACGAAGATGACGCAACCTGAAGAGACTGCAAGGCAATAATGAATTTTTACGTAAATACTTTTGTGTAATGTTTTACTACGTCGAATGAGAATATGAAATACCGTTAGTACATTAAACCTACTTCGTGTTGCCATATCGAAAAACCGCGCTTTTTAAGTCTCCGATTCCTCCACAGTTATCGCTTACCACCGATTTTCACTTTTAACGTAAAATCCATAATAAATTCATGTCATAACATTTAAGGAATTCCGAAATTAAGTTTTTTCGATTTGTCCTACATTTAAATACATATCATACATATCATATATATATATACATATACATATATATATATATATATATATATATATATATCATATTTATATATATATATATATATATATATATATATATATATATATATATATATATATATATATATATCCTATATTATTCGATTAATTTCGGCCTGGGGGTCCCGGTTGGCCTGGGGTCGGTCTCGCCTGGGGTTTACTCATGATGCGATTATTTAGTCGTATCTAAGGGTGCTCGCCCGCCTAGCAATGGGTGGGCACCCTCGGAAGGCCGCCATGGTGGGTCTTGTCCGGGCTTAGCTTTTTTCGATTATTTGTAAGGATCATCTAGTCGTAGTTTAGTTTTTATTACAGGGTATTTTTATCCGTTGTAGGGGTTACAAAGTAGTCATCGCTGTATCCCTTGAGGCAGAGTGCGGCAATGCCTCGCTTTGCGGGTTATAATTATTATTTCTCCCGTGGTGGTAATCCGTTTAGTGACGGACGGTCAGCATGGCTCCCCTTTTTTGATTGCCGCTAATATCCTTTCCGGTTGAGTTGCGGCTTAAATTGAGAGAAAAAAAAATAAAAAAAAAAAAAACCGGCAGGAATCGTTTCAGAATGCCTCAAAACGGATTTCAATTAGGGCATTTTTCAAAAATTTTGATTTTAAAAATTTCCGAGTCATTGCAATGGCTTCATTTTCTACGGAAATTCGCTAAAATGATGAATTTCACTGGAAAACACGTAGGTAGGTGCTGTCTTGTGAGCGTGTTGGTGTAGGGAGAGTTAGCTTAATTTTTGAGATGACGCCGTGGTAGGTATGCTATACTTACCTCCGAATCAATACGCGGCTGCCGATCAAGTGGTTTCCCTCGCGATCTACTGCTATTATCTGTGACCTGCATGTCCGCCTCTAGGTGCCGGACAACCGTATGAATCGGACTACATTAACATTTCCTACGCAAAAACCCCTCAAGGTGCCCCGATTTCATATTGGCTGCGCCTTCCTTTCAAGGCTCGTTGGCTAAATCGAAGGCGAACCTTCGTTCTTCTTTCTTCGCTAAGAGCTCTTCCCCAATCGCGAGAATGTTGGTCAGGGAACTAGGCGAGATATCGGAGCCGTAACTTCGAATCTCTCGTCCGCTGTTTTCGGCGGGCTCCCACTTCTTCGTATAAACTCACCGAAACGGTGCTAGGAGTAAATTTCTGAAAGGTCATGCTCCAAAAAGTTTGCATTCTGTTACGTAGGTATCTATGCTTACAAGGTGCTATAGTAGTGAATATTGTAGGATAATTAAGGGATTTAGGGCGGAATTCATTGACGGGAATTGAGTCTGAGTGGGGGAGTTTATCGATAAGGGAATTCATGCACTCTGCGCGATTCATAGACGTGATTTGAGGGCGACTCCGAGGGTGCACTGATTATGCAACCCAAATGCACACTCAACGAGATTCATAAACAAAAAATGGCGTTGAGGCGAGTTTCACCCTCAGCTCAACGGTGCAATATCCTGAGTGGTGGAAGGTGGTCACTTAAGTGCGTCAATTGATAACTTTTATTATTATTTTCTCGAAGGTTTAGGTGCTGGTAATATAGTAGAGCATACATCGTTTATTTTGTTCGGAGTTTATTCAAAAACCACGGCACATAAGAGCAGGTAGGATGTACCTAAACGGTAGTTAGGTACATGTTTGATGTGACCAACAGATCCCATTCGAATGTTATACAATCAACAACGAAATATTTCGCAAACTATTCCGATTCGGGAAAGAGACAGTCATGGACTACTTCGAACCTGAAGGAGCCTAAAATAAATGGAAAGGATTTATAACCACCACAGCTGAAAGTGCTGGTCGCTCTTTG
Organism: Adelphocoris suturalis; assembly: GCA_030762985.1. Classification (NCBI taxonomy): domain Eukaryota; kingdom Metazoa; phylum Arthropoda; class Insecta; order Hemiptera; family Miridae; genus Adelphocoris; species Adelphocoris suturalis. Next base: position 30,840,564 of record CM061051.1, read on the forward strand.
ATTTTATGCGATCTCTACGTACCAAGTTTGTAGTGCATGGTTTTCCGATTCATCTTGGTTCGTGGAATGAGTTGGTGGTAGGTACCTAATTTCCATTCATCAGGATGTACAATCAATGAAAATTCCAAGAAAATGTGATTGCTTGAAGCTCCCCCAAAACCTCACGTCTTCTTTTTGTCCAACATTCTCATTATACCTATAACTCTTCTTATTTTCAACTACATGTCTGTTCATCAAAACTAACAGGCGAATCATTGTTTTCTCATTTTCTCACTTCTTTTCCGTCACAACTCTATACATAAACACAAATTATCAGCACTTCAACAAACAAGCAACAAGGATTCAATTCAACTGTGGCTGCCCCGATCCAGGCGGGAGGACCAATGACTTTCGTCTTTGTCTGATAAGGCCTATGTCCGGTCTCCCCAAGGAACAAGGATAATAGCATAAAAAGCAAAAACACAAAGAAAAGAGTAACCTTTGAGAACTGTTATTGATCAGTGTCGAATGAGAGAGGGAATTTTCCCGTCCCTTTTCCATCAAACTAGAGAAACTTCCCTTACAACATACTGTCAGGGCTGCCAACTTAAGTTGAAAGTGTTGAGTGTCCCTCTGAGTGCACTGTCAAACTCATGTAATCTGAGTATGCCTCTAACTGTTGAGTGAACCACTCCACTCAACTATGAATTTGAACTGGTGAGTGGAGGGTGACCCTCCATTTAGGTGAGTGCGAGTGAACACACTCACTCAGGCTTTATCAATGAATTCCGCCCTTAATATTGTATTTTTTCCTATTCCATTTTCTGTCCTAGTTTCTTGTTTTTCAATCCAAATTCCTCAGTTGCAATTCCAATCTCTTGGGTTAAGTAGATAGGCATATTGTGCTTCCCAACTACTTTGTAGCTCCTTGCCAGGTAGTGTAGTACTACATGAGTGGAATCGAAAATTAAAAGAGCTTCAATTTTAGGTTTTTCGGACAGACCATTTTGAACACGGTTTTCAGAACGGCTTTCTGAACGGAATGGGATGGAGACACTCCGAATGCGCTTCAATAACTCAGAACGGTTAACAGTAATTATCCATGACAATGCGCGGGAAATAGAGGATAAATTCAAATATGGCGGGGCGTATGCTGAAAATATTATGTGCGCATGTCCCGAACCTACCGTTTTAAAGAGATTCCAGAACCGGTAGAAATCGTTCTATGACTGTCCGAACGGCCAAAAAGGGGCGTGGCCAAGGTAGAGCGGTTCCGAACGGTTCAGAATGGTCTCTCCGAACGAACCTTTAGTTCCAGATTTTAGAATCTGGGGCAAGCTCAACTCGAGCCGGAGAAAGAACGAGCCCTGGATGAAGGGATTAGTAATTTTAAAACCAGTTTTTAAATTTTCATAGTAGAAACTTATTTTATTAATAATATTAATAGTAAATTATGAACAGATTAGAGAATAGAGAATTTCTCGTGAGTACAGTAGGTAGGCACTTCACTTCTATCTCGGTAGGTTGGTATTCTATGCAAAATAACTCTTCAATAATACCAAATACTTGCGAGTGGCCACCCTCAAGTAAAAAAAGAAATTCAGTTAAGTTTCAAATTAAATTTCACATTAGATTTATGTTTATATTTTGTAGATTTATGTAGTTTATTGTATACAATTTATAGTTTTAGATTTGTTATTAGATGTAGTCGAAATTTAGTGTTGTAGATTGTAAGATTCCACTTGGTTTTAAGTAGAAATGGAGCCGATCGCACCTGGGATTTCCAAGTTCTGGATGTGTACAGTCCGAATTTTCTGTCGCAGTGATGCACGGGGTTTTTCAAAATGGGTCCCCAACTCGTTCCAAGAGAAATGGCCACCAAAATGTCTGTGGTAGTTACTTCAGGAGGCTGTAACAAAGTCGTGCTATGAGAATCCGAGTCATAGTGTAAGGGGTGTTACAAGTTCCGTGGAAACGTTCTGATCTTTTGCAGGATTGATGAATGGTATTGATAATTGAAATGAAAATTACTTTGCAGTATACGACGAGAAGAGAAGTGAAAACAGCTTTTCCGCAGTGACAATCCTTCTGATGATCAGGATGAATTTCCTTGGAGAAAATGAAGAAAATCACGGAATTTTTCTGGCCAAAAATTAACGGGCGAATGATGAAAATGTTTAGCTGAAACAATCCGCACGTGGCGCAATGCAATGACTCGCTGAGCCTGATGGGTAGAAGTTGGTTGAGTGTACCCACTTCCTCCTTCTTCGAAGACTGGGAAATGGGTGGACCATCAGGATTAACCTCTTGAACTTCCGATCGCGCTACAACTTGGGGGGGGGGGGGGGGGGTGGACTGGTGATTCATGTATACACAATAATTATTAATTTAAATGTTTATAAAGCAAGCTCAAATCCCTTCGTAGCTATGCTTCGTTCGAATTCAATTGATGTTGGTTTTAATGAACAGTGTTATTTAACGTTGAAATCATCATTGATCATTGATACCTTTTTTTATGTGATTTCAGGTAAATACCAACAGTTTGATCGAAGAATACTCAGTGGTGAGTTCAAGAAAGTGAATCATGGTATACATTAACAATCTTCATTTAGCTTTAATAAGGCTCTAAAAAACTGGCAGGAGATTTTCATCAGAATCTCTTATATTTGTGAGAATAATCATTTAATCAGATATAGTTATGATGACCAGGCGGGTAGAGGTGCCAAAACAAGGCTTATTATTTTTTATTGTTATTATTTTATTTATTTTTATTTTTTAATTTTATTTATTTTTTTATTTTTTTTTTTTTATGATTTTACCCATACATCTACTAGAACTGTCATTAGTGGCATTGAACTAGGTGTCCAAAGGGACACTCACTGCAAGTGGTTCGATTCTAAGGGGAGCCATGTTGCCCTCCGTCACTAGATGGAGTGTTATCATGGACTCCACTGGCGAATCGGAGAGAAAAAAACGGTGGTACAGCAATGTCCACTGTTTAGCCCCTACTGCGGATAAAAAGCCCTAGAAATAAAATAATAAAACTAAAACTAAGATGAATAGGCTAATACCTGAATACTGTTGTTATATATAATCAACAAAGTTTGATAAAACTATGACTAGATGCACATTAATATATCACAGATCAGATATCAAAATTCACAGTAGAGCTCAGCTGCACTCAGGTACAACAACAGGGACTGGACCTTGTCTGGTTCAGATTTAATCAACCCACTGAGAGGGCCTATGTTGGTCCCGGAGGTCCATAGGGTCTGAGCAGTCCTCCAGGAAGTGGCGGATGGAAAGATCACCCCCACATCACCCACACACACACCTCGAGCTTCTGCGGCAAGGTTGTCTGTGATTAAGACGGATATGACCAGTGGCAACCCGGTTGACCACTATACAGTCCCTCCTTAGAAGATGGGTAACAAAAGAGCCTAACGGGCACAGGTCCTGAAGGACACCACGCAGTCACCTCACCCTGCCATTGTTCATGCCAGATGGAATTGGCTTTATGACAGTAGGAGGTTTGATCCTCAATGCGTATAGGCAAGATATCAATGGAGTTATCACCACTCTCATATGTAGGTAATCTACACACTCATTACCTTAAATACCCACATGACTTGGTACACTCATAAAAGTTATGGCTAAGCCCAATGTTATGGCTTGGTGTAGCCATACTGTAGAGAAACTGTATTAGGGGATCATCAGAATATGTGTCCATGGTAATTAGTGGCTCGCTCGAGATCATATAACTCCCAGCAGCTGGCAATGTCGAACAGCTAGTGTCACTGCCCACAGCTCTGCTGAGAACATAAACGCAACAGGTGGTAAGCGTCTGCTGGCTTAGAAGATGGGGCTCCGTAGAGCAAGGCCAACTCCGTCAGTTCGGCTTATTATTGGAGAAATGTTTATTGAACCACTGAATATTTTGATGTTACTTCTTAGGATGCATCTGAACTTAAATTTGCTCTTTATTGCCGAGCTATAGGTGTACTTAAAACCATCTTTGACTTGCACTTGCATCCTAGTGACAAACAGAAGTGTCCAGTGTCTTGACACCGTAAAGACCTCCTAGAGTAAATTGAGCAGGTTTAAATGATGACAAAGTTGTGTTAATGAAGTTGATTTTATATTTTGACTTTTTTTTGTTCATTGCTTATTATGGTAATTACCAATATTGTTAATATTATTTACTGGGCTGCGCTGGGCCAAAAATAAAGGTTCTTCATTTCATTTTTCTAGGTCCTGCGGATGGTTCTAAATGAACTAAAAGCTCGTGATAAGAAGTAAATCTTATTTCAGAACCTCATCCTGATAACTTGACATCAAAAAGCTTAATATTGATAGCAACGGATGAACTGGGGGAAACAATCAGTGAGTGACAAAAATCAATTCTGAATTTTTACACTACTTTAGCATCACATGTTGAATTATGCTATGGGCGTTTTTCTATATAATACCTGTAGGTTGAACCTACGTCATACTGCACCAGAGTTCGTCAGAAGTAATCTCGAAACAGGTTTTGTCGCTGTGTTGATCTAGGAGATCTTAACGCCCGTCATCAATCTCCAGCAGACTGACAGGAATTTCTGCCCGAACTGCAGTTGTTATCCGGAAAGACGATGAGTGAGAAACTGGTTTTCCGCCTGTAGCCCAGCACATAATGACGAAATTTCTCACTGCTTCCAAACAAACGTTCATCCAGCTGAAATTAGGCTGAGTCCGTTGGCACAGTTTTGGGAGTCGACATTCAGTTCCACATTGTGAAATTTACGAGTACAGATGGAGAAAGAGAAGGTGTTGAAAATACCTCGGATGGACGTATTTTCCACAGTTTCAGTTTCGTGAGCAATCGGTTGCAACCACGTCCACAGAAATTTTTTGCTGATGGAATAAAAAAATTTCCATTCGCTGGGGAAAATGTGTAGAGCTGGGTGACTATGTAGAAAAATGAGATTTATTTATTTCGCGTATAATTCTTATAATAAAATAATTTTAAAAGACGGGTTAACTTTGATCCACCCTCGTAGTTATTTCTTTGATTCGCCATTTGTTTCCAGTTTGAGTCCAGATACATGTTTTGGAATATTTTGGAAAAATGCACTGACCGATTACGTCCCTTGTCCATGGTTCTTTTGGGAGGATGGCATCGTAAACGTGTATTGCTTGTTTCATGTATTTCTCTTCGATCGGTTGAAAAAGGTTTCTCCCGAGGACGCTATGGTTGATAGGCATCTGCTCTCGAAGGTATGGAACTAAGTCCGCCCCGCTGCGAGAGGGGGTAACAGGACTTGAGGACGAATGCCAAGGTCGATCGGGGAAGGAGGACCACAAACAAAGGACAGGTTTCCCCGACTCCCCCTAATCCAACAGGAACAAAACTTCGCTCTCAGATTATAAGCACGCACCTCCCGCTCACTCAGCTGCCCTCGGCCACTTGATAGGTTCCTATCGGACCTTACCTACCTACACTCGGCATGTTGACAGGGCCAGGACCTCAAGCTCGCGGTGAAGTTACGGGCAGAGTTCTCAGTATACCTTATTCTCGCCAATGAATGATTCTCAGTTCTCTTGAATTTGCCGAATAAATCGCAATACTGAGTTTCGAAACATCGCAATACAAAATTATTTATAGAGGGAGATGTGACGATGATGAAGGTATACAATAATCCAGGGCTTCCCAGACTTAAGTTGGAGGACCCCGTTTTCAGGTGGTAATCCACGGCGGACCCGCAATTAGTCAAGCTCAAAATAACTCTTAAAATTCAGCATGAAGCCCATGGGGATAATTTCTAAATTCAAGTGAAATTTTCCCACTGAACCACGACGAATCAAGAGTCTTTGGAATAATGTTGAATGTCAACAACTAACTAACGACTTTCCGATATGTCTGCATTCTCACTATATTCATTGACTTGTTGGGTTTACTCCCACTTGTTCAACATACTTGGCAGACCACAGTTCTAATTAATAAAAGCAACATACTTTGGATATAACTTTTCATTGAGAAATATCTATTTCAATAGAATTCTTCAACTTGATCATGGAACTTAACGAATTGCAGAATATTTTGGTCAAGATAAAATTCCTCATGGGCTATGATTATTACAACTTTTTTTAAATATAATCTATTGTTCATTTTTCTAGAGCATATGCTCTATATATATATACCCAACTGCCTACCGAATTTGAACTAAAGCTGACCCACAGATGATGGGAAATTGATGTTATGAGAAATTCTCGTTTGCGCAGGCGTACTGGCTACTGTTGATCCGCCGGCATTGAAAATTATAGGCGACCGTCTAGGAGCTAACCCACCCAATCTCTGACGATTTCATCGAAATCATACTGTAACTTGGTGTAGCATTAGGCGTGACAAGGATTTACCACAGACACGGAACCAAAATTGATCTGCAAGCTCTGAAACGCAAAAAGCAAGTGGAAATTTTGATTTTTGTAGTGAGGAAGCAAAATCTACTTCTAATGATGCATCAACAATTTAACCCAAACCAAGTCAATATTCTGATAAATTGAATGAGAATTGGCTGGGTCAGAATCATGCACATTTATACTGATTAGCTATATAAGAATTCATTATTTGGTCCACACCGATATTTATTGAGGTTATCTCGAGTTGAGAACGGTCCACGAAGTACCGTTAAATCTATCGTAGAACAGTCGTTCCCTATGATTAACTAGGTAAATAGAATGTGAGAACAACCAAATTAATTTCTCGTAGCTTCAGAGGTCGTTTTCTCTCTCGTTCTGTGGGATCCTGACTTAACGGATTTGATCTCAATAACCATAATCAGCTGGAAGTCGCCTTCATTGGGATGAGAAATCAATTTGTATATTCCCATTACCTCTCGATTGTTTTCAGTAATATAAGTCAGTTGGGTGTGCGTTGTAAGTATATTTATATTTAGTACGATTGAGGTGGTGATGTCCGCGTTCTTCGGTTGGGATTCTTGTAGCGACTTGATGTTTGCATTTTTAAAGTGTATAAATAATTTTAAATGCGAGTAAAACTTAGTAAATAAAAGGTTCCTTAAGTAATTGGAATCATTTTATGAGGAACCCCCCCCCCCCCCTAAAGGAATTCTCCTCGTGCGAAAATAAAACTCTAGGCTAGCATTTTGATCATCCCTGTTTCTAATTATTTTTCTAAAATCTAGTCTAATAGGAGACAAACTTGATGTTCAATAGCGAGGGAGAGCTACTGAATTTTTTGGAGGGGGGGGGGGGGGGGTAACTCGTACCATCCCTGAACATGTTGGTAATCGTAGTTCAATGGGCAGGTTCAATAATGAAATTTCATCAACGTCGATATCTTACGAATAGAGTTAATGTACCTGAACGTGAAAGGAGTGGCAAACGCTGTTCATTAACATTTATTCCATGATGATCGTGAATGAGAGTTATGACGTAGTTCACAATACATACATACATTCTGCGACGGGCACATATCTGAATTGCGGTCTGGAGATAAGCAATTCTTGCATAAGCTATACAAGCGAACAAAGAACCATCGGTATCTTTGTTTTTGTCTAGATTTACTTCTGCTATTAGATCTCAAAACCACTGTTTTATTCATATTATTATTCTTGTTTTATTTATAGTACTTTTTGTTCTTATTCTAATTGAGTTAGACCGTGTGATGAAATAAATAAATATAATTCTTGAAGACGTTCATCTTGATGTATACTGGTTTTGTTTACGAAAAAATTAGTGGTATTCTGTGACAGGATGGCTCCAAACTGGAAAAGTCAGAGAAAACCTGGCATTGTCAGGGAATTCTTTGCGTCGGGAAAAGTCAGTGGAATGCCAGGGAATTTCGCAAAAACTACCAAATGTCAGGGAATTTTTTAAATGAAAACTTGGTGTAAGTAAAGCGTTTTCAGGTAAAACTCCAAAACAATCAAACTTCAATAGCGTACTTTGTCATTCTAGGTACATATTATTTCATAGGTGAGTTATACGAATGACAAAAATTATTATCAAGAGTGGTGGTTAAATAGTTCAAAAGTAACAACAATATACGCACATAAAAAAGGAATGGATATGTGCCATTGGCTTCCTTGGTTTACATAATAAACCATTTGTGAGAAAAATCAACACAGTATTGAACTAGGGAGAAAATCCCCAGCAGAGTAGTGGATTGATCCAGTAAGAATCCAAAAACTAGTTTGTATGTATAAGCTAGGACTTCTCAGGAGGTTCAAGGAGGGGGAAATTGGCCCATTGGAATGTGTGGAGTCATTTGTTATAAATTCACAGAGCTATTTTCCAACAAACGATTTTTGTGGGATGGGACATCAGGAAGTTATACTCTCTCTGGCAACAATTGGTAGTTGGTGGAAAAAAGCGTGACATTTTTTGATGTCGGACGAAAATCTTGAATTATTCCCAGAGCTAAGATCCATATAAAGAAAGAAACATTTGAACTCAAATGATTAGAATTTATACTTCAACAAATAGCTTCAGATCACAAATTGGGAGACCGTAAAATATTGAATAGAAAGTCATGCAGCATGATCGTATGGGTGAATTTTCGTAAATTATCGTATTACATTTAGGTTATGATATTTGAGCACTTCGAGGGCAATGAAATTGTTAAATATAAGTAGAATGCATATAAGTGGTATTTTTCTCTTCTTTAAATTATACGATTTTAGTTTTAGAAGCATTAAAGGTACATTAAAATGACGAGAAAACAAAAAAAAATTGTTTTTGAAGTTGATATTTTTGTTAGGGAACTCGGTAGTTTGGTCAGGGAAATGTCAGGGAGATTGAAAATTTCCACTTGGGGACCTTGTGTGATGCGAGGTCTTCTATCCTATTCCATTGGATCCATTACAAAAATCAAGTCTTCGTGTATACCTTCGTTCAATGTTGTGTGAAAGCATCATTTGTTACTGCTAGTTTACTCATGTTATCGACGTACACTTTATTTTTGAAGTATAAAAGAATAGTAATTTCTGTTAATTTCCGTGCGTGAGGTGGTAATGCCGGCAAAGATCGCCCGTGTTCGCACGTTGAGCCAGGAAATGGCGTGAAATCGTTGGTCGTTGTAATAGAAGTTCCATGAGGCGGAACGCTCTGCTTCAAGTTTCCGACGGTGAAAAACCGTTCGGTGCATTACCGCAACAAACTGCACAAACATCTGTTCGCACCTGGCGGCTCCAACCTGCCAAAGCCACCTTCCTGGGAAACATTTACAGCCCGCAGTCTGTTTTCTCACGAGCATCATCGAAAATTGGACTAGTCTCCTGGATTGCTCCGTTCCGTTCCCTCTCAAGCTAAGTGTTGGCCTTCTATTCTAGAGCTGCGATTCCCACCCTTTTAGTTTATTGTTTTCAACAACAGTTCAGCTTACAACCTAAAAAGTTCCAGTCAGTAAAAGATCGTATGAGTGAATTTTCTTAAATCATCTATCATATTATACATTATATGTTGAATTGTACTGAAATTTGAGCAATATCAGTAGAAAGAAATTGTTATAAACCAGTTTTATGGCAGAAAAACTTGAACTAAATAACATCCGGTTATTTAAAAAAGATTTTGGATTTTCAGTTGTTTTGCAGTTTTATGGTTATTTCAGCAAATATTAATGAAATTTAAGCAAGTTTTTCAGCATAATTTTGTGCAAACATTTTTTAATGCCCCAGTTAATCGTTGATAATTATGTTTTAACTGAAACGCTCCTAAAAATTATAAATAGAACGATTTTTGGCCGATTATAGCCATTTTTAGTGATATTTTGAGCACATTTTTTGAAATTTGACCAATTTAATGTGCTAAAAAATTGTTGGCCAACGAACTCATCCTTTCGTTTGGAAAGTTTGATTTTTTGGCGCAAGAACAGAATTTTCACCTCAATCCTAAGGAGAGTTATCTTATGGAATGGCATATATATATGACGTATATATATATATATATATATATATATATATATATATATATATATATATATATATATAAATATATATATCAAAATGTAATGAGCCTTAGGCAATTTTATAACACTATTTTACAGCTGTATTTGTACATTCCGTGTACCTATGGCCCTACCCATGAATTATGTATCCAATCCTATCATCAATTTGTTCAAGGACTGACAAAACGGTCGGTTTGTTGTTAAAGTCGGTACCTCCTCAGAAAATCGATTTCATTGAGATTGAAATCCGCCGTACTCTCTCTCTAATCCAACGAGGAGGTGCATTGTAAAGTCTTCATATCGTCAAATTGGTCCTCAAATACCTATGCTCTAATCAATCCTCTATGGCTCATTTTCGTGCATGTAGGAAAACGTAAGAAATAACCAGGAGAATGTAGCAAACTGGATGGGAAAACTTTGTAAACAAGGATTTCGGACATGTAAATAAAGATGGCGAAAAGAACCAGGCACCTACCTAGTAAAACGTTAATTTGAACGCTAATCACCCAAATTCGGCTGTTTGGTTTTGATCGTTGATTTAGCATATGATCATTGATTTATCTGTACCGGATTTGGTGATACCGAATATCGTTGTTCAACAGCTGAGATCTTCGGTTTAATGAGTAAACGTTGATTAAAAACTTTGGTGAAACCGGCCCTCAGGGTCCTGGTTTAATCAAAGGAAAACTCTCGTTGTTGGAATTGGCCCTAAAAGATTGGAATACCGTTTGATTCGAGAAATGCCTATGCCCTGAAATTGTAGGATCTTAGATAGAACAATAGCAGTGTCTAGGTAGATATAGGTATGTGGGAATCAGGGTTATGGAAAGTCGTCCACACGTTGGAAATCACAATTTATGTCAGACCATTGTGTGAACGCGCAATTAAAGCTTCGAATCACATTTGCCCGGTTCTGAAGCATTTTTATGGGAAAACGCATATGAAGAACCCAGAATAACAGCAAACATCGAAATAAGTTCAATAAAATGGAGAAATTGTGATGGGTCAATTTCCTATGGAAATTCGCTAAAAACGGAAAACCGCCAAGGCAAGCTTGACCATTAGGTATAACTATGATTGATATGAAACTCATTTCGACCTTGAAATTTCCGTTGTAAATTTGACACTCTAGTGGGTTGAAAGTTGATACTAATATGTAGGTAAAACGACCAAAGCCTACGATATAATCTGAGAAAGAGACGGGACTACCCAGTAGGTCAAGGCGAGACGGCGTGAGGTGGGCATCTTCCTACGCCCTGTAGGTGTCGCTTATGTAATTAACCTCTCCATCCCAATATTTACTACGAGCGAGAGGCTGGGAAAGAGTAGTAAATATAAGCGTTTAACGTGTTTTTTTTTTTTTTTTTTCAAAGCTGATATTCTCGTGACTGCCTTCCGACTAAGATCGCCCGCCAACGCAACGCCAGCGTCGCGAGTGATTCTAGAAAGGTTTAGTGGCAGCGGTAGGATCCATCCTACCCAGATTGTTTCGAATATGAGGGTTCTGATGGGGAAACAATGTCATATTATTGAGCAATTTAAGTATTACAGGGACGTCCCTGTGTTTGGGTTGTAAATGACTTTCGTGAGAATAGTGAATAGATCGTGATTTTACTGGATGCACACCCCATCCGTTATAACTAGAGACCGGATTTTTATGCAACATCATTTTTTTTTTTTTTTTAATTTTAGGTTTAAGCATCACCTTAACCTTTAACCATTAGCGGCATCGAACAAGGTGTCTAAATAAAGGGACACTGGAAGTGGCACGATTCTAAGGGGAGCCATGTTGTGATCATTGACTGAAAAGGAGCGTCATCATGGACTCCACTGGCAACTCGGAGAGGAAAAAGATGAGGAGTACAGTGATGACCACTGTTTAGCCCCCAAAGTGGATTAAAGAAAACCCCAAAAATAAAGTAATACAACTAAGACTAGATGTTAAATAGGCTAATACATGCTATCATATACAATCAGCAAAGTGAAATAAAACTTCAACTAGATGTATATAAATATATCACAGATCAGATATCACAGTTCGTAGTAGAGCTCAGCGGCTCTCATGTACAACAACAGGGATCGGACCTTGTCAGGTCCGGATAAAACGTCAATCCACTGAGGGGGCTGATGCTGGACACGGTGGTCCACAAGGGCTGGGCAGTCCTCCAGAAAGTGGCGGATAGACAGATCACACCCACACCTCCCACACACAACATCCGAGCTTCTGAACTAAGCAGGTGTCTGTGAGTAAGACGGGTATGGCCAATGGCAACCCGATTGACCACTATCCGATCCCTCCTTGGAAGTACGGTTACAAAAAGGCCCACCAGGCTCTTTTATGCAGCATAAATGCCCATTATATGTCGTACAATATGCAGTAAAAACCAATCAAATGCGCAAAAAGCATGCAACAACAACAACTAGAATACGGGAGAGAAAATTCAACACTTGAAAAGAAAAAAATTCTGATCGAATATAGTTTATTCTGAATGAAATTTGCTTAATACTAGGTATATGATTTTTACAATGTGCTCAATAATTAATAGCTCAATGCAACCAGCTGTTTTCCTTACTGAATATGCGCCAGGTTTTCGTAGTTTAAGTTTTCAAAAATATACATTTCCAGATTGTCTTGGACAAAGTTGTGTCTGCGATCAGAGAGGATATTCTTATAGATGGAAAATGAACGTTCCGCATAAGCTGAAGTGATTTCAAATATACTCAAAATGACTGTATTTGTAAACTCAGTCAATTCACTCACGTCCTCTCCGTCTCCAACACTCACGTCCTCAGAGTGCCAATTAAATTTTGTTGAAAATGCCAAAATGTGGTACATCTCTTAATTCAAAAGTTCGATTATGGGTTCCCGAGTTAAATACCAACAAATGGTGAAGTTGCCCTCAGAGTTGAATGTGGAGTCCATGATGGCGCTCCTTTTTAGTCAATGATGGCAACATGGCTCCCCTTAGAATCGTGGCACTTCCAGTGTCCCTTTAGACACCTTGTTCAATGCCGCTAATGACCCTTCTGGTTGAGGTGCGGCTTTCTTTTTGATGAGGTGTTTCCTTTTGATGAGAAGACGGTCCTTTATTTGTGGATCACTTTGACCGCAAGAACACTCATTAGTACCTACATTATTTTAGCGAATTTTATCTTTAGAAGCGGTCTAAAAGTCCTAAGAAATTTGAAAAACATGCTGGAATGTCGCTACTTCTATGTACCTTCACAGTATGAAGTCCGTTATTAAAAATAATAAATCACTATGCCACATACTTGGCAGAATTTTTTGAAAATATTTTACCAGAACTAAAGCGAATGAGACATTGGCAATTTAAGTTGTGAATTATCCTGATGCTTTTACATAAATAAAACTTACAAAATTGAGAGAATATTTCGCCGTGTCGGCGTCGTCAGCTCTAGACTAGAGCTGACGACGCCGACACGGTGAAATATTCTCTCGATTTATTTAAGTTTTATTTATGTGTTTCCTATCTTTCCCAACCTTCTGTAATGCCTCAAAATAATATTACACGCGAGTGTTTTCATCCTTAATCAAAACTATATATATAGATAGATAGATAGATAGATAGATAGGTATGTCATTCCAAAAGATAACTCTCCTTAGCATTGAAATAAAAATTCCGTTCTTGCGTAAAATGATCAAGCCTCACCAATGAAAGTAAATTCCATTAAATTGCTAACATTTCAAAAAATATACTTCCAAAATCACTAAAAATTGCCAAACATTGTTAAATTTGTAAACTTTTTTTTAGCAGAATTTAAGTCAAATAAAGGCTATAAACAATGAACTAGAACAATAAAAAATGTATAAACAAAATTCTGCTGGGACATTTACTTAAATTTTTCAATATTTACTGAAAAAAAGCTCAAAATCTAAAAACATTTTAATCACAAAATATTTCTTGAACCATTTACGCCACAAAAATGGTAATTAACAATTTATTTGCACTCAAAATGTCCAAATTTCAAAATAATATGTAAAAGGTTATTCACGAAAATTTGTTCATAAGATCATGCTACATGCCTGGAATTGTTTACATTCTCGCTCCTCATACCGTTTCTGTCAGACTTGTTGATGGGACAGGTGATTTGACAGGACCTCTTAGAGCAGAAGGGTCGTTCCAGCAGTTGGAGCCTGCAGCACATCACATGCCGCCTAATATAACTGCACGGCTCAGGTAACCCGACCTCGCCCAAGGTCGCCTTCCTAGAATGGGAAGTCCGATACGGAAGGTAGGTAGGTTGCTTCTCTTCCCAGCCGCATCCTCCTCCTCGCTCCTTCCTATCTCTGTTTATCATCTCTCTGCCTTCACTATCTTCGCACATTATCTTTCCGCAGAAATGGGGCTGCCCTTGCTCGTTTGACCAAGAGTTGGAGCGCTAGCTCGTCGTTTCATGTTCAGACTCACCTGAAGCGGATTAGGGCAAGACGTCGCGCGCGGTCGCAACTCCCAGCCGACTAGCAGCGGACCAACAGACTCTCTTAATGGGCATTGAACTCTGTTAAGTGAGTTACTTGAGGATAAAAAGGAGAAATTGAGTTACTGAGTGGTCAACTGCACTGTTGAGTTGAACATTTTCTTTGCACGAGCAGTAAATTACTTTATCAGGAGCCAATACCAGTAGCCAGTATTGTATTTTGTAATACACTAGTATACATGGTAATAGACTGGAATGCTAGGCTGCACTTGATGAAGTGGGTGACAAAGATTCTAATTCAGCCGTTGGTTTCTGCAATAACTTCTAGAACCCATTGAAAAAATGCTGATCAAGGCCGAAATTTCCATTCTCTCTCCATACAGGAAGAGAATCAAGTTTCCCTGCATCTTTAAACTAGTCCTACGTTGCAGTCGGCTAGAAAAATTTTCTGTCACAGTCCATTTAAATCGGTTCAGTTTTGAACAATTTGAAAAGCGTTTCCCTTGGTTTTTTTTTCTTTTCGTTTCCCTTTTCCGTGGATCCCACTGTCTCTCCCCATTTTAACATTGTAATGTAGGAAACGATGCAATTCGTTACACTACAATTGCATTCATTTCAACCATAATTTCAGTAAGGATCTCCTTACAAAGAATAGATACTCATTTTTCATGTACAATTTAATATTTTTTCCTTGAAAACCCATCATATATCATACCAAAGTGCTCCAATCAGATTAAAACCAGTTTTTTTCCGATTCAGCGTATTTTTACGTGAACTTATGATTTCTGATATGTTTTCCCCCACTCCCCCCTTTCTAAAACCATGTTCCACCACTTCAATTTTTGGAGACTCGTTGAAATCAAATTTTACCGCTAAAAATAAGTTATATCCAAAGTTTCATTTATGGACGAATTTTGTTGCCAAAACACCATTTGTTGCCTTATTTGAGTGGACTACAATGACATTGCGCACAGTTGAGACACATTGTATAAGATCCGTGAGCAAAGGGGAGTTTTTCAAGCTATTTTTGAGTGGCACTCCGCGGGAGAAACTACGATGTACGGTTACAGCGGTCATTGGACAACTGACATGAGTGGAGGGAAATGTCTGTACCAGTCCAACTCAATTTATAGGCTCTTTGAGGTTTTTAAAATTGTAGCCAGAGGGGGTGTTTTAGTAGAGGGGAAGGGGGTTAGATGGGGTATCTTGGACACCATTGAAAGAACTGGGGATCTGATTTTGTGAATATGTTTGGATTACTCTAACTTGAATCACAGGCTACTTGAAATTTTCAAATCTGACCCATAACGGGTATTTTGAGGGAGGAGTGGGGTGGAATGGGGGTATCTTGAACATCACTGAATAGACTAAAGACCTGATTGATAAAATGCGAGATGGGGTATCATGGACATCACTGAATATACTGGGGACCTGACTGCTAAAATATGTTTGATTTACACTAACTCAAATCACAGGCTACTTCAAAATTTTCAAATCTGACCCAAAGGGGGTGTTTTCTTTGAAAAAGGAGGTGGGGAGGGGGTGAAATGAGGTGTCTTGGACATCACTGTATAAGCCGAGGACCTGGTTGATTATATATGTTTGGAATACTCTAACACAAAGTACTTGAAATATTCAAATCTGAACCATAACGGGTATTTTGAGGGAGGAGTGGGGTGGAATGGGGGTATCTTGAACATCACTGAATAGACTAAAGACCTGATTGATAAAATGCGAGATGGGGTATCATGGACATCACTGAATATACTGGGGACCTGACTGCTAAAATATGTTTGATTTACACTAACTCAAATCACAGGCTACTTCAAAATTTTCAAATCTGACCCAAAGGGGGTGTTTTCTTTGAAAAAGGAGGTGGGGAGGGGGTGAAATGAGGTGTCTTGGACATCACTGTATAAGCTGAGGACCTGGTTGATTATATATGTTTGGAATACTCTAACACAAAGTACTTGAAATATTCAAATCTGAACCATAACGGGAGTGGTGGGGTGGAATGGGGGTATCTTGAGCATCAAGGAATATACTGAGGACCTGATTGATAAAATATGTTTGGATAACACTAACAAACCACAGCCTACTTAGAAATTTTCAATTCCGACCCACAGTGGTTTTTGGGTGAAGGGGTTTGGAAAGGGACATCTTTGACATCACTGAACAAACTAACAAACTGGGGATCTGATTGGTCGAATATGTTTAGATTACGTCAACCTCAATCACAGGCTATCAACATTTTTTCTAGCCACAACCATATGGAGGTGTTTGTGGTAAGGGAAGAAGGGAGGGGGGAAGTGGTGGTTAAATGGAATCACTTGGTCATTACCGAACGAACTGGAGATCTGATGTTCGGACGAATGAAATTGGATTAGTCTGAACATTCTTTTGAGTTACCTATCAAGAATATTTTTAATCTGAAATATGGGGGGTGTTTGTGGAGAAGGAGAGGGGGTTGATCTCAGTAGTTTGGTTCTTATAGGTAATCTATAAGTATCTACGTACTTTTAAGTAAGGACTTTTTTGAATCAGATCCATAGGGGTGTCCCGAAATATGATGATTGAGGGGGGGCTTGCGTATATTCAAGTCAACCTTAGCAACGCACGGGTGAACCAGCTAGTCGAGAGTAAAGTTACAATGTACGGAGGCGCACTGTTCAGCTGAGGAACCTCAGAGGCTAATTTCCCTTACTAATATATTATATATTGGGTTTAAAAATTATAGTCCAATTATTTGCGCACTTGGGCTGTCTAATACAGAAATAATAAACCTTTGTGTAATTATTTGCTTCTTTTTATAACTATAGGACCAAAAAAGGAGTAAAATGCTGTCAAGCGCAATTTTCTGGCCCAATCTGTGTTCATGATGTAAATTTTCAAGTATCACAAAAAATGAAAACACAGCTTTTGCCGTAAAAATCCTAATTTCTCTACTTTAAAATTGGTTCTGAATGTTGATCTTATTCTTTGTCTGGTCTCCCATGTGCGCATTTATATAAAACCAACAGTTCTGTCGTTGTCTGGTCTCCTGTTATAAAAGCTATAAACATCAGAAAAGCGGGTTTGCTTACAGCACAGCATCCGTTTGGCAAAAAAATGTAATTGAAAAAAAAGTTGGTTGTTGTCACCACCTGTTCCTTGCAGAGAAGACATAATAAAAACTACGGTCGTGAAAAGCTTCACACGAGGATGTCACGAGTAAATAGCAACAGATGCCTGGACGTAGGGTCGATAACTCAGGTCTCGGTATCCGTGAGGAAAGATACCGCTGGGGGATGTGGGGAGTTACATTAGAATTCAAGGCGCCATGTTTACAACGTGCGTTGAGTGCGCTGTGCAGCATTCCACGAGCACGTAAATAACAACGCATCGGCGACGCTTCGTCTGGAATAGCCGATCTCAGGAACATAATAACGTGACGACAAGAGAACGGATGAGGCTGACAAATGGGGTGCTCTCTATGTGCATCAAATAGTCTGCATCAAGCGGCCCTGTTGATAAAATCGCTGGTGTTGTAGCATATAACGTCTTCATACCAATTAGATAGTCAACATCTTACAGTGAGCTAGATTGGGAAATTTGTTCATCGTGTAATAACTTTGTTTGTATAATTACAAATCCGCTTGGAGAAGGAGTCCTTTCCATTGATCCCTATAAGATGAAAAACGTATGGAGGATCGGTGTAAATGGGGTGTGTTTGTGTGTGCGCGTAAATATATATGTATTTATTTATACAGAGTGTCCCACGGAAAGGTTACACTCCCCTTCATTTCCCCTGAATTTAGCGTGAAACATTGGGACCAACGCCATTCTTCATAATTTCTTACATAGATTTTGTTCGAAAAATTTGTATTGCAGATTTGGATTTTACGCAAAATTTCATGAATTGACGACCCCTCACTCGATTTTTTTTACCGAGGGAAACTCGTTCTGCGAGCACGCAAATTCTTCTAAGTGTCAAAATTGCTCAAAACATAGATTCTGGTAAACCGTGGTGGTAACAATGAATTTTCATTGTTTTTCCACGCTGAGTCATGTGGATAGCGATCCGTTTCTTGATTTGATTCAATTTTCGCGGAAGAATGGCCGAAATTTGGTTATTTAGCGTGAAAAAAATCATCTTTTTAAGCCTGTGTTTACACATGAAATTTCATCATTTTCCTTTCTCTCCTCCTTTCTCAACCGGGCTGAGAACCGGATATGGCGGAGTTGAATGAAAATGGAAACGAACACTTCCTCTAAAAAAATAAAAAATATCATCTGGTTTTGGGGGGGGGGGGGGGGGGGGACATGAAAAAAAGGACTTCAAAGCATTTGCTCAAAATGCCCGTTTGAAGTATTTTTTTCATATCGAGTGAGGGGTCGTAAATTCATGCAATTTTGCATAGAATCAAAATCTGCAATAAAAAAAGGGGGTTCCCATTAGAAAGAACAAAGTTTACGCATGTGGCGCGTAGTTAATAGTTTTTCTGTGATTGATCTACGCAAAAAATTATGAAGAATGGCGTTGGTCCCAATTAAGGGAGGACGTAACTTTTCAGTGGGACACCCTGTATATATATATATATATATATATAGATATGTGCTACCGGCA
This sequence comes from Adelphocoris suturalis, assembly GCA_030762985.1. Classification (NCBI taxonomy): domain Eukaryota; kingdom Metazoa; phylum Arthropoda; class Insecta; order Hemiptera; family Miridae; genus Adelphocoris; species Adelphocoris suturalis. Next base: position 30,859,535 of record CM061051.1, read on the forward strand.
AAGTATGAAATCCAGGCATTGTATACAATGACTAGTCATTCTATACAATGCCTGCACTTTTTAGGCAAAGTATGAAATTCCTCCATTTTCAACTCTCTTTAGACACAATGGCTAAGCAATGTACACAATGCCTAGGCAGTCTATATAATGCCTACCATTGATTTGAGAAAGTATAAATACTCATCATTCTGACCTATATGTCCAAAAAATCTGAATTTTTACCAAGGGATTGACTACTTGATGTTTATATAGTATATAGACAAGGTTATACCAACATCATGGTGCTAATAACATCAAGGTCATGGCCGTGACCGTGTAATGGCGCGGGGTGTGTGGCGGGAAAAGTGCCATGGATTTACTCGAGTTGAGCATCCCGGCAGATGAGCTTTGTAATATCACCACCCAAGTCCTTAGGTTCTCTTACCTCAACTGGCCCTCATCTTATAAGGACACTTCCTTTCCCTCTATCCCTCCTCCTCGTTCTGCAACTTCCTTGATTCTTAGGGTAAACCTGGACCTTATTAATTCAGTTTTTTCTTTTTTTGATTTAATGGTGTGCTGTGTTTTGAGTATAGGTAGTCCGCAAACCTGTTGGAGCGAAACTCACCTCTTTTTTATTCTTAATTTGAAAAGAATCATGAGTAAATTGGTTTGAATACTGGTAGCTTAAAAAGTGTATCCCTATCGCTCATCACCGCTGTTGAGGGGTGTTTAAGTTGACGTGTACAGTGGTCAGATCGTACGCGAGATGAAATGACCAACGCTCAAGTAGATGCTTCCTTATCATAGAAGAGGGGACTGGTGTAGTATCAACCCACTTGACAGTTCGTATATAACATCAGTCCCACTCACGCATCCGGTGTGATAAGTAGACTTAAGAAGTTCATGAAACCTGATCCGTCAACTGAATGGTCCGCTTTACATTCTCCTTCACATCAGGCTTCTAATGATTGATAACAACAAAATACCCAGGTGCCAAAAGTATTTGCATACTTCTAACCATCACTAACCCCTCTGTTTCAGTTATTTGAGGTTAGGCAATTACCCACAAGACCGTGCGGCCTTGAAGGTGAGGTCGATTTTGGCCTCGTGTTCCTATACATCCCACCCCGAGCGAGCGAAGCGAGCGGGAAAACTATAAATTGAACTTGGTTGTTCAACAAATAGCCGATTGCCTAGACCTTACATCAGTGATCGGTTGCTAGGATATTCCGTCTGAAACAACCAACACCTTCTGTTCTACCAACACCCACCCCCCTCCTCTCAACGCCACCACATACAGATCCATCAAAGCAATGGCACGTTAAATCTACTGGCATAAATATAATTTTCCTTCAAAATGAATTTTCTCGTCCTCCACTGCCTACCAACTTAAACGTGAAATTATTATTCATGCTGAGAGCAAATAGTCTGTTATATTTGAAACCATTAGAGAAACGCCTGCACTAACAGAGGAGGCAGGAGGATTCATTATCTCCTAATGGTTTCTCTACGGAGGAAATATCTTACAAAGTACTGTAGACCTTCGGTCTGGAGATTGCTTGCGCAGGTAGCCCTGACCGTTCGAACATTAGGGACGATATCAACATTAGGGGACGGCCCACTCGTGACGCTACGTGCTGTCTTGTAATGAGATCGCATGTCGTGGTTCCGTTATATGGGTAAAATAGTGTAGCACAGAAAAATCGTGGTGGGCAATTTTTATAACAGGACACCAAATTTTTGTTACGATTGTTGTATGTGTTACAAAAGTTTGACTGCAGGACTGCCCTGTTGAGTTGGAGACGAGGCCGAAACTGGGTGCTCGTGGGTGGAAAAGTTATGATGTTACATTATGAAAATGTAGGCTATCCTGAGTGGGAAAATATTTCTGTGCCATCTCAACAGTTTGCAGTATAAATTGCTCACAAATATTGCTGAAATTCCAAATTTTTATGTTTTTCTCGACCAATTCTAAAACTGTGAATCATATAGAACTTTTCATATAAACCCATGTGGCACCTAATTTTTTCCCCCACAGTACTTCAGTATTAATTTTATTTGGCAATTAACAGAAAAAAATACAATATATATTGCGAAAATTAACCGAAACTTCTTATCTAACATAAAAAAATAAATGAGTGAAAAATCGAAAATTGGGGTAGGTAATAATTAAACAAATGACAATTCTCAATAACCGACATAGTTAAAGTGGAAAGTTAAGTTTGACTAAATAATTAATACAGTCTAATTAGTAGGGATAGAATTTTTGTCATGCCCACCAGATAATAAGTTCATCAGAACCTGTGCTCTTCGGTGAAGTTTAACACGACCTCGTTAATTCCCTAGTAGAGAAGCAATCAAACTGATAAGTAAGTAGCAAATGAAATGATTAAACGACATGAAAATTAATTGCATTAAACTATATTTTATATGAATTGGAAAGACAATGTAATATTTGCAGCTTATAAATATTCAAGTTTTGAGAATCATCCAAGTTAATATTATTCACATACCAGAAAAATATGCGGGTTGTCCCCCATAAGGTAGTCAGTATACTTCAGGGGTCGATTCTAAAGCTCATTTATGATCGAAAGATCCCCATAGAGATTTTTTAAATGCTTAGCTGTATTTTTGTTCGGTTTTCGACCTTTTGTCACTAAAACTATCAAAACTCTCTTAATGTGCTGTGTAAATTCAAATCTAAGCACACCGTTTGAAACAACATTGAATTTCCTATCGGATAGATCTCTGAGCTTTCTGAAGAATTAAAGTTTGGGACATGAAAAAACTCTCTACAAAGCAAATGTTACCTAATTTGGGAAACCTTGAGTTTTTTCAATCGGGAATTGAACTACCAGAACCAATATTTTTTCAAGATGCGAGAACGATAAAAACTGCGGCAGGATTTCACCTTTGCAACAGTGTAGTCGATTTTACTTTTACATTGCTAATTAGGGGAGAAAACTATGTTTTACTGTTGAAAAACATCGATTTTACACTGAAATAGAGGGTTTTCTTGAAAAAATGACCTCCTTATCTCTACGAGTTCGGGGTCGGTTTCTACGTTTTTTTTTACGCTGAATCGGATGGTCTTGCATATCTCCCCAACCCCGTTATAACCAAGTTTTACACTTTAGCTTACTAGTTTCATCCCTAAAAATACGTAAAATTTATCATACCAAATGAACTCAAATTTGTGAATTAACGTGTAAAACTTGGTTATAACGGGGTTGGGAAGATATGCTAGTGCTACCTACCATTCGATTCGGCACACAAAAAATATATAGAAACCGACACCAAACTCGTGTTTTCCAGTTTCCCTCGATTCCAGTAAAAAATAATGTTTTTCAACATTAAAATGCTTTTCTTCCCTAATCAGCAAAGTAAAAGTTTTAATGTATGTAATTGACTACATCATTAAAAAATTGGGATTTTGGCGCAGTTTTTACAGGTCTTGTGTCTTGAAAAAATATTGGTTCTCATAGTTCAATTCCATATTGAAGAAACTCGAGGTTTCCCGAATTGGGTAAAATTTGCTTTTTGGACACAGAAAATTGGACAAATTTCAAAAATATGCTGAAAAAATCACTGAAAATGGAAAACCCACTAAAAATCGTTGTTATTATTTTGTAGCATAATATTACTCAAATACAGTTTATCAATTATAAACTACAACATTCAAAAATTTATACGCAAAGTTATGCTGACATTTGTCCTTGAATTTCATTATTATGTGGTTAAAAAAAAAAACTATTAAAAACTGCAAAAAACTGCTAATCCAAAATCTGAATGGCAGATAATTATTAAGAATAAGTTTCTTGCCTTAAATTTAACAATTTATTTGCATTCCAAGTGCTCAAATTTCAAAACAATTCAACATAAATATAATGCGGCAATTTACGAAAATTCGCTCATATGATCTTGCTGCATGACAGGAACTTTTCATATTGCAACTGTTTTGGGATGGGAAAATTTGCTCACCATGGTCTACATTTCCAAATATAATCTCATGCCTTCTCTATCGACGTACATATTTTCGCCCTCGGACCCACGCCTGTCGTACATGGCGCACTTTGCTGTGGTAATCTGGACACTTCGCTCCTATCCGATTAGAAAGCGTTGCATGTCATTTCATCAGGTAGTATGAGGTAGGTGGGCGGATAGTTTGAGATGCGGACAAAAGAAATCTCATCTACATCATCTTCCACATGCGTATGATTATTTGAAGGGAAGCGGACGGAGTCCCTATCGCCGATCGAATTCGTGTATGAGGGCGAGAACCAGTTGTGAGGCCGAGCTCCTGATTGCTTTTCGGGAGAAAGGGCGAGGAGCTGGATAGCGTAATTAGAGAGAGGCCTTCCCTCTTTTGGGCTTTATTCATACGTGTACGTAATTTTTGTTCAAAAACCCAGCACCGAGCAATTATAGCTTCATTCTGGAAGAAAAAGGGACGAATGAAAGGAGCGCATTGCATGTTTCTGGGAAGGGGCCTGCTTTTCGTTTTTAAGATTGTTTAGTCCACGCTATTGTCGACGGAGGCAGTTTCGAATCGTTAAACGCCGGTGGTCGAGTCCTTCTTATTTCCATAGTATAGAACGTTCTTTCCAAAGTAATGTTCAGAAATGGGTGAAGTAACAGGGGCTGTGCAAACACCACGTGACCTGTTTTTGTCACTTAGTTGACCGTTCCCTCGCTACATGATGCAAACGTATGCACTGTCCAACGCGGCAAAACATACAGGGGTTACCACTAATGTTGAGCGTCGTAGAAAAAACGCTAGTTATCCTAGAAGGTTGATCATTGCACCAAAGGTTTTTGAGGATAACCGTAGCAGTAATGTGTGACCTACGAAATTCGTCATAGAAACACACCAATAAAACAAAGTCGTTATTTGTCATCCAGGGTCCATCCATAATTACTTCATTTGATCAACTCAACACGGTGGGAGATGGGGAGGGGAGGAACATCATACCTTATAAGAGAAATATATTAATTTCAGTTTTCTATTAATTTTCCAGTTTTTTCCCCCACAACACAATTATTGTTTAAATTAATGGCAAACAAACTCTTTCTTACAAATATTCGGCTACACAAACAAAGTTTAAGCATTTATACTTTATTTTCATGTTTCCATTTGTTTGGAAGGTACAATGATTTTCACGGTGAACCTACCTATCTTCACCCCTTATAGTTATTTTTGGATGAGTTTATCGTGATCGTTATTGCCTATCATCTTCTTTGAAAGTCCTCAAGTCCTCAGTCCTGTTCATTAGGCTGGTCTCATTAAGTGTGCTGAAAGAAATAAACTATCACACCATAAAAATACTAACACACTTGCAGGTTTTGTGTAGTACTCAAAACTCCCAATATTAACTGAGATCAATCGCATGAAGGACACAATTTTAATATAATGGGGAATGTTAGGAGAGCTAATGGCTTCAAATGAGCAAATCGGTATAACCAAATAAATTAGCAATACTTTTACCGGCAATGTGTTGTGTTGTTGGCAAGATGCTGGAGACAGTAGTTCCCCAGCAACATTTTTCAAGACTCGAAGACTGGAAATGGAATCACGTTGTTGGACATCAACCTTGCAATATTGCCGGTACTCCCAGCAGTACATCCCTGTGCTCAGCTTGACTCCTGCGCATTGCCGGTTTACGTTGCCAATAATTTCCAACCAGTAGCGGCTGGATGACAACATCATAAATCATGTTCATTTACCTTCACCTCCAAGTTCATCTGAAAGTTAATCAAAACGGCACTTCACCACGAAGAATCTATTTCTGGATTTGTTGGCGATTATGTAATGAGTCCCACAGTCCTTAAATTCATCGTTTCTTAATTAGTGAAGCATATTGAACAGCTCTCTTTTTGAAAACAGCCAGGAATGTTAAACGACCAAGAATGCTTTTCTAGCTCCCCCAGTTTACAGTGACTATCCCGTCAGCAACTGTAATAATTTTCTTTCGTTCCCTTATTGGGATGGGCTCTCTTTTTTGGTCCTTCTGTTGTCTTCTGCCTCGGGGCTCGAGACCCTTCTGTTTTCGTGGGTCCTTATGAGGTTTGAAGGATCTCTTCAGAGTTGATCTCGGGATAGAGTCTCCAAGCTGTTCACAATGGGCTGCACCCAAATGAGAAGAAAACAAAACAAACGACTAATGTATTTTTTTTCATGTAAATAGCATCGAGGGAGTTTTTCATCTACACCAACCACCTACTATCAGCAGATTTCTTTCCGAGTTTTGTGTTTTGTGGAACCAGTGACGTTATTACTCTATAGATGAAGCCTCTTTACGATTTACGTGAAGAATATTTTGGAAATTGTTATTTTAAAATTTTTGGAGACGTTGTATTACATTTATTTTCTACGACAAATCGCTAAAAACCGAAAACGAACTGTTATGATTATTAGGGGGAATTATTCATTTTGGTTTTCCGATTTGGTTTTGGGTATATCTTAAAATTAACATAGCTACGTGGTTCAGCATGAAAAAATACCTCAAATTCATATATGATTGGTGACAATGGTATACCTCCAGTATCTCATTATAATGACAGTTGCGCGGAGGTATGTAAAAGCACGATTTTACGCCCTCATTAATTAGAGTGATTGGTTGTTAGTTTATGAAATTTCACATAGAATCTGAATCTGCAATAAAGCGCTGCAAATTATTACACAAAGGTTTATCATTTCTAGCCCTTCAACGCAGACCAATGTTCCATAGAAAGTTACCTACCAAACTGAGTCGGTGCATTATCGAAATATAACTGGACAACGTCACTTACCAAAAGAATATACATGAATAAACCAAAAAAATTAAGAAATAAAATAAATAAATAAACATATGGTTTGGTTTCTCGACTGCTTTGCTCAAAATAACGATATTTCTAGGCCAACGTTTCGGTATATTGGTATACCATCCTCAGGGCTACAAATAAATGCACCAGAGGATGTCAGTAATGATTTAATTATAGGCAGGAATAAAAAGGAATAAAATGTACATCCTTAATCTATCTTTCTCAATAATTAACTGATAAAATCATCATACCTTAGATAGGGGGTGGGTTATACCTCAATCACATAGGTGGTGGATACATCAAGGTCCTTGAACTTGAGGAGGGTAAATGGATTTCACCTATTTCAACTAGGTATTCACTTTCAAGCTTATTGTAGACAAAATGCCGAAATGTTATTAAAGATGATTGAAATATTGAAATATGAAAGTGTTGAAATGTAATGACAGGAAGCACATGTATGTAAATCAATATCAGATGATGAATGTGAAAAGAATAAATATATATTCATACAGTTATAGGGTATATTTCCGGACGATTACTCCCTTTAAAAACGGCGTAAAAAATTTGTTGCAACGCAGAAAAATCCGTCTTGGCAAAAGACAGGTCGAGTTCGTTTGCCAGCCTGATCGCCCCAGAATTCCAGGCTCAAATTTATTATTTAATGGCCAAAAAAACACTTCCAGATCTCCAAGATTCATATCAAGTGAGAAAAATCGATTTTTAGGTGCAAAATGCCCATAATTGACCAAATTATCGAGTTCGGCTGCGTGTTCTAAAATTTTCTTTGCGATCTCGTCACACTGCTGTCCCTTCGGTTTAATTCAGGACATGGTTGGCCTCAATGATCAGAATTTAAGTGGCTAATGTAATGTTATCCACAACTTTTCTTTGAAAATTCGCTCTATTAGTCATGTTGCGTGACTGAGTACTTTTTTCTACAACTCCAGTCCTAGAGTGAATAAGGGTGGAGATCATTTTAAAATGACCAGCCTGTATATATGTACCTTGAGAATAGAATATTTTTTAAAGAATGTTATTTAATTTTAACTAATATTTCGACAATGAAAACGTGATTCGTTATTTTATTGCCCGCTTTGGTTTTCAGATCGATGCTTGGGCCGCTCCGCGGATCTTGTTGACCTTCGGAATCTAAAAACGTGAGTATTCCCACTGGCGCTTGCCGATTCCGCTATCAACTGTTGCAGTACCTAATCACTTCCGCGTTGTACGTTGATTGTTGGATACAAACGTTGTTTGTTAACTCTTCCCAGCTACTCAATACGTTCAAAATATTTAACAAGAACAGAATTGTTGGATTGGGGGTATAATTTTATTTAGTTCAGCGAATTTTCAGAGAACTTCCTTTACGGAAATCAGTCATATATATATACGGTATTGATGTACAAAATCGCTGGTGTGTGACACATAACTTCTTCATACCAATTATATAGTAACGATCTCTCACTGATTTCTATGATACAGGGTAAACTGCTCGTAGCTGCAAAAAAACTTTTGCCCTAAACAACATCATGAATGGAGCCAAGTGCTGCCAACCGCACATTTTTATCTCAATCCGTTCTCGAGATGTGATTTTTGAAGGTTTTTAAGGAAAAACGTGTTTTTTTTTCTCTGAAACTTGAATTTCAGTAACTTCAACTAATTTGATGTTACTTTTTGACCATATTTTCGGAATCAGCGTTAAATTTCCTTTAAGCGTGGTGCACTTTGATTCAGAAAATACAAACAACAGCTCAAACATAGAAAATTTTGAAAAAATAAAATGTTTGAATATAGGAAAATTAGAAAGAATAAGATTCCTGAAAATCTTTAAAACGTTATAGCTCTTCCAAAAAAATTCCACGAAACTGGAAAATCTCATGAAAACTGCTTCATTTAATACTCTTTCCAACGGTATAGTCAATTTTACTTTTTCTTCTCTATTTATGGGAGAAAAGTTAGTTTAAATGTGAAAAAATTAGGTTTTTTAAATGAAATCGAGGATTTTCTGGAAACGTGACCCTCTATGAATCTACGCGTTTGGGGTCAGTTTCTAGTTTCTAGTTTTTTTTTTTTTTTCCACGCTGAATAGAATGGAAACACTTGTAGATCTCTCCAACTCCGTCAAAACCGAGTTTTTCACTTCATTTAACTAGTTTTTGCACTAAAAACACATTCAATTTAGCAGAAAAACTAAACATTTCTGGTCCAAGTGAAAAACTCGGTCACATTGGAGCCGGAGAGATCTGCGTGAAAAAATAAGTAGAAACCGACCCCTAACTCTTGCTTTCACAGACGATCATAGACCCTCGATTTCATTAGAAAAAAACCACATTTTTCAACATTAAAACAAGCTTTTCCACCCTAAATAGCAAAGTAAAAGTAAAATTGACTACACCGTAGAAAGGAGTTAATGAAGCAGTTTTCATGAGATTTGCCAGTTTGCTGGATTTTTATTTGGAAGAGTTGTAACGTATTGAAGATGTTCCATAAATTTAATTTTTTCAAAATTTTCCATGTTTGAGCTGCTGTCGTGGTCTGCAGGTGGACATTTTCCTGAATCAAACTGCACCGTGCTTATAGAAAATAACGCTAATTCCGAAAATGTGGTTAAAAAGTAAATGTAAAATAGTTAAAGTGGAGAAATTCAAGTTTAAGAGGAAAAAACACGTTTATCGCAAAAAAAGTTAAAAAATCATATCTCCATTTTTGATGTAGTATAAGACACTTTTTTTCTTCTTTTTTTTTTTGCATCTACCAGCGGTTCATCCTGTATTTTCAGAAAATGTGCGGCGGGTTGGTGCGGTACCAGTGTTTAATTAAGGCCTCACAATTCTTTCGACTGGGAGACGATGACCTGGTTCCATTTTCAGTAAATTAACATTTCATAACGATTGTTGAGGGGGGGGGGGGGGGGGTATCGAAATATCGTGATATTTTCAATCTTTTTACTTAACTAATTCCCTTCGTTAAGACCCCATGAATAAAAACCTAAAAATATTGAAATTTAATTTTATCATTGATGAAACTTAACTAATTCCCCCAAAAAATCATAGGGTCGCAGCACCATTACGGCTCGTAGGAAGAGAACGGAAGATCGTACGGTCTTCTGGAGGATTTCATTCGATTTGTTTTGAAAATACATGTAAATGAGAACCAAAAAACATTACTGTTACCTTAAAATTGTCAGATATTTCGATTTTTCAATATTTTAGCCCTTGTTTACTACCCCTTAGGGTTGATCAAAACTGATGCCGATGTTACTGGCACATCCCCAGCCAATAAATGATTTTTAAGCCAAGTTTCTTATAGTTTGGTCCAAAAATTTTTGAGAAAAGCTTCGGACGGCGTACGGTGGACGGACGGATTTTTTTTATTCGATTTGTGGATTCTACGTATCTTGAAACGTAAACTAACAAATTTTGAGGGGGGGGGGGGGGTTAAAATGTTGTTCTTGGTCGATTAGAAATGTTCATTATTGAAAATAATAAACCAAAAGCAGTTCATACTTTATTATGGATGTGAGAGAGGAGGGGTTGCTTGTTGCTTACGTATTCGTGTTAGATTATAATGGAGAGGGTACGTCCAGTAAAACTTGATCTATTCGCTTTTCTCGCCAGAATCACATAAAACACAAACACATAGGGACGTCCCTGTAATGCATGCATTACATACCACTATGTTTAGACTATAATTTTCTAAATTCTCTCCATTCCAATGATCTGTACAATCATGTTCTGTTATGGATACGAGGAGGCTATGTACTTCTCCCAATAAATTTGGTAGACGATCAGAGTCGTTACAGAGAAATGAGTTGTCGTAAAAACTTACTGTAATGATTCTCTTTGCTTGGTAGCAACGGCGGGTATGAATGCTTGTTCCGTACTATCAAATACATCGAATAGTATAATGCACGCTTAGTTGATATGAATAACTTGATGATTTATTCTTCGACTAATGTCTATATAAGTAGAAACTTGTAAACGTAACTTTTCTTGAAAAAAGTTTGTAAGAGTTCACTTCGAAGACTTCAAGGCAGGATATCACTTTCCGGTCGATGTCAGGTTCACGGTCAGGGTGATGTCGAAACTTTTACTTATTCACTTTTCTCAATAGGTTCAGATTGCAGAATCTCCAATCTTGTTTTCGTGTTATGAAATTTTTCAACCACAGCCAACATTTGCCTCCTTGTCCTCTTAACTACTACCTCTTGTTTCTATTTTCCTGGCTGCATCATGAGGTTACAGCAATAGCAGTGCAGGCGTGGTTGACGTAGGTGGTCGATGCTTTTTGCATCCTGAAGCTAATCTACCTAGTCACCTATTACACTAATTGATAGCTTTTGAAGGTTAAAGGGGAAGAAACTTGTATGTCAAAAAAACATAATGTTGGGAAAATCAACTTTAATGTCGGGCAACATCTGTTTTTCCCTAATACGGGTAAACTTTAGCGCTTAAAATACTGATGACAGCAACGTTTTTTCCCGGTTTTGACTTCACCTTTCGAAAGGTTTCTTGAAACCCAAACTGTTAGCACCACTATCTCAATTTCACGAAGAAATGACAAACACGTTTTTTCCCCGGTACGCTTCATTTCAATCCGTCATATTCACCCTATTGAAGATAGTATTGACTAACCGTTGCATTACCTTGTCGATATTAGACGTTAGTTCATGCTGATTTAAGTTGTTTGTGTCATTTCTTCGAACCTCTGCTTTAGTCGCTTTTCCAGATATCTAGGTAAGTTGTAACACACCATTGCCTAATTGGTAATCCAGCCTTGGGGTTTTGCGTCTTGGTGTTAGTGCAATTTCGCCAAGCTCCTTTCAACCCCACCGAGACGGGCGGCGCGGGGTCAAGAGTGTTGTGAAACGTATAAATATGTACTGAAAGCGTCGTAAACTTGTCAGGAGAATTATTATGAGGGAATCTCTAAAATTTACTACACTGGGCCGTAAGAGGGTGGGAGCGGCCGATGGTAGGTACTTAGGCCCGTGTGGTTTGTTGGAGCTGTTAAGTCGAAAATCTTCTTCCCTCAAATTTACGGCCCCTATGATTCACCGCAGCCCTCGTGATTATAGGGGAGACGTTAGAAAAGTCGTAACTCCGTTTGATGCGAAGAGATGGGGGATTCCACGTTGCTGGAAGACGGAAGAAAAACTTTGAATACCCCCTGCTATGTTTGTCACCGAGGGATAGTTATGGTCTTGGCAAAAGCCCGCCATTTCCCCATTTCATTCCGTGAACATATTGCTGCTTCACTGCCAGAGGTGGGGGCGATGCTTTGTATTCACCCAAGGGGCTTAAGCTATTTAGATCGTCCCAAATCCAAAATTGTAATTTTCATTTCATTTGTATCGTAGATTAGGCATATTTGAGAATTGAAAAGTTCCAGTTTGTACTGTGACCTCAAAAGCGAGTTTTCATTTTAGACGATTTTGGTTAGTAGGTATTTTCAATAATGAGCCTTTGTAATCGACCAAGAAAAAAAATTTAACCCCCCCCCTCAAAATTTGTTGGTTTACGTTTTAAGAAGCGAAGAATCCAAAAATCGAATAAGAAGTAATCCGTCCGTCCGCCGTACGCCGCGCCATCCACAGCTTTTCTCCATAGGTACTGGGCCAAAGTTTACGAAATCAGTTGGCTCAAAAATCATGCATCGGCCGGGGATGTGTCAGTAACATCGGCATCAGTTTTGATCAAACCTAAAGGGCAGTAAACAACGGCTAAAATATTGAAAAATCGAGATCTCAGAAAATTTCAAAGTAACAGTAATGTTTTTTTGGTTCTTATTTACATATAATTTCGAAACAAATCGAATGAAATCATCCGGAAGACCGTACGATCTTCCGTTCTCTCACTACGAGCATAATGAAGCTGCGACCCAATGATTTTTTGGGGGAACTAACTAAGTTTCATCAATGACCGCTAGATAGTAAGCAAGGTTTGCTAGGTGCTAGGTTTTTCGCATACCACATTGCGGCCACATTGCATTATAGCACGTGGCATTATTGCAAAAACTCAACGTACCCACTAAATCTGGATTTTTAACCATTCCTGAAGTATTTTCCTGTGCTGAGTCGAATGGAACTGTCCCCAAGTCGTTAAAATTTAAATGTTCAATAGGTACCTATAAACTGGCGCGGGGTGTGGTGCGGGAAAAGAGCCATGGAGTTACTCGAGTTGTGCATCTCGGCGTGTTCTGTGGTATCTTCACCACCCGTCCAGAGGGGTTCTTTTACTTGAGCTGGTGGTCATTTTGTAGGGGCACTTCCTTTCATCCCCCTCATCCCTAGAGCTGGCGTTGAGTAAATCTGAGCGTCCTCCCCACTTTTTTGTTAATTTATTTGTTTACTGTTCAGTTTAATGGTGTGCCCCTTCCGCCTTTGAGGGGAGTTTTGTTTAGAAAAAAAAAAGTGTCCTTTTTGGGTTTATGTCCTTTCTGGGTTTCTGCCCATTGGACCCTGCACAGTTCCTATGAAATCCACTGCAATCGTATACTCTATATATGATAAATCACGGAATCGAAAACTCATCTATAATGTAGGTACCACATTTTTCTGCTCTCCGTGTCACATTTCAGAACCCGCCCCTTCCATATTCACTGGTATTCCTCCTAACAGCAATGACGTCATGATTCATATGAGCTCGCAGTTTAAATTGGTCGTTAGTGCTGACCTTTTGAAAATCAGGCTTGGCTTGGAAGCTGGGCAGATATCCCAGTACTGGCTGACCTACCCGCCAGCGTGGAATCAAAGTCTTGCCTTTCTGAAACTTTGGGCCGCGCCATTACCAACTCATAGTTTTTTTCGGGTCTGCGTCCCTATTTTACACAGCTCTCCTTTTCTGAATGTGTTCACTAGAATGCTGTTCGTTTGTTCCTATCATTCAGTTGAATCCCTCTGAAGCAGGCTTGTCAAACTCAAAGTTCTTCAACGGCCAAATGGCCAGTGGCCTCAAGAAAATCACGACATAAAAATATATCGTGTTTCTCTATTACAAGATAACAAGATATTATAAATAGAAAAGTACTCATTCATGCAGCATGACTAGTACAGCGAATTTTTCACCTAAAAATCGATTTTTCTCACTCATTATGAATCTTGGAGATCTGGGTGTAGTTGCAATTGACTCAGCACTGAAAAATACTTGGACTGTGACACCCCACATGCCCTTTTGTCAAAAACCCGATTTTTAGCATTTTTTGGGCCAGTAAATTGTAAATTTGAGCCTGAAATACAGGAGCGATCGGGCTGGCCAACGAACTTGACCTGTCTTTAGTCAAGACAGATTTTTCACCATTGTAAATCGATGTGAATCTTGGAGACTGGGTGTAGTTGCAATTTCAGCACTGAAAAATTTTTGACACCCCACATGCCCGCCGATTTTTCACAGTAAATTGTAAATTTGAGCTTTACACGAAGTAGAACACGCTTTACAGAATAGAACCGCTTTATAGAATGGATAGATTTCAGTGGTGAAATATATTGAGGGATATCCTCATTTAAACATTACCAAATCTCTCACTTTTGATAATATCGAATTTTTTTAATCTCTTTATTTTTCGTGGAAATGTCGGCGTTTTTTCGCTAACTTCCGTTTTGAGTATTGTATACTAAAAGTTAAATAAAAGAAAAAAACTATTTGTCTGTGCGCCGGCAAACTATCTATCTGTACCACGAACTATTTTATATCCCAACGTGTGCCTTTGGATTCCGATATCCGGGATCGTAAGACTTAACTCGGTAGTTGTTGACTCACCCGAGTTTCTCACACGTGTTCCAACATTTGGCAACGTGACTCTTGGTGTTGGTCCTACGAGTATAGTTATTACACAAGTGACCACGCGAAGCCGATCCCCCCCCCCCCCTCCCATCAACCTCCTCACCTCTTCCGAATCCCGTTCACAACTATCGCGAATCATACATATCTGGCGTCCGTTCAGTCCGTATTACATACAACGGTTCTTCTAACTTCATTTAAATTAAACTTGATTTGGATTTACTATTCTGCGCTCCGTTCTCAATATTCGTCTCATCTACAGGAAGAGCATATGACAAGGAGGTGATGGAAATGGAGTAGTTACCCCTTCAAAGGGTGGAGGCAATTAAACTGCTCCACCCAGAAGGTATCCTGAAAGCTGAAAGCCCAGCAGCTCCATCCCCAGTGTCAGCATTTACAAGAATTGAGAAGTAAGAACTACCCATATCCATCACAAGCAGTAACTACCATAATTTGGAATGTTTATCTAGTCTGCAATCTGCACTTGTCTTAGCTGATAATTCCTACCAATAAGTGAACCTAAAGAAGAAGTATCAATAACACTCATGAGAATTTCTAAATTCTATTCCTAAATAGCTGTTGCAGTGAAGAGAGAAATCCCGTTTTTGTTTTGCCCGCAAATCTTGCTCTATTCCTAGTTCTCTTCCACCTACATAGTAAATGGAGCATTGGATTTGGATCAATAGGTAAGAACTGTAAGAATAAGTAGGTATGTTATACATCGCTATCCCATTATATTGATATTTCACATGTATCCACATCACTGGACATCCAACCATTTATAAATGTATTACTTGAATTCATTGTTAATAAGTAACAGAGTCTTATAAATTGAATGTCAATGTAATATTTTGTGGGTGCCTTACACTTTAATTGCCTCACTGGAACACAATCATATTACTACATGATACACGTGAAAATTTTAAATTCCAAGTGGGAATAGTTTTAAAAAATGCCATAGAAAGCTAATAAATAACATATGATTTTAGTATCCTATGAATTCTTGAAAGTACATAGTCGTGATTAGCACAATGCAATATCATTAAGAGGGCACCGTAAGGTCTCCGAAAGCAGACCGACTGGCGCCTTTCCTACCAAAACTGCAAGAAAGGCGAGTGACTCGAATGTTGTGATACCTGGTGGTAGACGCCCGAACTCTGTACGATCCAGAAAACGGCTCAAAGCTCAAAGCCAACTGGATATAATTTCTACTTATGCATTGAGTTTTCATAACTATTATTATTATTTCTTAATCGTAAATTTACATTGGGTACTTCCAAACATACTTAAATGTCCTTTTCCTCCATTTCCCATAACCTGGATAAGTGCCTTGAAGATTGCTGCTAATGACGCTGAGTTTATGAGCATCGCTTCTCTGACTACTTCGAACATTAAAATACCAAGTGTTCGACGACCTCGAGAGTATCACATTCCTCACATAGTTGATTGGGAGCGTGCTTATATAGAAACGGTGTGATTCTATTAATAAATTGAACGGTCCTTTTTTTCCTAACACAGAATGTGTTTTAGCCTTGGCATCTCCAACCGAAAACGAAACGTTTCTGTGTAACGAAATTGTGTTGCAACAATTTCTGATGATTTTCGCTTACAGCCGAGTCGTTGCTAGGGAAATGGTACTTCGTCATTTTTCATCCCACAAAATTCGTTGACCATTCGTTCGAAAGCTCTCGATTTATACAACCATATTATGTTAACTACTGCGAAGTGCATGGCCAACATGCTGAGTTATGAGCATGGTTATTTGAATAATTGTTTACATACAGAAAAACAAAGTGAGGATATGTTTAGAGCCGACTGACCTTAATTAAAATATCAAACGTCGGCATCATCCTCTACAAACCTTGGAGGAGATAGCTGCAAGAATCAGTGGATTAAAATTCTTTAATCTGCTGGATTGTAAAAAAGGGTTCTGGTAGATTGAGTTTCTGAAAATAGCTTCAAATATTTGACATTTTCAACTCCTTGGGGGCGTTATTCATACTTAAGATTCCCTTTTAGTGTATGCTTCTCCCCAGAAGTATTTCAGCAAGTCATGATAACTGTTCTCTCTGGACTGGAAGGAGTCGAGTGTTCAATGGATGATATTTTAATACATGCTTCAAGCTAAGAAATTCTAGAAACCCGCACTCGTGAAGTCCTGATCGCCATGAATAAAGCTGGATTAAAATTGAACAGAGATAAATGCATCTTTGGTGTACGCCAAATCAAATTTCTGGGCCACATTTTGGCTGGTAATGGCATTCTGCCAGACCCACAAAAAATTGAAGCCATGAATGAACTTAAACGGCCAACTAATGTTTCAGAACTCCAACGATTTTTAGGCATGACCACATATCTCGGTAAATTTATTCAAAATTTTTCTAATTTAACCACTGCGCGACGAAAATTACTATCAAAAGAAAAGGCATGGGTTTGGAATAACGAACAGGAAGAAGCGTTCATAAATTTGAAAAAAGAAGCTACCGACTCCACCACTCTTGAGGTTCTATAACCCAAATATTCCCATAAAATAATCAGTTGACTCTAGCTCGTATGCAGCAGGTGCTGTGCTCATGCAAGAGGGCAAACCAGTGGCATACTCTTCAAAATCATTGACGAAAACGCAACAAAGGTATAGAAAGTTGGAAAAAGAAGCGCTAGCTATCATCATAGCATGTAGAAAATTTGTTGAATATATTTGGGGGTCAAAATGCTCAACTATCGAAACGGACCACAAACCCCTCGAATCAATTTTCAAAAAGCCTCTCCATGATGTTTATAATTATCATGGAAACAATTCCAAACTTACCGAAAATTGAGTACAAGAAAGGAAAGGATTTATTCGTTGCTGAAACATTGAGCCATGATTGCCAGAATGTTGAACAACTAGAAGAACCATTGCCGTTCACTGTGGACCTAATTGTTGCTATGTTGCGATGGCAATGAGTCTCGGAAAGTATGATGCTACTTCTACTGTTTTCCTTCAACTACGAGTATTGCTTGCAGATATGTGAATAAGTAGGTGTATAGCATATTGGATGGTTGTGCTGCCTAATTTTTTCGGTCCTGGTGAGTAGGTAAGCGTATTAGTTATATGATCTCCATCTCCAGGCGGCGACGGCAGGTGTTACTGATCCTGCGGCCTCGTTTTTCTGGTCGAGCCCTTGAGGTCGAGGGTTGAGGGTTTCGGAAGACAAAAAGCGGCTTTGATTGGTCTCGTGGTCCAATTCTCTCCCCACCACCACGGACCCATTCAGTCACTGCCACTGGGATTCGCCCTGCTCCCTGCTAGAGCTTATAAGAGCTTATAAAACTGGTTTGCAGCCCTTCTTGAAAAAAATGCCTCAATCGCCTACACAAATTGACGGGTCTGAAAAAATTGATATGATTAACGCGTCAACTTATCAAAGCCACACGCAAGCGTCATAATTGTACAACGCCGAACGCTGGGTCGAACACTTGCCTAAAATATAATTGATATAACATATTATGTGGCAAATTTGAATTTCAGTTGGACAGGTGCTGTGTTGGACATTTTTTAGTGACGCCCTTTAGAAGCTTACTGGAACAATAATTAAAAATACACTGCCAAGGAAATGGCACATGAGCTTCCTCGTGACCTTCACAGTACGTCACCATTAAATTCCAGAAAACTAGAAACGACCGGTTCTGGCATCAGGGAATTAATAAGGTGGGAAATTGGAAGCTGAATGGTACATATAATAAATGAAATTAATAAGGAAAATTTTGATTTTAATATGGGACCATCCAGGATGTAGTCCGCATCAAAATTGTGGAAATTACGGCTGTTGCAAGGACCGTAACAAGAATATTTCGTTCACGCATGCGCAGAGCGTACCGGTAATGCAATTATGATGATTGTCTTATGGGACCTCAAGGGACCTTACCCACATCATCCCTGAAAATCTGACCGAAATCCGTTCAACATTGACCGAGTTATGACCGTCACAAGGAATTCACGTTAGCGCCTGCGCAGAAGCTACCGTTGATTCGATCATGATGAAGTTGATAGGGGACCATCTAGAGCTTAACCCGCACGATCCCTGAAAATTTGGTTAATATCGGATCAAAATTGTGGAAGTTATGGCTGTTACAAGGAAATGTGGACGGACAGACAGACAGACAGACAGACACGGAACCAAATTTGTTCAGGAGGCTCTGAAACGCAAAATGCGAGTGGAAATTTTGATTTTGGAGCAAAATTTTTTTTCATTTCGAAAGTGAAAACAAAGCTTCCGCTGCCTTGCAGTCTCGGAAGTAAAATATAAGTAGGTACTAATTTTGAAAAAGTATTTGAAAAAAGTTTGAACAACCTTAAATCGCTTCAGGGAATTCTCTATTTGGCTAGGAAAATTGCTTGTTGGTTTAGGAAATTTTCAATTCTATTTGAAAAATGCTCAATGTGACTTGGAAGCGCTATAAAAGTACACATCTTAGCTGTATTATCGTCTTACTTTGTTGACAAAAGTGCATGCGTGATTACAGTCCACAAGAATTTACCTCTGTGGTACTTATCGGTTAATGGGAGGCCACTCGTTTATATTGATCTATTAGGCTAACTAATCTATATTTTACGAAAAGGATTGCTTTTTTGTACATACATACCCTTGCGAGTATCCAGACCACCACATCATTTAGTCTATTTGTCGAACCAGTCTATATTTTACCAAAAATGTTGGTTAGTGGCCTCCCGTTAATCGATAAGTACCTCTATTGTTTCTTCTACTAGTTTCCCTATCCTATGCATCTACTTGAACTACGCGCAATGGTCTGGGGCTGGCGGAAACCTCAAATTTTGTATATACCTACATATGAAAAGTTATAATTTTTTCGGATGTTCAAGAATATAAAACAAGACTTTTCATGGCTTTACGAAAATTTTAAATTATATTAATATTATTCTGTACCCTTGAGAAGTAGGACATTTTGTTTGCTACTGGGTTTATACTGTGATTTTTACCGTCTGTTTATTCACTCAACATTGTTACTGATGTTGTTTGACGTCGAAAGGTATAATATTTACGGTTTTGTAGATCATAAACTAAACTTTAAAAACGACTGCATAGCTGGGTGTGGAACACAGCGTTCTCGTATCCGTTACATGACTGTATACCATATGTAGATCATTGAAATTTTAAATAATCTTTGAATATGAAGAAATTCAAACCCAGAAATTATGATCCAAATCAGATGAAAACTGTAAAAATTATGCTTGTACCTAAACAAGGTTTGAGGTGTTGTGTGTTCCTTAATGACACAATCGAGATGACATTGATATGAAATGATTAACTCGTATTTTCCTAGCTACTATTCTAATTTGAATCAGTTCGGATGACTAGAACGAGAGTAAATGACGTTCACAGATACGGAAAGAAAGTTGTTCAGATTGGTCTAAAACGTAAATGCGAGTGGAAATTTTGATTTTGGTGCCCCGAAAGTGAAAACAATGCTTCCGCTACCGATAGGTAGACTCGGAAGCAAAATGCCAAAGTTTTGAAAAATATACACATGAATGTCATTCACTTCCGTGTTCCATACCTTTACAGTTAAGTAAAGAAACTTGAGGAGAGAAGAACATGGTGTGCGCCTATGTGTGCCAAAGTGTTTTTAGTAAAGAAATGTTCATCGGGGCCAATATAAATAGAGGAAACTAGTTCCAGTTGCGGTCGTTGCGGTTTATTTAATTATTTCGTTAATCGCCCCTCTTAGATTGAACCAATGTTTATACGTATTTGAAACGCGTTTGAACGTGTCATGATGATAAAAATTCATGCGAACCCATTCTCTCCGCCAATCTTTATTGAGTATCTGATGGTATTAACGCGATGGAAATTCTGTGCACGCCTAAAGTAAAGAACAACATAGTAGGTAAACGTAAAAATTCCGACAAGACAAAAATAAACAGAAGGATGAGCATACACTGTCATTCTGATGTCAATTTTAATATAATTATCAATAAATTTTACGATCTATTAACCTTTCGAATGTTACCTTAACAGGCCAATCCGCTCTGCTAGGTATAAAACCAATCTACTGGTGCTCGATACTACGAGTAAGAGTTAGTTCCAATCTGGTTGCAACAGGTTTCAGATCCACTCAAATTCATTTTTTATGAAAATAATCACTATTACATTATTGTAATGTTGATTATTTTGTAATTTGAAAAATATGTGACACAAATAAAAACGAAATCGTGCTATGAAAAGCTGACTTTTTTAGCTCGAGTTACTTAAAAATTAGGGTTTCAGCCTTCTGAATGGTCTCAAACGATTTAACGTCAACAATTAAATGGAAAACATTACCCCAAACGCCTATGTTAAAACTAGTAGATCCGCTGCCCAGGTTCTTACAAAATTTGAAAACTGGTTGTCTAGTTTTATGTGCTCGACTTCGCTTCTTATATATATACGCTCGCCTACGTCCAGCCGGGGGGCAAGCCCCCCGGACCCCCCATTTCCTCGTAGGAAAACCTATATATATATATATATATATATATATATATATATATATATATATATATATATACTTTTTTTAATAAATTTCAAAAGAATCACATTGTGGTGGCAACTGCTTTTCCCCAACTTGCCGTCAAGGACAACTTATAAGCTTTTACAGAGGTTTCAGTTGATTCTGTGTGGTGAAAACTATTGAAAACTACAGCGAACTCGATTTTTGGATGAATAGACGATGATCGTCGTCGTTGACGACAAGTTCCTCTAGCCAGATCGTCACCAAAAACTGTATAGCCGTTTTACTGTACAGCAGTTTTTGAATGTATGAAGAGTCTACTCACCAAATTTCAAGATCATGGTTCCGAAATTGCGACCTGTAGTAGGTCTGTAGTGCGCGAGCGCGCACACACACATACACGCTGACAAACGCTAGCCTTATTTTTTCTGGTTGTAAATAAATCGGCCTGGGACTCATCTCAATGCCAGGCAACATTAGACGTACCCCCTTTAGAGAGTTGGTTAGGTGGATGCTATTTCGTCCCAAAATCCGCTATTTGGAAGTGCTCTGAGACGTGCTATTTCATGACACACGGTGATGCACACGTCAGACCAACGGTACCAAACTTTACGGTGCCGTCACCTCGCCGAGTTAAGTCACCTACATTTAATTTTAAGCAAGACGAATGGCGAGATAGAGTAGGTAGGTAAGTGCTCGAGATCTGGAAGCAAGACAAACCCGCGGCGACGTGATAGACTGGTTTGTCGTGGAAAAGACCGCATTCACTTGAGAGGAATGCCCTCAAGAATCGCTTCTTCCTCAAGCTCAGGCCGCGAGTTCCTGACCGCGCAGGGCGGGTGAGAGTAAAAGAAATCCGTTTGACCTTCACGAACCCCTTTACGTTTACGTAACCAACATTAAGTGCAAGACTACGCTGCAGTCCGAACACAACCCCGTACACGACAAACTTCTAAGCGCTAACTGATGTTGGTAAATACTAAGTGCTGCCATTGCAAAACGATATTTCCAATCCAATTTAAGGAGAGTGCAATCTATTCGACTTAGTGTCATGTGCATCTGTGCTATTAGGTGTGACGTCATAGCATCATTCCACCTTCTCGTGTTTGTACCTGGTCCCCTTCTTTATACAGGCAAATTTTCGTTAAAAAAAATGAAACAATAGCAACGGTTCAACAAAAAATTAAATTAAATTTTTCCGTTTTGAGGCATTTTGAAAAAATTCTTGAAGTTTGCACTTTTTAGTGTACCATTCTAGATGTGATAGCTAAGCTCCTAAGAATTGGGATAAAAATGCCGTTCTTTCGCCATAAAATCAAGCATGATGACATAAAGGGTGAATTCGCAGCACCATTTGAGCGCAATAAATTGTTCATATTTCAAAAACTGTGCTGAAAAAACCATAACACATCCATTATACATTATGGTATATAGCATTTCCAGACCAAATACAACCTTTTCCAGACCAAATTAAACATTATCCAAACCGTATTGAACGTTTTCCCAACCAAATTAAACTTTATTCAAACCAAATTAAACCTTATCCAAACCAAGAGAAACTTTTTCCAAACCAAATTAAACCTTTTCCTAACCAAATTATACCTTTTAGCGAATTTTTGAAGAAAATTAAGCTATTGCTCTCGCCTCAAATTTTGTAGAATGTGAATTTGTGAAAAAATGTTATGCAGAAATCCGTTTCAGGCTATTCTGAATCATGTTCTGCAGTTTAACGCATTTTTTAATGTATGTATGTATGTATGTATGTATATATGTATGTATGTATGTGTCATTCCAGACGATAACTGTCCGTAGAATTGTGCTAGAAACTTCAAACAAATTTTAAAATGTTAAGGACACAAAACGAAAGTTCAAGTTCGTTGGCCAGCATGATCGGATTACATCTTCGGGTTGAAATTTTCAAAAATGTAGTCAAAATTTTCAAAATAGCCTGTTTTTTGCGATTTGTTGTGCGAAATACATACTAACATGTGGTATATTCGGAATCAGCGTAAAATTTCTTATAAGAATATGTATCAAGTTTTCAAAAATTTCAAAGTTGAAAAATCAGTCAAAAATCGAAATAATGCCGTTCGCTAGTTGTAAAAATCGGTAATATTTGCATGAAACATTGTCCAAATTCAGATTGAACTACTCTTGTGGAAGTATCCCTGTATAACCAATCCTAGAACCATGCTGTTTGAAACGTAGGTAGTAGGTGCTTGTTTAAAAAAAAAAATGTAATCACAACTGATGAGTTTACTCTGTGAAATCCATGTTTGTCTATCAAAATCATTAACTAAAATTTCTCTACACGATCAATAGCGGCTGAAATGACGAAGATTTCTTCAAAAATTCGCTCATGGGGTCATGCTGCATGACTGGACTTTTTTTTCTTCTTTTCAATCACTGAAAACTTTCAAAATGATCAGCGTGAATATAAATTGACTTAAAATGTTGTGTTATGGAAAATATTGTGTTTGATGACACAAGATGCTGTGTTATGGACGTATGTAGACTTGAAAAAAAAAATGGGAAAAATCCTCGATTGACAAGCTTGCATAATAGGTAAGGTACCTTTTTTTCTAACAATGAAATAAGGGTACCCGGAAAGTTTCGAGATAGAGCAATCAATGCTAAACTCCGAAAACCCCCTGTTGGAAAAAAGTTACCTTATTATGTGTAGTAGGTATCAAGACAAGTAGCCAGTTCAGTAGTTCTAGTTGTTTTGGGGTTGTCATGAAATTGTGTATCTGATTTAATAAAAAGTTCATTCGGTGTTGAATGGTCAAATGTTCCCAAGTGTTATACTATAATTTAGAATAGTTCCTTGAGTATTTCATTATGCAAGCTTGTCATTCGGGGTTTTTTTTTTTTCCTTTTTTCAAGTCTACATAACACAACATTTTAAGTCACCATACAACACATTTTCCATAACACAACATTTTCCATAACTCATCATTTCAAGTCAGTTTATATTCGTACTTGCCCTTTTGAGAGTTTTTAGTGATTGAAAAATAAGAGGTTTAATTTGGTTTGGAAAAAGTTTAATTTGGTTTGGAAAAGGTTTAAATTTGGTTTGAAAAAGGCTTAATTTGGTTTGGAAATGGTTTAATTTGGGTTGGAAAAAGTTTAATTTGGTCTGGAAATGCTATTTGAAAAAAGCGTTGGAATCTAGGAATCGTTTTAGAAAGCCTCAAAACGGATTTCCCTGAAGAAAATTAGGAAACATTTCAACTTTAAAATTTGTGAGGCCTTTGCAATAGCTTCATTTTTTAACAAAGTTCGCTAAAATCCATTTTGAATTCCAGAGTATTTTTCGAACAAATTTTTTGCAATGAAATTGCTAATAAAAAATTTCTTAGCTCTCAAACTGCTCAAATTTCAAAACAATTTTACTTGAATATGATACAATAATTTACGGAAATTCGTTGGAACTTAATTTCGTTATTTTGAATAGGTATAGTAAGTACCGATTTTGTATTTCTTTGACGAATACGTCTTTTATGGCGTTTCGCTCGAGCTTACGAGATGGTTCTGGTCACGGTCTGCTGCAGGCTTGACGTCCCTTGGATGGGCTGGTAAATCACGGGTTTACTGCTACTGGACGTGCGGTGATATTAAACGACCCATCCCCAGTACGAGTGACTCAAGGTTTCAACAAAAAGAAACACACACCGCACCGCCCCAAGGTCATTTTATTCCTTCTTCCAACAAGGACCAACATTTTTCCTTGAAGTGTGTCATAGACACACAGCCGATACCACTGATATATCATTCAATATGATCGTCAATATCTCAACCGTCATAATATTTGAAATAATTAACATAATTCCGCATTATGCTGAATTAGGTGGAGAAGAATAACAACTGAAGGGTACTGGTGGATTGTAATAACTGAAGGTTACCGTGGAGAAATTGACGTATGTTGTTTATTTGAAGATTTGGACAATTGGGCTATCGTTCAATTTTATATCATTCCAACTCACTCCAAACAGTGATGCTAGGGGTTTTCCCCTCCATCTTATGCATAGTTCATTATTTTCAGTTAATTTTGGAAGATGTGTTTCATCAATATAGGTTACGGTAAAGCGCGTGAATCAGATCAATGTCCAACTCTGCTCAGCTCCCAAAATTTATCTAATTTGTTGTGATTTCAGCCCAATATATTTCGAGTCGAAGACAGTAGTTTTGGATTCCGTTTAAAAATTCCGTTTTTCATGTATGGTAGGTTTTACATATTTTTTCAAGTGCATTGATCGAAATACTCTTGAAACGGGGTACAATGGATCACTGCCCGTTTTTACCTACTCGGATGATCTGGTAAAGGAGTGACCTTTGTATAAGGGATAATTTTGTACAATGGGATATTAAATTAAAGCTTTAAAAGAAGTATTAAGAAGGTACACATAATAAGTTTTATTTGAAATCTTAAAATTACAAGTTTTTTTATCGTTTTTACTCAATTTGTGGAAACATTTTTCTAAAACAACATTAATTTGATAAGACCACCATAAGAAACCACCGTAAGATCACCATAAGAAATTCCGTACTGAATGCTGCAGTTGATAACCTCTTTCGACAGTAGCCAGGTCCAAGGCAACGTTTTTGACATCATACTTTTGTGTGGTCCATCGCGGTGTTTTCTGACGAATTTTTCCATACTTCCTCCAGAATTTGGAAAAGAGTAACAAATTTCAAGTAGGTATACAACTAAACGAACTTCTTATAGGAGAGGCTGTTCCCTGAGTCGAGGAGTAGCCGTCAATGCCCGATTCCCTCCGTCTGTGTCGAGTACAAGACACCTCTCATGGATCTTGTACTATAATATCCATCCTCCGGAGTTCTTTCTTTTAGTCTTCTACTTTGCTTTGGTTGTTTTCCGAAATGTGATATCCAATAAACCCTATCTAAATTCAATTTTTGCCTTAAAAGTGACCGTGTTTTCCACATTGACTAGAAACAAATGGAAAACATTAAACGGATATGCCAGTGCTACTTGAGGATTCTTTATCAGTTATCTTAACAGCTCAATATCGTGCTGTCACGATCTTCGTAGGAAACCACTCGAAGGGGCTAGCCTCTCCTGAATCTTACTGATGATAATCTCCCATCCAGCAGGGCGAGAAAATGCGGAAAACCAAGTATTTACATGGCTGATCCGGATCACCCCTCATCAACAGCTAACAGGCACTCGTTTCGCTAAAACAAAATTTACATTAATTAATTGTCTCTGCCATTAATTAAAACATTAAACTTGAACTTAAACATTAATTTAAACTTTGACTTTTTATTTGAAATCCGGATGAACAGGAAGTTGTCCTCGGTGTAGGGGCACACGTGGAAAATAAAAAGTAGGAATAAACCCCTATTTTATCAGTAAAATCGGGAATTTTTTGCCAACGATGTTTGAGTGCTTCCTTTTCTTGTTCATCTTGTTTAAAGCCATTATGGACACTCATTTAATCGGAGAATAGGTCGAAATAGGATTGATAAGATGTGTAGAAACTATTGAGAGTTGAGAAGTTGCAACAATTGGAACTTGCTAGTTTACTTTTTGTCCAGTAAGCTCCTCACAAAATACCCTATTTGGTTATTTAAAATACACTCTCAGCTTCAAGATTTTTTGATATCGATGACTTTTGGTTTAAAAGTCTAGCCTCAGTGTGCGAATGGAACATTAAGTATTTTAAACCCACTCGAAATGTTGGCTTACTTTTCAAACTAAGTAGATTAGAAGAGCTCTTTGGGCCACTCCCGTTGACGTCGGACACAACGTGAATACGAATATGAATTACTTATTAAAGGACTTATCATGTTTGTTTCGTCCCAAACGTGGATACGGTCGTGAAGTTTGACGTGAGGGTGTTTGAGTTAGTCCGAAGGCGAAAAGGAGATGAGTGTGGACGCTCATTCCAGTGTATTTGTTTTAGAGGTAAAATTGCTCTAAACTTCCGTATAGGGCTGTTTCACGTCCGATAAGTGGAGAAGGTACGAAACAACAATAAAACCGCGAATTAGTCGGATGAAACCAAAGCTAAGTGAAACACGGCGGCCCAGGAACAGCGGCTTTGTGGACGCGGGCAATTGTAAATTGAAAATGGAGATTGGATCAGCGCGGCTTTTGTGCTCGTTCCAGGTGGAAACAAAACGCGCGGTATCGCTCAGTCCAGACGTCCCTAGGCAATGGAGACGTCCGTACAGTCCGAAGGCCTATCTAGGTCATATTCCGCACGTGCTGAATGGGTTGAATCGACCCAGAAGCTTAGAAGCTGTTAGTGAAGCTATCAAATCCGACTCTGCGACTGCTCTCGTCTCCTGAAAATTGTTGGGGATCCCCCACCAACATACCTTGATTTTTATCATTTTTCAGTTGAATCCATTTCCGTTTTCAGTGGCTGTTTTCTAGCCTTAGATAACATCAGCTGAGCTTCAACTGTTCTTTCTTTCAACTTCGGGTGTAAATAAATAGAAAACACCTATTTATACACAAAGCTTTTTCTCTGGAAAGTAGTACTCCCTCGCCACGCGAAAGCTAATGTCACGCCAGGCGGAAGGAATGAGAGAGATTGAGAGAATGATTCTGAGAATCTGAATTTTTTTTTTTTTTTTTTTTCAAGATTCCGCTCTATTTTTTTTTTTTTATCAAGAACCCGTCTGTGAGGAGAAGACAAGCGAATTTCAATATCTCCAGTACTTCATGAGGATAAGAAGCATCTAAGTATACCAAAACACGGTTTTACATGACGAACGATTTGGTAAAAACATAAAAAGCCCACCCTCACGCACCTCGTTGACATAAGAATAGATTGTTCTTTAACAGCTTGGTTCTAATCGTTTGGAAGTAGTTGTTCATTGCATGAATCTGGAGACAATGAAAATACGAAGAAGAAGAAGATGGAGGTTTCTTGAGGTTTCCTTTTCTAGAATTCGAAGCGTGCAATGTTACTACGATGCAAAGCAATTTTAAGAAAGATTGCGATGATATCCCACAAAGAACTGAGTTTTGCAAAGTTACAAATGTGTGTAGAATATAAATTATCCCTTGAAAATAAAAGTGTGTGAACTCTTAAATTCAACATATTTTGGGGGATATATATATATATAATAAAATAAAAAGGTGAGGTATTACATATTTACATAACTGATTCGAAAAGGGCAGCTACAACTCTAGGCTCATCGCTAAATCTCCCTCGACTATTCCGTTTTAATTTATTAATTATAACTTACGATCCAGGGCACAGAGGTTCATGACCTTCATTCTACTCCAAATTAACAGATATTTCAGTCCCGCAGAAGCCCTTCAGCTGAACAGAGTACTGCGTACGAAAAGCTTTAGACGTTGCGGTCCTTGCAAATGACGAGAAGATTTTATGTGAAATGGGTCTCTGGCATTCATAGAGCAGATTGAGAGGGAGAACAACACTGCAATAACCAGTCTATGAAGGGTTCCTTATTCTTTAATTGTAGTTTATAGTCTAGAAGTCACTTATGGAAGAAAACATTTATATTTTCATAGCTTTAGGTATTTGAGATGGATTTTAAAAATAGTTAAAATAATTAGAAACGAACATTAAGTCGCGAATGAATTTTTTATTGTGCATAGAAAAACAAACGTTTCTAAAAAGTACTGTTTGGATTTTTGTCATGTGCAGCAAGGAAAAAAGGTCATTTTCGTTACCTGGGACACAATATACATCACTCAGTGTAAACTTTTTCTAATTTCCATTCACTCAGGCATCAAGAGTGGTGTCACCTATACCTAGAGCTTTGCCCATATCTCCACTTGCCGTGGTTATAGACGTGTTCGAAGTAGATGGATGAGAAAACTTGAATAAGTCCTTCCTATATGTAATGTGGTTTGTAGCATCATTATCAACCCACCGAGAACCGCCATCATCCTGAATCAAAGAATTCGCCATTAGAGTAAAATTTGTACACTTTTCCTTGTCATTTTTCTTCAGCAAGAGCCTTGGCTTAGGGGGTTTTCCATCTGCCTTCCACTTAGAGCATTGATGAACTTTGTGAACTTTCTTCTTGCAGTATTCGCAAAAAGGTTCATACTTTTTCTTCCGATACGTTGGTTCTTGATTATCTCTAGTCACTAGAGCTTCCTGTTTGACGGGATCACCAGCTTTTTGATGAATGCACGTTCATACGCACAAACCTTGTCAGGTTCTCCATAGTGCGATCTTGACTATCCTGGCGATAGTTTTCTGGTTGCGTTCTGAGAATTTTACAGAGTAGAAAAAGATCTGGCAATTCACGATTTTTAGTGTTTTTGGCAATTTCTATATTTAATTCCGTCTAGATGTTTTTGAGCTTGGATATGTGTTCAGCAATATCATCTGTTGGACATCTTTCATAGTTGAAAAACATAAGTCGTAGGCCTTATCTTCTGATACTCCATCGTACAGCCTTATGAGATCTAACCATGTGCCGTCATGTACCTCATGACTCTCTTGAAAGTTTCTTCCGTCATGTTTGTTGTGATCACTATCAGGACATCACTGTCGGCTTTGGTATAAGTCTCTAAGCTTGTGTAGTACGCTGCGAGTTCTTCTACAGAACCTCTTCCAGGGTTGGTCGGAATTTTCAATTCACCATTGACTATATCCAATCCTTGTTTTATACCTTTTAGTACAGCAAGAGCTTTGTATTTCCAGTTACCCTGTTTGTTTTTCGTTCAAGGAGTCTGGATCTACACTTGAACAAATCCATTGGAACAAATTTTGCCCAAAATGACAAGGATTAGTTTTGAGGACAAAAACTCTTTTTAATAACACACAATGGAAGCAGGAACGCAATTTCAGCATCCCACGCCCATAACCAATTGATATTTGCGTAGCTTTAGGTATTTAAGATGGATTTTAGAAATAATTAAAATAATTTAAACACTGTTGTAGAACTTTAAGACACGAATGAACTTTCTATTGTGACTAGAAGCAAACGTATTTAACGAGTCACAATACAACAAGATGATACTGATGGCGTAAATTGAAGTGATCTCAATAGAAAAACATGCTGATATTTACTTACTTGAAAAATAAATGAATAAACATATAAAATTACGGCTCACCCAGGAAAAAGGCGATTTCCATTCACGCATCGTATAGTACGACAAGTTTCAAGGCTTGAACAATTTTTACCTTGGCGTGCCACTTCGAGTCCTCATTAGCATGCATACGAAATAACCGCCTTGCAAGGCAGCTCTCAGAAAAGTCGGCTGAAAAGGTCGGAACGCTCGGGTTATAAAAGGGGGTTTGGAGCTTCCGCGAAATAAGAAGACGCCTTTATCGCCGGAGGATGAT
The DNA here is from genome assembly GCA_030762985.1 of Adelphocoris suturalis. Taxonomy (NCBI): domain Eukaryota; kingdom Metazoa; phylum Arthropoda; class Insecta; order Hemiptera; family Miridae; genus Adelphocoris; species Adelphocoris suturalis. The sequence goes on from CM061051.1 coordinate 30,889,893, forward strand.
GAGATTGGAGTGGAGGATTTGGCTCGTCATGATTCCCACCGCTTTCAGGGATGGAACCGTCAAATCAGTCGGATTATGGCTGAAATTGCTCAATATACCAATCAAGTGTAAATTTGCGAGCCCGAGTATTCGTATTTTTGTGACCGTTCTCTGTCACGAGAATAAGAAATCTCTTTATTCACATATGCATGTAGTGGCGCCTGCCAAATGGATGGATGGTATCGTGGAGGAAGAAATAGCATTTCTGTCACCATGGGTTGAAAAAGTACCCCCATAGATAGTTTAGCATGTATTAGTTGACACCATCCTCCGGCAATCAAGATAACCTCTCACGGCTCGATGCACATTACTTATAGCTTTTCCCCAGAGTGCACAGCTTCTTGCATCCCGGTTTATCGCGGCAAAGCAACGCAGAAAAATCCTTTCTTAAACTCACGGGATTATAGCAGGAGGTGGGCATAAGAGCACTTGAGAGATCGTTTCAACTCACGAGTTCTTTCATTTCGGAAAATCTACTCCAAATCGACCGAGCAAGTGACGCAGGAAATGGGAAAATGAAACAATAATTCATTCCGGTATAAGAAGGTACCATGGGACCAAAATCAAAATGGAGGCCATACTATGGATACAAGCGTTGTGACAGTGTGCTAGTTGAATCGAACCATTTTATGTACCATCTATTTCTCTTCTGCTCTTCAGTAATTTTGCAAGCCTGAATATTACCAGATGGATCTAAACATATGTCTTGATACAATACGTAAAGGTGAAATTATTGCCGACGCCGAGGGGTCCTTGGAAAGGGTATCGACCACAGGAATGTTGTCACTCCGGTGCAGGGCCGAGCGGTTTTGCCATTGAAACGAAAATCCCTAGTTCGGTGAGACGGGAGGTCAGATTCGTGACACTGCCGTCGCTTCGTGACTGTCTCCTTTGCGCTATTTTAATAAACCTCGAGTTCAAAAAGGTGGAAAGCTAACTATCCTCCATTCCTTGGTACTCTTTGTTTAATTTTTGGGGTTACTATATGTAGTGGGGGTGAACCCATTTGACCAGTCCTGCAATCCTCTTGGTAGTCCAGTCAACTGGTTAGTCCAGGAGCTGAGACCAAAAATAGGTTGTAGTTTCAGAAGAAAATTTGGTATTACATAAATTTAGCCCATTCTGAGTGACAAGATCTTGTCTGTCATCTTGAAATTGGTGGAATACAAAATGGCGGCCTCATAAAAATGGCTAAATGTGCACATTTTAAATTGTTTCTTCAATAATTCTCAAGCTGAGCATCCCACATAAATTTTTGTACGAAGCCAACATTGTGGTGCATAAAAAAACGAAGTGATTCGACCCCAAAACTATAATTATCTCCTGAAATAGGGGAATAAAAAAAATGTGTTAATATGGTCATGCTGCACGAATGGAACTTATTTTTTTTTTTTTTTTTTTTTTTTTTTTTTTTTTTTAATGCTTTCCCTTCTAATCCTGAGTAGGTTTCACTTTTAATAGGGGTTTTAAATGTTAACTGACTACATTGCCAGGTGAGATCGAGTGGCTTGAAGTTGGGTTTTGTACGTGGGGTAAAAGCCTCTGACCTTATAGATGAATATCTGGTTTGCATTACCAAACCAAACTACGTGTTTCACTTTTTAGTTTCTAGCCTAGGGAGCATGATGGAAACTTTATTAACGCTATGTTTATTCGTGGTCAACCTTTACATTCTAAACTTTAAAACTCATTAAATATCCGGTATTTTTGATACTATTGAATTGGTTACCACGTATATAAGCTCTTTTGTAATTTATACCTACTTGATATGAGTAAAATGGTTTCTTCCGATTCCAGCTTGACCCATTAGAAACTTTTCACACCGAGTTCTACGAAATAATTCCCTTCAGGACGAATCTAATTTCCCGTTTATTTCATGTTGCTACGATTGGTCTTCGGTATTTTATTCGCTGTTTGAGCAACTTGCTATCTGTTGTTTCTCAGAGTTGTCTCTCTTTTAAAGGATCTCAAGCAGCTTTAATGTCGTTTTGTTTTTTTCGGTGATCAAAGTGTATGCAGAGATAAGTTGCTGAAGGCTTCTGAGGGATGAAATTGCTTTTCTTGGAAACCTAATGATGCTACTAATCACCTGAATTAGAGTTCGCTAATGAACGCTCCCACCCACTCGGCATGAAAAATGTCTTGCAATTATTTGCGAGCCCGTAATCATCATTTCTTCAAACTCTGTTTCAAACCGTCTGAAGCTTGGACACCTCATGACAAGGCCCGCAGGCTTGTGTCCATGAAATCAGCATATCGTCTGATGGATGGCATCACCGACCCCTGCACCGCTAAAGGTCGCAATTCCTCGCTTCCCAGCGGCGGGAGACCAGAGCTCATCTCATCTCATATCCCATCTCACCCCCAGTGGTGGACTTGGGATGGGCGTTAAGTTTCCGGGTTGATGTGAGTGAGCTCATACCACACGCCACCTTTAGGACAGAACTAGGTTCACCATCGCATGTCCATACCTTCCGTCTTCTCATCTGTACCGATAGGGTGAGACGTCATTCATCTCAAGAACCTTGTGCCCGTGCATTTGTGTAAGGTGCATCACTGGAAGTTTACTACCAAGTTATTCATAACTTCGCAATCATCCAAGATGTAAGAACATTTGGTGATTAGCTTCAAATCGTTTTCCCATTCTGTACATGTTCACTTGAGGAATATCTGAAACAAACGTTGGTGGAGTTTTGAACAATATTTTTGGGTTTCCGGAATCTATTTATGTGTTAGGACCACAGGTCTAAGGTAACCCAAGGGAATGAAGGATACCCAATGAATGAATGAAGAAAATGAGAGGTATCGGATAAAGGTTGTTCTCACTTATAACTCCCTCCAACCAGGAGAATCAATAAATTCGAGAACTCAATTCCTGTATTGAAACCGGGACTCACTACATATCTTCTGAGGAGAATCCTGCCCAATGGTTACTCATCCTTTTTTTTCTCGTATACCTAATCATATTTTTAGTTTTGATCTACAATCATGTGATTTTGATCTACAATCATGTGCAGAGAAAAGAAGTGTCCAGGAATAATCAATGATATTCGCAAGGCCCATCGGGTTGCTGGGATAGTAAAACCTCACTAGCCACTTCAAGGTTAAACATTTAATTGTAATTTTTCGTTTTTAGGCATGATTGTGTACTGCATATCATCGCGTGACTCCAGAAAATGTTGTGATATCACGTGTTGTTGAGACCATGATAAGAACCCTATATTCGCTCACTTGGTAAATAAGTTTTACAAACGAAAACGTCATCTGATACTGAAGGTTTGTTTTGAAAATAATCCCAGAGTCCCAGCTCAGGAATAAAGTATAAGGGTTCCTATTTTAAATAATGAAATTGGAGTGGAAACAAATTGAGGTACACTGAGCACATGCACTGATGAATGTTTCAAATCAGCTATAGTAGTAGAAATACCACGAAATTTGAGGAATAACATCAAAACACTTAGTATAAGGAAGTTTGTACTATGAAGCGTCCATTCAACAATATCCGACCCTTTTCTCATTATTACCTCCCCTCAGTCTTGTCGCATCTGCCGGGTCAGGAATTCATCAAGTTGGGTGTTTTCAAAAAGGGCAAATGTAGGAAACAGTTGAGGCTGGATCCGGGAGCAGCGTGCCGTCGCGTCGGCTGACCACGCGTTCTCTTCTCTATATAAAGGCTTACGGGAAGGTTCAACTTGATGACGATAAATAGGAATCATGATCGCCGGTAGCACAACAGACTGCTCGCTCCCCTCAAGCCGAGGTCAACTAGTCTCATCGCCAACCTGCAGCCCCAACCTCAACATTTCCCTCTATTCCGCTCCTTTCATTGCGACCTTCGGATATTTACGCTGAACAGTAGTGTACACACCGAGTGAAAGGCCTTTGAAAACCAAAGAAGTTGGGTACAGCGGTTTCAATGAGTCTGATGTTATGGTTGGCGGGCAATCATCGGGTTTCACTGATGGCCATTTATGCACTGGCCGGTTACATTAGGAACGCAATTCTTTACTTTTCTGGTTGTAGGAAATATTAAAATTGTTCCAATTTCTTCAAAAAATGAGATAAAATAAATCAATTCATATTATCAAATGTTATCATAGGTAAAATCTAATTATAACAAAAATCATGATTCCACATGATGAGTACAAGGGAAGAACGGGCTAACCTCGATTTTTTGTCAAAAGTGAGTTGACAATGGTACCTTATGTATTGGGGGTAGCCGAACACGGTGGTGTGGTCAAAACAGGGAATAAACCAAAACAGTGGGTGAGTATTTCGTATACAGCGAAAGGACGGGCTTACCGGAGCGGTCCAGGGAAAGAACGGGCTAACTTAGAGCTGCCACTTCCCCCATCCTTGTTATTTTATATTAGTTCATTATCCAGCCTTTGAATCACAGCAGGTTAGCTGTGTTTCGTATTTCATAATCTTCCACTTTTCCGATCTGTTGCTGTCTTTATTCAATATTCATCGTTTGGTCCTGTGTTATACATTCATTTTTTGGCCTGGTGAAAATCAGATATTTTGATTGGGCGGGTTTTCTTGACACAAAGTATATTCCTAAAGCTCCAATGAAGACAAGGCGGCTGAGAGGAGTAAAATTTCATGTTGGTTACCATTGGCTAATCTACTATCGTTAGAGCTATAATGCAGAATTTACTAGCAAGTTTGTGACGCCAAATCCGCAAAAAAAAAAAAAAAAAAAAAAAAAAGGGATCTGGCTCAGAAACCACTTCGTCTATCAGAATTTTACTTCCCACACGTGAAAATTTTCAATCTCTTCCAAAAAAATCCTGGGATTTGATTCATTCAAAAATATTCTGTACCGAGAAAGCCAGGAGGAATTTCAAGGAATTAACCCACAAGTGAGGAAATCACTGTCAAGGGAGTTATCCCGTACTTTCGCTGTCAAGGGAGTTATCCCGTACTTTCGCTGTTTTTTGTGATGTTCGGCTTTTTTCCCGTTATATTTCAATAAAATTAATTTCGTGAGGTAATTTGGCATTTTCATTACTTTTACCTGTATATTGACATTATAATTTCAACATTTCAGATTTTTTGATCGCAGGATATACTTACATTTTATTGAGTTTTTTGCATTCAAATTCGTTTTTCTCGAAAATAGGAAAAACCAAGATAGCCCGTTCTTTCCCTGTATGTCACATGCAACTGTACCCTAGCTTCCACTATAACTATACTCTCCACGCTTTCCTGGCAGTTGGACTACCTGGAGCGACCCTTAGTCCGGCAACGCTGTGCTCTTTGAGGTTCTTCTCACCCCGCAAGTTAACCCCTCGGGTACTGTGTTTGTCTCCTCTACGATTAGCCAACTTTGTTGGATTACGGAATTGGGCATTATTTCAATAAAAATCAAATTCAGAGGAAAAATTTTATAAGAACAAGTATAAGCACAACATTGCATAAACAACTAACTCACTGATTTTGGTTTATTATTTCCAATAATAAGCCTATGTGATCGTGTAGCAAAAAATTTTTATAACCCCCCTTCAAACTTTGTCACTTTACGTTTCAAGGTGCGTAGAATCCGAATTTGAAATGTCCGTCCGCCGTTCGCCGTCCGCCGTCCGGGCCATAAAAGGCCTAAGAATTTACTTAAAAAACCCGTCCTTTCGCACATAGACTCCATTTGGGGTCTAGTTGGTCCTAACGTTTAACCATCCCGATCGCTTTACTCGCATAGATGCTAAGGGCCAAAAACGGGCGAAAAAGTGTCTTTTTCGAGGCTTTGAGTGAGACTTACGCACGCACGCACGTCTGGCACGCTTGGCAGGGAGTCACGGTTGGTGGTGAGGTGGGTGAGCGGGGGGTGGAGTGAGAGGAGGCGCCGCGGCTCCTTGTGGTGTCTGGGGTGACCAGGGGCGTAGCAGAGGGGTGTAGGAGAATGGATATTTATTACTTTTACGGGTTATACCCATATAATACACCGCGGCACCATGAGGTGGGTACGGCGTTCCTTCGAGGTATGAATATATGTTTTTTTCTTGGTCATATTTCTGTGTTAATACCAACGCTTTTCCTACGCATATTTAATAACATATCCTCTCGACTTTTCGTACGTACTTAGATAATGATATTATTAAGGCAATAACTATTTGAATAAATAGGAGCTCAAATCGAGAAATATAAACATACGTATGTAATTATAGAAGTATAGGTTGTAGCAACTCGAAATAGGACACGCCGAGGAGTCTGGACGGGCCTTATGACGTACGCAAGCCAACTAAAACTACGATCATACTCAATTGAAAAATAATAAACCTGTGTGAAATAATTTGCAGCGTTTTTTTCCAAGTCTTTGTTACGGAGAAAAACCTGGCTGCATGTTAAAAACATTTAATCACTGCCGAACTTTGTGTTGTTCGGTCTTATTTTGACAAATATTTTATGAAAAATCCAACTTTATTAACAGACATTGTAGCATACTTAGCTGATAAGATTTCGTTTATTGAAGAGGGTCATAATTTGGGGTTGAAAAATGCATTAGTCCTTAGCTGGGGCCTATTTCATTAAGCATCAAGTGACAAGTTACAAGCCGATTTTATGTACAAGTTGTAAAAAATGAGTGTGCAAGCGTTTCATAAATGTACATGTGTAGGCTTGTAATGCACTGTGAAAATTAACAAGTGTACAGGCGAATTTGGACAAGTTACAAGTGTTTCCCCATTTTTTAACTTACGTCCATTCACCTGTAAACTCGTTATTTTGCAGCATTGTGAGTTGCCAATTTTTCGGTGTTTTATAAGTGGGAATCATCTTCTGCTGAAGAAAACAGACAGGAAAGAAGTATTTAGCGTAGAAGACGCCAAAGATTTTTTCGGCCACGAATAAACGCTCATTTCGTGGGTATTTTTGAGGTTAATAAGAGATTTAGGATGTTTTCCGAGACCCTTGAAAGATTCAAATGGTGTGTGACCCAGTGCAATTTTTCCTGATCGGGTATTGAGGATCTCCCCATCATTGAAGAACAAAGTGAAGTGTGAAGATCATCTCGAAGTTACAGATGACATTCCTAGCCCAGCACCATTAAGACTTGATGAATTGATTAATCATTCCCGCAGAGTAATGGAGAAAAATCCGATTATGCCAGTCATCAGAATAAGTTGAAATCAAATACACGCTTTCTCTACTTTTCAGTTTATAATTTGTCTGTCTTCCAATCATTGCACTTTGTAATGTACGGTAAACATCCTATCGTGTACTTGACACCGTTTTTATATTATTATTCGCTGACAAAACCTAAATTTCGGCATCCCGCTTGACGTTGTTCATTTCGTTTGTCCCCACACGCTAATTTTCTTTTCTGCTCCACTTGTAAACTTAGCTTCTTGTACTCATTGTTTTGGTGAAACACTTGTTCTAGTTTACCGTGCATTACTAGTGCATGTACTTATTAACTTGTACACTTGTAACTTATTGTTTTATGAAATAGGTCCCTGGTCGGTCGAGCTCCAGGCGTTGCCGATCCACGGCAGGTGACTAGGGGGATTTTCACCTGGGTGACCTGCCACGAAAGCGTGGACAAAATGTAAAGCTTAGGTTTACAGCGCCGTTGCCACAATGAACTGAGGTTGATGTAATTACGAGTTATAATGATGACACGCTGAAGTTGTCATATTCCTCGAAATTCATACCTACCTGATCAGAACTCTGTTGACAACTCTGATAACAGAATATCGTAAAAATATAGATTGAGTTCATTGAATCAGGATAGTCTACGCGTGATCGATATGGCATCCTGCCTTAATGTACAACTTGACCCTAATTGACTTATGTGTCAATAGTCGCAGTCATTTTTTGCCTTTTTTTAATATCATTAAAATAGTATCACAGGGTGTATCTTCTAATCAGTTGTTAAATTGAAATCCCGTAAAACACTTTCACTTTGAAATATTAAAAAAAAAAAAAAGTTGAAGGATTTCATATCCCGTAAGATTTGGACACAATATCAGCTTGAAGCGTAGTTCTCCATAAATTCCTCAAAATGAAGTACTTATATTAGTGCTTAAGGAAACAGCGAAAAATCCCGTTAGGCTGAAGTTTCATCGTTATTTGGGTAGTTCTTGTTTGTTATCCAGTACACTTGTGTCTGTTAAACCGACCTATGAATGATCGGGAATACAAAGAGTCTTTCATATTGGGGGGCAGGGGACCTAGCGGTACTAAAACCTTGTACACCATGTGGAGGTGAACTAGGAGCTCCTATTTGTTGGAAAATAACGCCCGGGTTTCCCCAAATGACTTGGCCGCTTTGCTAATTGTCCAGAGCTATTCAGTTATAAATAGAAGGGTTTAAAATCGCCTGCTACGTACTTCTGAGGATTATCCTGCTTGTATGAATTCTTCCTCACTTCCTTCGGGTAGGTAAATGCCCCCGTTGATGGGTTTCAGGACTGTCACTTGTCAGTGCCAATACTAGTCAGTTCAGTTTGCGTTCTCGATGCTCGCAGGGTCGGTCGGTCGTTTGCTCTTCTCTGCAACAAGAGTTTCCGTTACTTGTAATTCAACACTTTTGTACGTAAGTAATTAACTAGTGTATTTGTTTAATTCTTTATCAAGTATTAAACCAATTACTTATGTCCCCATTTAAGGTTAATAACTCTTCATAAACGCCGAATACACCTTAGACAGGTGTTAGACATCGAGCTACCTAATATCCTGGAGATCTGCACAACGATTCATAGTATACCAAGTTTAATATTAAACTTCAGTTGATCCTATTTGAAAAAAAAAATTAACTATAGAGATGACGCAAGACTATTGAGCATAAATTGTCACGCTCTTGATATTTAACCCTGGATTATTACTATTGTTTTTTGGAATTAGTCGGGATGCGGCCCAAGGAAAATAAATGAAATTATTTCATTTATTGTTTTATTTTATCATTACTAGGATTATTACTAGTTGTCGATTCCCTCTTCTTCCCACATTTAAGCCCTTGTGGGTCGAGAACGATTGGTCGTAAATGCTCCGTCTCATTGAATTCGTTGATGATTTCATTGAACCATTGAACTCATCTATTGATCGGGTGGACCACGAGATAGGCTCTCCCCCTTTATTTTCTCTAATTGTCGGAGTAAAATATTCGGAAAAACGCTATTCTTCACAATTTTTTCGTAGATTTCAAAAATGGCAATACTGCGCAAACGTGCGCCATTGACATCAATTTTTTTTTTTTTTTTTCCCCCCAATGGAAACACAAATTTTTTATTGCAGATTTGAATTCTACATAAAATTTCATGAAGAAATAACCCATCGCCCGATTTTTTTTTTTTTTTTTTTTTTTTTTTTTTTTTTGGTGCGCACAAACGTGCGCAATACCGCTCTAAAAGTGCACAAATGGCGAAATAAAGAGTTTTTGAAGATATTTAATTGCCACATGTACTCGTAATACATGATTTTGGGGTATTTTTTCATTTCACGCAATGTATTCGTAGTTCGTTTTAGTATGCTTTGTGCAGTGTAGAAATGAGCAAGAAAAGTGCACTTCTGGTCGATTTTTTTAAATGCTTTTTCAAGTTAGTGTTACAAATATCAATAAATGAATATCGTTACATGGTCCAGTACGAACAAATACCCCAAACTCATGTATTACATGTGGCAATTGAATATCTTCAAAAGCACAGTAGTAGGTCCTATTTCACAATATTTGCACTTTTAGAGCGGAATAGCGCCCGTTTGTGCGCACTAAAAAAATCGAGTGATGGGTCATTTCTTCATGAAATTTCACGTAGACTTCAAAACAGCGATAAACAATTGGGGTTCCCATTCAAGAAAACAAAGTTAATTTCGCACTTTTGCGCAAATGCGCAATTTTGTCATTTTTTATATTTACGGAGAATATTGTGTAGGATAGCGTTTGTCCGAATTTTCCACTCCAACAATTAGAGAAAATAAAGGAGGGAGCTTATCCCGTGGACCACTATACATATATTCTTCTTTCTTAAAGTTTTTGAGGTAATGCTTTTTAAAGGTTTCACCCCGTTGATGTTTCTCTTTTGAGGTTAATTTTTGACGCTATGATTTCAGGCACCGCCCTGGGTTTTAGGAAAATGGTTTGGATGTTTATACTTTACCTGCCTATTATCAACATAAGGCTTGAGGGGGTTAAACTATTTATTAATGAGCACGCCAGTTGTTGTTGGTTTGTTGTGGAATTGTAGATTACTTAGGGGCCTTGTAGATTATCAATCACAGATAAAGCTCAGGCAGTAACTAGCGGCCTCGGATAACTTCTCTTTGGCTGTTTATCAACTCACATTTACCTGCAAGATACCGCTATCTGCTAGGTATCCTTACCTGAGACTCATCTCCCTCAGTAAGCGATTTATTCTGCAGGTAAGTTGTGTGTTACGTGTAAAAAATGCACCAGGTACTTACGAAGTTGAAGTTTCATGAAGATTTTCAGAGTTGGAGCTTTATTTTCTTCAAAAATTCAAAAATATATAGCACGAGATTTCAAATAATATCATAAGCAATAATAGCAAACAAACACTTTGGTGCTCCTGAGTTTTTATATACCTAGGTAATACGGCCAAATCGAAACTTCGATCAGCCTAATAAAATTCATCTGGGCTTCAGAGGGAACTTTAATATAATTTTCCATGTTTTTGTTATAAAACAAAGAATTCTTCAGCCTTTCGTTTTTAGGTCGTTCCTCAGTCATAAATTCTTTTCGTTCTGTATGCTAGTCTAGAGACTGAACAGAAAAGATCAAGGAGGAAGACATCGTAGGCAAGATTAGCTCACTTTCCAAATTTCGTTAACTCCCGTGGTTTAGAAGATTATCTATAGTTCTTGGGGACTTTTATGTTCTACAACTTCCGTACGCAGGCGAATTCCGTAGAGCACTTGTACGGTTGCATTTCTATAACCACTCATACCAACGACCAACCCACTTCGTTCTCCGTACAACCAGAAAAGAAAAATTAATCACACAGGAAAAAACCGAAAGAGCTTGAGTTGTTGTGCTGAAGCATCTACTTTTTGCCCATGGACATACGAAGAAGAATGAAAAATACCATTGTTAAGGCTGTTTTGTGAGGAAAACATTATTGTTGTTGTGGTAGCCCTATTTCCCACAGACGAGGTCATCTGAGCAGTTAGCTACACTTGCGTCTCCGTGGAGCTCACATATAGGGATCCCCCACTCTTATTTACTGCCATCGAATAGCCATTCTCGATAGTATCGATTCAGCCTACCAACACATTTTGAAATCCACTGACCTGAGCGCCGAAATTGAAAAAGTTCCAGTCAATCCCTTAGTAAAAATGCAGATTAGTTGGACATGTAGGTCAGAATGAAGTGTATAGTTTGGTGGTGTGGATGCTCGCAAGCTCGCATCTCAAAAATACATAACATCAAGTACCTAGTCAATCCCTTAGTAAAAATGCAGATTAGTGGACTTGTAGGTCAGAATGAAGTACATAGTTTGGTGGTCTGGATGCTCGCAAGCTCGCATCTCAAAAATACATAACATTAAGTAGTCAATCCCTTAGTGAAAATGCAGATTAGTTGGACATGCAGGTAAGAATGACGTTTTAGGAGTATATTTCGGTAGTTCTACGAGCAAAAACAAAAATGACCATGCAGGAGGATTCGAATCTCGGTTCACGAGACCGTTATCCTATCCATGGACTACGCCACAACTGTCGACCATGGAAACAATCACAGTACTTAACCGCTTCGTAGGAAATGCTTTTGAGGGAGGTTTCCAGAGCGCTCTGAAACAACTCCTATCACTGCATCTGAATGCATCGTGTGTTAAAAGGCCGAATCGATACTATCGAGACTACTCCCTATATCGCGATCCCTATATATGCGAGTTCCACGGAGACGCAAGTGTTAGCTACTTGTAGCTATCTGCGGGGACAAAGTTGATTGATAAACGCCCTATCAAATTTTTTCGATTGGTTGAGGTAAACTTGAGGTACCTACCTGAGGTTTACTAGGAAGTTATCCCTGTAATTGATAAACGGGCCCTTATTGATAGATGTTTCATTTATACAAATCAAAGAAGTAATAAATTGAATTTAATTTCACCCATTATTTCATGTCTATTGTCATACTTTGGCTTCATATACCCTCAATCGTCTTCACGGATATTATCGGAGGTCGGTGTATGAGTGAGGCCAAGAGGTTCACCGGTGGTAGTTGATCCATCTCAACTCGTCCATTTTCATTAGAGTCGGACCGGTCATCCCTCAAACTCCAGATGAAGTTTTGGCTTTTCCATGGATTTCGAAGCGCATTGTTCCACTCATACCCCCGTTCGACGTGGCTTGACGCGAGCGAGGGAGGTACTTGAAGGAAGGAGATGCCGCGAAGGAGGGCGTAGTCTTGCTTGACCAGTTTCCTCTACGCGAACACAACAATGTAAACTGATAGGCATTTTGAGGGCAGGGAACTTGCACGCAATATCCCCTCCACCTTCCCTCTATTCCTACTCTATGTAGGTACCTAGAGCCATCATCATCTTCCTCCGACCCATCGACATTCCTTCCGGATGTCTTATATAGATCGAGCCGCATCAGTGTCTTCCACTATCCTTCACTGCTTCCTTTCCTTGAACATTAATTCCAGTCATCTTAATTTTTTCTATTAGGTATATGTAATCGTTTATTCAGTTATCTTATAACAGTGGAATCAATTACTCGTGATAAATTAGTAATAAATTATATTCTTGACTAGAATCACAATTTTTCCAGAAAAACAACTATTGGATTTTAAGAGTGTACCAACAGGTTGGAAAATAAAACATGTGTCACAACAATAATAATAATCACTACCGGTGATCAAATTCGTTCCAATACTCCCCCTCAAGCTGGATGTTGGCTCCTAACTCCCAAGCTTGAAGTTTAAGTCTGATGCCTTGGACCCGGCAGAGATTTCGTCATTATACCTGCTACCATTTCTTATGTGGGCTTATAGTTTAGGGCAATTTTTCCAGTTATTAAGTACTGCCTCTCGAACAAAATGGTGCCTGATGTCAATATGTTTAGTTCGAGAGTGATTTACTGGATTATGCGCTGGTTCTCGAGCCCCACGATTATCAATATAAAGTATTATATTGAGTATTATATTAGTATCTTCAAGTATTATATTAGTATCTTCAACTATCATTGATGTATTTGGCCATATGTACGAGACCTGACTTGGCACACACTATAAGCATGCTTAGCCAGTTCAACTCATGTTTCCAACGAGAGTATTTCCTTGCTGTAAATCGGGTGTTGCGATACCTAAAAGGGACACAATACCATACTCTAATCTTCTCAAGTTCAGGGGGAGAGCTGACTGGATATGTTCAGAATTATTAATTTACGCTGAAAATTATTTTATTATTATTTTCTTGTTCTTTATAAAATGCCTCTCTTATCAGAAGATAATTAATGGGCTCGTTGCGTAGCAAAGCGATGAGATCGATGTGCAACATTCATCTGTTGAAATTTCATACTTTTGACCTTAGGTTCGGATTTAACGCCCTTGAAAACCGCCAAGTAGCAATTTTCACCTCTAAAGACCGTCAAGTTTGGCCAATAAACGAGTCAAAAGATTAAGCGTAACGTAGTAGGACGAGAGCTGAGGGTTCCCTCCCAGGTGGGCAGTGGCTGTGACGTAATACAGCAAATTAATTACAAGAGCCGCTTTACTGGTCAGATACCCATCATGTAGCACATTTTCGTAAAGCTCGGAGAGATAATTAATAACCATGAAAATTCCCCAATCAAGATTGAACGAACTCCCGTCTCCCTCAACTTTTCCCCACAATTTTTGACATATAGAAGTGAAACTTGGAGAGCGTTTTTGGGGTGCCTGACACTAAGTTTTAAACAAATAAAAATCAGGTGAAAAATCCAAAAGTTTTTGGACTACCCAAATGGGTAGCATCTTATATACTTCGAAAATGTTTTTCTTTTTTTGCCGAGTGACACCTCATTACAAAGATGTGCTGAACACGATGGTGAAACCAGAATTTCAGTATCGTGTTCCGTTCTCAGATTAGAGCTGGTGAATCAAGAAGAAGTGCGATTTTTTCCTAAAAGTACCCCTCTTTAGAAAAAGTCCAGTCATGCAGCATGACCCCAGGAGCAAATTTTTGAAGAAATCTTCGACATTTCAGTCGCTATTTACATCTAGCGAACGGCCTTAACATTTTAAAATTTGTTTGAAGTTTCTAGCACAATTCTACGGACAGTTATCGTCTGGAATGACACATACATACATACACACATACATACATACATACATACATACATACATTAAAAAATGCGTTAAACTCCAGAATATGATTCAGAATAGCCTGAAACGGATTTCTGCATAAAGTTTTTTCAAAAATTCACATTCTACAAATTTTGAGGCGAGAGCAATAGCTTAATTTTCTTCAAAACTTCGCTAAAAACCGCGCTTCTTCATTGTCCATCAGCTCCGATCCGAGAACGGAATAGGATATTGCAATTCTGGTTTCACCGTCGTGCTCAGCATTAAAAAACGTTCCAGTCATGCAGCATGATCGGATGAGCGAATTTTCGTATAATATCATACTATATTATGTTGAATTCTTCTGAAAATTCAGGACTTTAACTAAAAAGTTCCAGTCATGCAGCATGATCGTATGAGCGAATTTTCATAAACAACCTATCGTATTATAATTTGTTGAATTGTATTGAAATTTGAGCACTTTCAGTAGAAATAAATAGTTAAAAACCAATTTTATGGCAAAAAAAACTCATACTAAATGAAACTCGGCGATTCAAAGAAGATTTTGGATTTTTAGATTTTTGCAATTTTTATAGATCTTTTTAGCAAATATTCATGAAGTTCAAGTACGTTTTTTAGCATAATTTTGAGCAAACATTTTTAGATGTCTTAGTTAATTGTTGACAATATAATTTTGACTAAAGTTCTGCAAATAAAAAGAGATGTAACGATTTTTAGCCGTTTTTAGCCATTTCTAGTGATTTTTTTAGTACACTTTTCAAAACTTGACCAAATTAATGTGCTCAAAAATTGTTGGCTAACGAACTCATCCTTTTGTTTGGAATCCCTGATTTTTTGGCGCAAGAACGGTATTTTTGTTTCAATCCTAAGGAGAGTAATCGTCTGGAATGACACATAAATAAATGAATATATAAAAAAACATATTATGACTGGTAAATCAATTATCCCTGGAAAATTAAAATTTTGCATCCCTAATAATTGTTTGCGAGGTTTTAGGATTTAAATCTATTCTGGACATCCCAAATAACAGACATATTTATGAACTCATAATCACCAATTTAGTCCATTTTGTTCGAATTTAAGAACGGATATTTACTTGGTATTTTTTTTTTTTTTTTTTTTCATTGTTGAAACGAAATGCTTGTTTTATCGCTATTTTGAAGGACGTTATGCACATCCTGTCTAAGTGGAGTATAAGTGGTGAGGTATAAAACTCAAATGATTTGTTGTGCAAATGTTGGGTATATAAATTGTTGTATATTGATTTGTTGTGTATATGAATATAGTACCATTTGTTTTACATTTTCCAATGGTAAACCGAAACATCCATTTCTTACATAGCTCCTTTAGTTTTATAATAGATGGCAATGGGTTACAGGAGTTAGTCACTGTACATATGTTTTGTGTTATCATCCATTTTATGATTTCCTGCCACCACTATTCAAGACATGTCTGAGTTCACATGTGATTGTTGTGACATAACTCGGTAAAAATTGACTATTTTGCATCGCTTAATCAATTTTAATTATTCTGGACGTCTTAGAAGCTAACGTTTACGATATTCACATTATGATTTTCGGGCTCCCATCACCTAGCAAAGCTTAAGTTGAAATTTACTGTCTGCAAAATAAATGTTAACTATTAATTTTATTGCTCAAATTCGTCATATTGTCTGCAAAAAATTGTTAACTATCAATTTTATTGCTGAAAAATTTGTTTTAAATAACATTCTGTTATTTAAACAAAGATATTGGATTTCTAGAATTTTTTACATTTTTATCGATTTTGTAGCATATTTTAATGAAATTTAATTACAATTTTGAGCATAGGTTTGAGCTTTAATTTTTAAATTACCAACTTCACAGTTGATCAACTTTATTTGAGTAATATTCTGCGAAAAAAATAAATAAATAAAAACACCGATGTTTAACCTTTTTTTGTCATTTTTTGTGATTTTTTTTAGTACATTTTTTGAAATTTACTGTGCTCAATTTAATGTGCTCAAAAAGTGTTGTCCAACGAACTCATCCTTTCTTTTGAAATGCTTGATTTTTTGGCGAAAGAACGAAGTTTTTATCTCAATTCTTCTCGAGAGTTATCGCCTGGAATGACACACACATATATATATATATATATATATATATATATATATATATATATATATATATATATATATATATATATATCCAGGAATCATTTCGGAATGCCTCAAAACAGATTTCGATGAAGAAAATTTTTGAAAATTTTTATTTTAAAATTTTTGGAGCCATTGCAATAGCTTTATTTTCTAAGAAAATTCGCTAAAAGCTGTAAAAAATGAGGTGTCACTCGGCAGAAAACGGAAGAATTTTTTGAAAGTACCCATTACTCCCTCCTTTGGGCAGTCCAAAAACTTTGGATTTTTTTTCTGATTCTTATTTGCTTAAAACTTACTATTAGTTACTAGCTCCAAGTGTCACTTCGGTATCTCAAAAATTGTAGAAGAAAGTTAGATGGGGGTTACTTTTAGGACACCCTGTATTGAGAATCAAAATATTAGATTGTAGGAATGACGTGAATATGGCACGCCACAGTCGGTCAGAAAATCCTATCGTTCAATAAGAAATATTAATGTCGAAAATTTCTAGATATTTCTTACATTTATCAGCAGCTTAAAAATTTTCAAAATCGTAATAACATGTTGCATTCTGCTAGCTTAAAACTCGCCAACGATGCAATTTATAATTGAAAAGAAGGAAGTCTAGTGGAAATGCTTCAGAATTTTAGGAATAGTCTTCAGTTATTGGTGGCATTTTGGCATCATTTTAATTCTTTTTGAGTGTGTTAGATAACACTGCAAATTCTACTTAATACTCACACATTCTAATAAGTAGACGATTCTGATTCATGGAGAAATTCTAATTCATTCCATTTCCATTCAGTTGCTTAATATCCATCGCTTGGTATTCGTTCTAATGTCATGTATAAACGATGGCTGCATTTTTATCCTAGCTATTGCTTGTTACCTTTCTCATAGTTATTGCGTGAAGGTTATTACCTACTTCTAGCTATTAGGTTGTATATAAGTCCCGCATTCAATCAAGAGTCCAGGACTAGGTTCTTGATTGCAGGGCTGCTGGGATTTTCCAATATGCGACCCATATTTTTCTGCTCTGTTGTGGTTGTGCGGTTGTAGGTAAGAACTGATTGGGATTGGAATGTCAGGCGCTCCGCAGATGTCTTGTTTACTAACTACGAACAGGTCCGAGAAAGGTAGATTCAGTGTTGCTATCTGCCTGCTTCCATTCTCTCTCTTGCGGTCGTGTTGGTGCACTATTAAATGACACGGGGGGGTCTGATCAGGAATCATAGGGGTGGGCTTGGTTTAACCGCAGTGTGAATGTGACTATTTTGATCGTCTCTCGGTAATCATCAAAAGTCAATCTACCATAAGTAAGTACAGCGAATTGCGTAAGCCGCATGTGATCCCAACAATTGATGGGGATGAAGTTTAAAATCGATATTTGACCGCGATAGGAAAATTTTGAAGAAATCAACCATCCATTCGTCTTTCGCATAATATCAAAACAGCTCTTCCCAATTTCTTCAGAATCTGTTTTCGGAACGTGCAACGATAAGAATTTTCTTTATTTGGACAGTACATGTTTATAACTTCACAAAAAAGGCCTTCTCTGTCCTTAAATTGTTTTTTTTTTTTTTTTTTTTTTTTAATTATCTCCAACGTTTCTCCTCAGGAACTGGGGCTTCTTCAGGGAGACAAAATTTGAAGTATAAGATTCAAAATTATTTAAAAATAAATACACACACACACACACATACACAAGTACACACACCTTCACTTTCCTCCACTTTCTTGTCCACAATAGATTTATATAAAAGATTAGATATAATATCTATGTTGTCCACATACAGCTAACTATCGGTACAATGACCTCAAATAGATGGTCATCATGTGACGTAATATGATATGGTTATCCTGTATCGTTTCCCTTCGGTCCTAAGGAAGAAAAATATAACCTTTTGCAGTTAGCCAAGCAGATTTTTTGCCATACGAATGCCGTAGTGACCCTTCTCCGGCCGTAGAACAAGGAACCACAGAAAACTAACACTGAACATCTGGTTCTCGGTGCATAGGAACGTGGGGAACACGGCCGGGGTGATCTTGGGCTCCACTAAACATGCATGTCGACCCGCCGGCCTTCCTCTTCGCTTACTAATCACTTTTCGATACCCAATTTGCATTTTTCATGAATAGATTTGGAAGTCGGTAGAATGAACAATTAGGTGTGAGAGCTTACTCAGCACCGCCCGTTACTTTTGTCATCCACCTTTGATTTTTAACTCGCATCCGCCCTCGGTGAGCTGCTCTTAACGGACTGCCCAATGGAGCCTCGGCCGTGATTTGCATTCAAATATTCCCTCTGTTTCTCGATTTCCTCAACTGATAAATAAAATGCTCATTTTTATCGACGTCTTTCTGAATAGTTGAATTTCACGCTTCCACAGACACCAGCTCGCTTTTGTTGATTTGCTGTGGCGAACGGGAGCTAGGAACTTTGACGAATCATTTAGCGCTCAATCAGCGGCCCACTGTAGCAACTAACATTTCCTCCTACATTGCTTGAATAGATTTCTTGCTTATGATTTCCCTGGCCTTGGATCAATTGTCACGGGCTTCACATGGAAATCCTTGGTCTGTCAAACACCTACCTACTCAGCTCTTGTATTGCTGCCTCGTGCAGCCGATTTTTCCCATTTTCCCCGAGGTTTGCTCCAATTGTTCACGGTCGCCCGGTATTCGCTCAGATATGAGCACACCACCAGGTTAACAACAAATGGTCGTTCTGCTATAAAGGTGGCTATACCGTTTTCACTCCCCCAACAACTAGAGAGGTCAAAGACAAAAATTATGAAACCCGTCCTAAAAACGATGTTCTGAAATTCCTAAAATCTAAACACGACTATTACATCCATTAACTATCAACACTTACCAAAAATCTACTCATAGAGTCAGCAATCAGAACTCATAAGTCTCTATACAGGGTGGAAACGGATAAGTGACGACACATTTTTTTGTGCTAGTCTGCATCAAGAATGTAGTAAAAGGCCGTCAACTGCATATTTTTATCTCAATCCGTACTCGAGATAGATTTGTTTAAAAGGGTTTTTCAGGAAAACCCGGTTTTTCCTTTCAAACTCAAATTTCTCCACTTCGACTCATTTAATTTCAACTTTTGACCTCATTTTCGGAATCAGTGTTCGATTTCCTATAAGAACAGTGTTCTTGAGTTCTTAAAAGTACCATCCAAAGACCTTCACATCAGCTCTAACATAGACGAATTTGAAAAAATAAAATTTCTGAAAATCTTTAAAACTTTACTATTCTTTCTGGAAACTGGCAAATCTCACGAAAACTGCTTCATCTAATACTCTTTCCAACGTCAATTTTACTTTTATTTTGTTATTAAGGGGAGAAAATCATGTTTTAATGTTGAAAAATGTGGGTTTTTGAATGAGATCATTGGTTTTTTCGAAATATGATCCTCCGCTTCCCCTATCCCTCTAAACGGCCATCGAAAATTCCGGAAAAATACCGGTTTCGTAGTTTTTTGTACGAGGAAGGTGCTATCGGATCGCGAAAAAAGTATCGGAAAATGAGTAAAAAAAATGAAGGAGCACGGACCTGTTTTCTCGAAAATCCCGACGGAAAACTTCGTTTTCTCTCATTAAAATTGACCACAACACATGAAGTTAAGTTTTTCGGGACGGTGTTCGCCGGCAAAATACAGTTTTGATTCCGCCGAATCTGAATCCCAAATCGGACATTGAAAAAATTGAAAATCGGGAAGTGGGGAAGTTGGACGAAATGCGAGGGGAAGGGAGGCGAAGCGATTAAAATGAGAAGTTAATTGTGCCGTTCAGTGCTACGCAAGCCTTTTTTACCTGTAGGATTCCAAATACAACCCACCCCAAACGAGCGAAGCGAGCAACATCCCCTATAGATGTTGAACCTACCCTTAGTTATGTACCGTTTCAATCATTCTACAAGTCCCACTCGACAGTAAAAGACCATCGCATCTATACAACCACACATTGCGAGCGAAGCGAGCAACCTAATGAGGGGATCCGGGGGGCTTGCCCCCCCCCCCGGCTGGACGTGTAGGCGAGCAAAACGAGACGGAGCGGCTAGTAATCTGTATTTTCATCTCAACTCTGTAGGTACATTGGTAACTAACATAACGTAATATGTTAAGGCTATAATAACCTTTGCTTCATAACTACACATGTTGTAGTGTCCAACAGAAGGTAATCAAGTGAACAACGTTTTTCTCCTTCGATCCTTGAGGTTGTTGGAAAAGCAATCAGCCTATTTCAGGCGCTAGAGAGCCTGGCCATGGCCGTCAGATTTTCGCGCCCTGTGCCTCCTCAGCGGTGAAATCAGTGCGGTCGTCAGAAACACGCGTCACAGGAGAGAAGACAACAGTTGATGAAATGGAGTGTCGATCACGAGCCTGGATCGCCGCTCATCGTCACGTAGTGGACGCCCGAATGGATCATTGGGTCCCGATCGGGTAGAGCACGATTTACACCCCCCCCCCCCCCCCCCCCTGTCGTCCTTCCTTCAAACTCAATACTGCTAAGTAACTTCATCGACTGGGTAGCTCTAAAATCCGCCCATTTGCCGGCACGTGACTTTCCCCTGCCTCGCTTTTTCCCCTGTAATTCCAAGCCTGTGGTTGGAAGCCCATAACTTCGCTCCCTTCAATGAAAAGAGGCTAAACATTTTTAAATGCGGTACCACGAAAGAACCGCAGTCTAAGAGGCCTGAGCCCAAAATCACGGTCACCATATTTTCAGAATGAATAGTCCGCGTTCAAATAGGGGTTAGTTAGATTACTACAGGTCGTAACTTAAGAACCGTAGATAAAAGTTCCAGTCATGCAGCATGATCGCATGAGCGAATTTTCTTAGATTACCTATCGTATTGAAATTTGAACTCAAAGAAATTCTTAAAAAACAATTTTATGACGAAAAAAGTCACACTAACTAAAATTCTGCGATTCAAAAAAGATTTTGGATTTGCAGTTTTTATAGATTTTTCAGCATATACCTAATAATGAAATTAAAGTACGTTTTTCAGCTTAATTTTGTGCAAAAATTGTTTATTATCCTAGCTAATTGTTGATAATTTTGTTTTGATCGAAACTCTGCTAAAAATTATAAATTTAACGGTTTTAACCCATTTCTAGTGATTTTTTGAAATTTGATCAATTTTATGTTCTTAAAAATTGTTGCCCAACAAACTCATCCTTTTCTTGGGAAAGCTTGATCTTTTGGCGCAAGAGTGGGATTTTTATCTCGGTCCTAAGGAGCCTCCTCCCTTATCGCCAGTGGGTCATTTTGCCACCCTCTGTTCACCCAGAGGGTGCCCGGGTCGCACGACGGGGACGTATGACCATGACTTGGGTAGGGATGTGAAGGAGCTCCGAAGAGTTAAAAACACTAACAGTTACCCTACCCCAGCAACCCTACACCCCACACACACACACACACCCACACACACACATATATACATATATATAAAAATATATACATATATATGTGTGTGTGTGTGTGTGTGTGTGTGTGTGTGTGTGTGTGTGTGTGTGTGTGTGTGTGTGTGTGTGTGTGTGTGTGTGTGTGTGTGTGTGTGTGTGTGTGTGTGTGTGTAAAAGTGTTCAACTCTAGGATTCGTCTCAGGATGCCTCAAACCGGATTTCAATGAAGAAATTTTTCAAAAATTTTGGTTTTAAAATTTTTTGATCCATTGCAATAGCTTCTTTACTACAACAATTCGCTAAAACTCAAATCTCGAATTTTTTTTTTTTTTTTTACGAATCGAGCTATTTTGATAATGTACACGAAAGCTACCCATGAAGTTGTGCGAAGCCTCGCACCAGGTGTTTTGTATATATATCACGATTGCTTGCTGTCACAGCGGGTTTCTTATTGCTAGGTTTAATCAATAAATACCTAGCTCTCCAGTTACGCGAGCCGAGTCTTGGTGCAGGTCATAACTATTGTGAAAAGTAGACGGCATAATATTTCACGAAGACGAATTGCAGTTGTCCCCCTGTTGCCAAGTGGTTCCCAGTCAGTGATGGAGGTAGCTCTGATCTCGTATAGCTCGGCACTCGAAATATTCTCAGTCCAACTGCGGATTCGCCTCTTCACCGCATTTACGCTTATATGCCGAGTAATTACCAAAGAAGCCTAATTATTAAGTTCATTTATTAACATGAATATTTTTGTACAACCTCTGTCTTCAAACGCTCTCACATTTATTTTTTTGTTACTGTTATTATATTATTATTGTTGTTATATTTGGTTGTTGTTATTTTTCAGGGATACGCTGAATCTGAGTAGATGTCAAACGATCCACGGAAACGTCAGAGAGGTAAATAAACATCACGTACCTTCCTAAACGCACGCTTGAATGTATGAAACATATTGAATGAGAACAGCATAATCGTGTTTTATGGACTGCACATACGTTTAAAACTCATTCCACACTACAAACTTTCACTTGCATTTTTGCTTTTGTACTTATTGTTTTACTCACAGGGGATGACAAAAATGTTCTTCACAATCAAAATTTCCACTCGCTTTTAGCACACTTTCGTCGATGATGACCCTCCATAAACTACCATAAACCATAACGAGTATGGGGTTGGTTTCTGTGTATTTTTTCATGCTGTATTGAATGGTAACATTTGTAGATCTCTCCAACTCCGTTGTAACCGAGTTTTACACTTTAACTCGCAAATGTTTGGTTTGTTTGTTACGCTTAAATGTATGTGTGTTAAGGGGTAAAACTAGTTAATTAAAGAGTAAAACTCGATTATAACGTAGTTGGAGAGATCTGCAAGATTTTCCATTCGATCTAGCGAGAAAAAATACATAGAAACCGACCCCATACTCGTTGGTTCATAGAGGGTCATCTTTCGAGAAAACCAACAATTTCATTGAAAAACCCACATTTTTAACAATTTATTAAACATAATTTTCTCCTTGAATAACTAAATAAAAGTAAAATTGATTATACCGTTGAAAAGAGTATTAGATGAAGCAGTTTTCATGAGATTTGCCAGTTTCCAGGATTCTTTTTGAAAGAGAAGTAAAGTTTCAAAGATTTTCAGAAATATTATTTTTTCAAAATCGTGAATGTTTGAGCTGATGTGAAGGTCTTCGGATGGTACTTTTTGAGAACCCAAGTACACTATTCTTATAGGAAATTGAATGCTGATACCGAAAATGAGGTTGAATATTAAAATTAAATGAGGCAAAGTAGGGAAATTCGAGTTTAAAATGAAAAACACGGTATTCCTGAAAAAACCTTTAAAAAATCGTATCGCGAGTACGGATTGAGATAAAAATATGCGGTTGGCTGGATTTCACTACATTTTTGATGCAGATTAACAGAAACAAATTTTCGTCACTTATCCCCTGCCACCCTGTGTGTGTGTGTGTGTGTTTGTGTGTTTGCGGGTGTGTGCATGTGCGCGCGCGTGCGTGTGTGTCATTCCAGACGATAACAGTCCTTAGAATTGAGATAAAAATTCCGTTCTTGTGCCAAAAAATCAAGCTTTCCAAACGAAAGGATGAGTTCGTTGTCCTGCACTTTTTGAGCACATTAAGTTGGTCAAATTTCAAAAAATGTGCTGAAAAAATCACTAAATACTACCTATTAGAAATAATTAAAATTCGACTCAAAAATCATCTAGGTACTGGTGAATTTCATGTAACAGATTTGTAGTAATGTAACCTTTTTTTTATACTGGTTTCTATGAAGAGTATGAAGGGGAACTCTATCTAACGTTCATCAAGAGTTTAAGAAACAATATCTTGGATATGTATGCATCTTGATACATGTTTGGAAGGTGGTATGCATCTGATGAGAATGTAATGTCACACTCTAGGTAATTGATCCGTGTCTACCTAATAAGCATTGTTTTGACTTTCGGGAGGAAAAAAATGTTTGGTCTCCAAAATCGAAATTTCCACTCGAATTTTACGTTTTATACCATTCTGAACAACTTTGGTTCCGTGTCTGTCTGTCTGTGTGTGTGTGTGTTGTGTCTGTCGTGTGTCCGAAAATTCTTGTAACACGCTTATTTTCCATCGTTTTCATCCGATTTTGATGAAATTGTCAGCTAATGCACGGTAAATTACATTGAGTATCATTTTTTTCGTTTCTTAATTGGTCAGTTATGACATTTCACGCTTTGTGATTTACTTTTTTCCGCTATGGAATTTTTCAAGATCATTAAAAACTTTTCAATGATCTATACATTCATGATAGGTAAACGAGGAAGCTATGTGCCACACGCAACTTGGCAGACTTTTTTTTTTCATTTTTCCCAACATTATACTGAACGAAATCTCTTTTATTTTCTCTCTTTCTTCTTTATCATTTTCCAATCAAAATTATTTATTTTTCGAAGTATGAAAAATGCGAACCCGGAAATTGCAAATTTTCGGCAGACTTGCAAAACTGCAGTTTTTCGCGATTATAAATACAATGAAAAATTTAGAAAATTCAAGTTTTGATGATTAATGGGGAAAGAGAGATAGTTTTGGGACCCAAAAAATATCGCAAATAAATTCATTTTTTGACCCATTTTTCGTTTTAGCGAATTTTCGTTGGAAATTAAGCTATTGCAATGACTCCAAAAATTTAAAATCAAAATATTTGGAATATGTCATTCTAGACGATATCTCTCCTTAGGATTCTGATAAAAATTCCGTTCATATGCCGAAAAATCAAGCTTTCTAAACGAAAGGCTGAGTTCGTTGGCCAGCACTTTTTGAACACATTAAATCGGTCACATTTCAAAAAATGTGCTAAAGAAATCACTAAAAATGACTAAAAACGTCTAAAAATCGTTGAATTTATATTTTTATCAGACTTTTAGGCAAAAGAAGATTGCCAACGATGAACCAGAACATTAAAAAAATTATTCACAAAATTACGGTGAAAAATGTGTTTAAATTTCAGTAATATTTGCTTAAAAATCGATTAAAAAACTGAAAAACTGAAAAATTGCTTAACACCCAAAATCTTTTTGGAATCATAGATTATTTATTACTAAGAACGAGTTTATTTGCCATAAAATTTGTGGTTAACAATTTCTTTGCACTCAAAGTGCTCAAATTTCAAATATAAATAACATAATATAATACGATAATCTCCGAAAATTCGCTCATAAGATCATGCTGCATGACTGGAACTTTTTTGTTCTCCGAAAAAAAAGCCTTGGGAAGTTAAGTTCCCTTTTCCCTTGCACGGTCACAAATATAGAATGGCCTGCGATGGGTATTAGTATTAAATCATCTTCCGGGCAGATGCAAAGTTTTTTTCCTCTTTTCTGATATACAAGTAACGCCAAGCTATTACTGTTGAACGTACTATTCTCCTCCGGCGAACAAGGTGCATAAGTAAAGATTGTGTAAAGAGAAGTACCTACCTACCTATTCTCTAATCCATACACCAACAGGATATAAATGATCACTTCTACTTATTCTTTAAAACTCAATATAAAATGTTCACAATATAATTATATTATATATATTATGTGTTCTGCACTCCAACATTTTAGAGACGATTATGCCCCGTGGTTCTGCGAAATACACACACACACACACAGAGTGATTTTGGGGTATATCTGCTCATTACTTCTAAACCAATGGTCGCATCGATCTGCCATTCTCATTGTCATTCTCATGGTCTCATTCGATTCGGCGTGAAATTTCCTATATAGTACATAGGTTTTCTGAATTCGAAACGTTTTTGATAACTGTAGAGCGATTTATATGTTCACAGTTACGGAGAAAATCATTTAAACAAATGTGATTTTCACATAATCATAAAAACGTCATAAAAAACGTAATTTTGATTGTATTCATATGCATATTCACAACTATATTCATAATCACAATACCCTTCCTATGATTTTTATTCAAAATCATATTCATGAATAAGGATTTGCCCATCTCTGGGCGAAGGACCTAAGAAACATGGTGGCTGACATGACATTCCCCATGTGGATACCTTGCGTCACCCCTTTTCGCTCTACAATTTATTCCCCCCACCCCCTCATCAATACTGGTCAAAAATGAGAATTGATTATTAATTAATAACCCATTATAATAAATAAACTCAAAAACGAACGAAAAACCGGCAAAGAAACAAGGCAACAAAAGAAGAGCAAAGTTCTGCACTCTATCTCGAGCTTTTCATGTTCGGAGCCCCATTTTCTGTTAGACGTGTGTAATGAATATAAAAGTTCCAGTCATGCAGCATGATCGTATGAGCGAATTTTCGTAAATTACCATATTGTATAATGTTAAATCGTTTTGAAATTTGAGCTTTTTCGATGCAAAGAAATTATTAACAATTAATTTTATGGCAAAAAACGTATTCTAAATAATATTCTGCATTTCAAAAAGTGATTTTGGATTTTTAGATTTTTTTGCAGTTTTTAACGATTTTTTAGCAAATTTTGATGAAATTGAAGTACATTTTTCAGCATAATTTTGTACATATATTTTTGAATGTTCTATTTTATAATTGATAATCTTCATTTGAGTAATATTCAACAGTTTTTAGCTGTTCCTGGCCCTTTTTAGTGATTTTTTTAGTACATTTTTTGAAATTTGACCAATTTAATGTGCTCAAAAATTGCTGGACAACAAACTCATCCTTTCGTTTGGAAAACTTGATTTTTCGGCGCAAGAACGGAATTTGTATCTCAATCCTAAGGAGAGTTATCGTCTGGAATGACACACACACACACACACGTGTATTATCATGTTCATATATATATATATATATATATATATATATATATATATATATATATATATATATATATATATATATATATATATATATATATATATATGAAAAAGCGTTAAATTCTAGGATTCGTTTCAGAATGCCTCAAAACGAATTTCAATGAAGTAATGTTTCGAAAATTTTGATTTTAAAATTTTTGGAACCATTGCTATAGCTTAATTTTTTACGAAAATTCGCTAATGGATATCAAAGAATACTACTTGAATAACGCATGTCACAATAGCTAGTTTTACTGGTAGGTACAATTGTGAACATGTGTGTAAGTCTTGGGAATTAGTTTGATTTTATCAAGTTCTTGTTTTATGTTTTAGGATACTTTCCTACCTGATGATGCCTGTAAACAAGTGAAATGTAGTTAAAATTTTATTGTGCATAGAAGTCACTCTCTCTACCTATGGGAAAATTACTTGTTTTTCTGAAACCTAAGAAACCCCAATTCATCAGTTTCAACAACCTGCCGAGGATTACTCTGCTTAAACCACCTACAAGTAGTGTATATAGTTATCTGTGGCTTTGTCAAAACTGTCTGAATTGTCCTGATGGGTCCTCAAGCTGATTGATTGGCTTCCCTAAAATGGATTCGTTGCTGATCCGAAGGTCTTGAAAGTGACTCGAAGTCATTAATCATGTCGTAAATGGGGCAGTGATTCGTCTGTGTCGTAGGAGGACGACTGAGAGCCTCTGTCCGCAGAATGGCACTTTAATAAGGTACCTACAACCTCATATTTCCGACCCCATATACTCCTGATGCCAAACGTCGTATTTCGGCGTGGTAGATGTGTCAGAATGTCAGTCATTAATAACGTTGAAATGAACTATTGATTCGCATCCGTGTGATCTTTTCGCTGGAAATGCACGCGATTAACGGGGTGTCTTGGGACAAACTTTGCACCAAAATGTCGTTTCACCACTTAATAAACATTTTAAAAGAGGGTTATTTTTCTAGTTTAGCTTTTAGGAAAGTATCTGCCGTCCGCTACATTTTCCAATCACACAATTTTGAAATATTTATTTGTTGTTTTTTCTTAGTCCGAATCGCTGTCTCTCCCACTCATTAGTGAGTAGTGGGACACCGTGTTTATACGTAGGCAATTGAGTCTTTACTCTTCAGACATATTTGAGACCCCAAAATACATTTTTTAAACTTAATTTAGCAAAGTATTCTGTGGTTATCAAGAAAAATGTGAACGAACACTCCAAACTTGATAAAACACTTTATTTGACAAGGCTGAGAACTCGCAAAACCTTTATTGTTTTCACGACTTTTGTTGGCAGTCGCTTTCGACAGCTCCAATAGGTTCTAACATACATTCATGCCATGACGAGCACTGCAACTATACAAATTAACACACGACTTTGTTGAATAAAGTATTCATACAGCGAAAAAAATGGGAGTCTCATATTACCCTGCATTTGATTCCCTAATTACCTCAAACACGAAATAAATAAATGTTAACGTTATCTTGATAGCAGATCTATTCTTCTTCAAGTTACAACCACGAAACTCAATCGAACTTCTGACTTGCTATGGGTAAGTCCTTATGACTTCTGTCACCAAAGGAAACCCTCATGCGGACATGTAGTAGAATGCCCACAAATGAGCGCCTGTGTATTATAATCAGCTTTGCGCATTATTATTTTTCCGCCTAAAGTCTCAACTAACCGTATATTATACCTATCTATATTTTTACTACTACGCTTGATCCTCCTCTGGAAGCGATACCGAGCGACGCGATGAGACAAACTTCAAACAGGCAACGCGAGACGACTGAGGGTCCTCCATTGGAGGCGACTTAACAAGCGATTAATAATAATTATAGACCAGTGATCTGCGTAGAAGGGCTATATAATACAGAAATAATAAACCTTTGTGTAAACATTTGCAGCGTTATTTTCATTTATTTTTCTTTAGCTGCCGAATTTTGCCTAAGTCTTTGGGCTTTAGTGTTGTGATTAAAATTACGATTATAATCACAGAACCTGGAGATATGATTACGATTAAACACAACTCTGAATCGAACCATGCCTACATGGACAGATGACGTAGTTAACTGACGATTGCATTCTCAACAGGGAGGAGTTGACGCCATAATTGATCCTATATGGACCTCGGGAAGGAAAGGTACTTGAAATAATGTTTTAGCTGATTTTCGTTGAAAATGAAGCTATAGCAATGGCTCCAGGAATCCAAAGGAGAGTGGCCTGATTGCTCTAGGCCAGCCTCTGAGGGCAGTCAGACAGTCCCAAACCAGCTTCGGGCTTATTTTAAAGGAAAGTTTTGTAAGGAAGTGAAGGGGCGGTATTCGTTCGCGCTGGGATAGGTTACCCTGTAAATCAGAACATTCAAGTGGCTTCCATTTTACGAAAAAGATACATACCCTAGAAAAGGAATCTTCCCGGTAGGATACCCTATTTTTATGTGAAGTTTATACCCGAGGCGGAAGCGGGTCTCGTAGCCTCTTTGGAAATGTCAACATCGCCAGATGTCCGAAATGTATGGGAGAGAACGCGATGTTTTCCACTGGGTGGGCAACACCCGAGTACTTGAGGGTCTTCTTCCTCAGGCCACCCACCACCTCCGACGACCTGCTGCCGCTTTAACGTCTCTATTTGTGGAAGCGAACTTAATCTGGAACTTCAAGCTTTAACGATTTGGGTCTTTCCTTATCAAGGTTAATTGCTTGTTTCATTAACTAAGAGACTGACCCCATACTCTGATAAGCCGGTACGAACCTTTTAGCGATCTAGTTTTAAAAATTAACCTTTCATTGGTTTCGCCTCATCATTTTGTCACCAACTACATAATTCTGTGTGACCATGTGGAAAGCTATCTAAATCTACTGCTCACGCAATATGGTTTTTTTTCTTTTTTTCTTGTGGCTGTTCCACGGTTGTTTAGCGTAAAATTTTAGCGAATTTCCCCAGAAAATGACGCTGTTGTAAAGGCTCCATAATTTTTAAAATAAAAAATGTTTTTTGAGGCATTCTGAAACGATTTCTGGAGTTTAAAGATTTTTCATATGTATACAGGGTGTCCCAGATAAGGTGGTCAGTACTTCAGGGAGTGATTCTAGAGCTCATTTTTGATCGATAGTTCCTCGTGGAGATTTTTGTGTTTTTGATTGAAGTCGAAACAATTTTTGTCCTCCAAAATCAGAATTTCCACTGGGAGAAGCTGGGTCAAGCAGACCTCAGCAGTCCGCAATCACTTGCTCCTTGCTCCTTCCACTTGCTTTTAGCGTTTCAGAGCTTACTGATCAATTGAATGACTGAATCTGGTATTCAGCTTTTTTCTTTTCAGAAATAAAATATTACCCTCCCCTTGACAATATTTTTAAAACTTTTTCAGTTACCAGAACAGATATTTTACCACACCTTTTCAACAAAATTTCGAAGAGCAAATTTACGTGTACTAGTGGTCGCGAAGTTTATGTTGTGCTTTTGGGCTAGATTGCTTATGAACCCATAAGGAAAGTGAGCAAAAAGGAGCAAGTGATTTCGGACTGCTGAGGTCTGCTTGACCCAGCTTCTCCCAGTGGAAATTTCGATTTTGGAGGACACAAATTTTTTCGACTTCAATCACGAACACAAAGCTTACCTACTTTCGGTAGCGAGAAAGCAAAAGACAAACTAGTTTGGTCTCTCAAATCGCTCTGACATTCACGCAAGTGTTCGGATGAATTGGTTTGGTATCGGCCGCCAAATTAACCACTCTCCTTCAAAAGCTTTGTTTTTTGTTTGGACGAATTCGTATGAACAAAAGTTCGTCAGAATACGCATCCATAGTAACCTTAGCTTAACCGAGACCTCAATTTTCGTCTTTTCAGTCCATAACTGTATATTTGCTTGGTATATTCGTGTATTTATTTCACCACTCTCTGAACGTTATTACACCAACTAATGTAATAAACATCTTGTTTGAACCACACTTTCTGAATTAAATTAGTATTTAGTCACATGTAAGTGACCAGCTATTGTGTCTGTTTCAGCATAGTGATGGAATTCGCACCCTTATGATTCCTCATTCCTTCTTCTATTGCACGTCGAAGAAAGAGAAAACCCCCGCCTTCTGCCCTTATGGAGTTGAGGGTTGATGATACAGCCAAATTCCATGACTCTTCTATGACTTGAAGTAAGTTTGTCCCAGGAAAATAGTTGTTGCGATCAATTCGATATCGATTATATTCGTAGTTTTCAATTTAGTTTATTTGTAGACAAAACGTGATTGTGCTTTGGTGCTAGATTGCTTATGAACCCCAATGGACAGGTGCTCCTAAAAGGAGCAAGTGATTGCGGACTGCTGAGGTCTGATTGACCCAGTTTCCTGGAGCTCCTCCCACGACATCCTTTCCCCAATTCTGTTTGCGATGGCTCCCCGTACGCGACTCTTCTATCAAATTACGTGTCATTCCTCCAATCATGTCTAAGATGCTTCAGTAAGTACCGTGAACCCCCCCCCCCCCCCCCGAAAATAATTGTTTAACGTCGTATAAATTTGGAGAAAAAAGCCATCCCAGTCTAATCCATCTGTTGCATAGATAACTACTCTGTGTGCCGGAACAACAGTAGACAGATTTTTTTCTGTACAATGGATTTTTCCTTAGTTATCTGAAAAATGCGTTTTTCTCAAAACGTACAGTGGGGCTAAATTCGATTCTAGCTGATCAAACATTCTTGATGCACTATTCTTATAGGAAATTTCGCGATGTATCCATACCCAAAATAGTCAATTGTGGTAAAAAAAAAAAAAATAAAATAAAAGTTTTTCAACGAATGTTTTCATTTTACGCTTATAACCACCGCTCAGAACTTGTTTTGTTACGCAGACAAGTTGTAGATAGATAAATTCTGCATCTATTGATTACCAGGAATCATAGATAATACGGAAAAATAAGAAAGAACTTTTTCAACGGTTTTTGAATTATCGTAGTGGAACTTGGAGAGCGGTTTTGAGATGCGTAATACTAAATTCGTAGCAATATATATATATATATATATATATATATATATATATATATATATATATATATATATATATATATATATATATATATATAGGCATACAATTTAAAAAAATGCGTGGGAATTTTTTTTTTTTTTTTCTCCAAAGAAAAATATCAGGATTTTTCATTTCGGGAACATGGGGTTTATTCGAGATCAGCGTGAAATTTCCTATAAGAGCAGTGCATCAAGACATTTTGATCAGCCAGAATCGTATTGGGTCCCACTGATGGTACCTACACTTAAATCTGAAACAGTTCAACTTAATGACTTTTTTTTTCCTTTTTCTTTGTTTAGTTCACCTACTGCTATAAAATCTAGGATAGACGTAATGGTTAGGTATTGAAAATATCAGTTGGAGATTTCGGTATTATTAATGATGTTTTTTGAGAAAAGTTTATGTCTAATGATAGAAGAGATTTATATGAACTTGTAGAAAAAAAGATCGTTTTTGTTATCTTTTTTATAGCTTATTTTAAATATATTGTGTTTAACGTGTTTATATTCAATTGAGATCTTGTATAACAATATTTTTGAAACCGGTAGAACCTAACATTTGGTCCAGGCTCGTGCAATAAAATGAGTGCATGGGTCTAAAAAGTGATTTAATTAAATTATTATTAAATAATAAGTAGGTCTAAATACAAGTATTACTATATAATATAATGTAGTAAGGCTAGAACCCGTCTTGAGAATTTGGGCACGAACCACGCTCTTCTACGATGAGTAGTTCTTTCTCTACGATTTTTCAGTTTCTGATAATTAGGTACCACCTAAGTACTACATCACAGCACCCCTCTCGCCTGGGCGGGACCAGAAAAAAAAAATCTGGGGAGATAAAAATTCCGTTCTTGCGCCAAAAAATCAATCTGTCCTAACGAAAGAATGAGTTTGTTGGCCCGCTCTTTTTGAGCTCATTAAATTGGTCAAATTTCAAAAAACGTACTTATAAAATCACTAAAAATGGCTAAAAACTGTTAAAAATCGTTAAATTTATATTTTTTGGATGAATATTGCTCAAATAAAGTTTATTAACTATAAAATAGAACAATCAAAAATGTATGTACAAAATTATGCTGAAAAATGTACTTCAAATTCATTAAAATTTGCTAAAAAAAACAATAAAAACTATTTTTAAAAAAACAAACAAAAAACGGAAAATTCAAAACCACTATTTGAATATGAAAGTATCTAGAATACGTTTTTTGCCATGAAATTAATAGTTGACAATTTCCTTGCACTCAAGAAGCTCAAATTTCAAAACAACATTATACAATACGACAATTAACGAAAATTCGCTCATACGATCATGCTGCATGACTGGAACTTTTAAAATATAGTCGAAATAATATTTCGCCCCCAGTCACGGAAACGTGAAGTGTTGTTGGAATATTATTTTTAGCATTATCGAAATTCGAAGACATTACTGAATCATTTCACTCACCTCAGGCCAACCAAATCAGTCATTTCAAGTATTTGAAGAAATGTTGGCCAATTCATGAATAACCGTATAAATATACATACATATCTATATATATATATATATATATACCCCCCCCCCCCCCAAGATTCTCTTAGTCAGATCGTTCTGTAGAATTTCCTTAAAGTGGTGTACCCCATCCTGTGTACGTAGTAAAATAAAATGCGTTGGTTACCTCCAGTCAAATCCTCAAAATGGGATGGAATAGTGGTAATTGCGTAAGACAGGCTAATAGAAATAGGCGTACTGTGAAATGTGGAACCGAATTGATTATGAAAGCTCTAAAATCCACAGTGCGAGAGGAATTACTGATTCCGTAAGTTTGAAATTATAATTTTCAAAATAAAAAATTTCCCGCCTCATGCTCACATTTCAATTTTACTAGGTACC
Source organism: Adelphocoris suturalis (assembly GCA_030762985.1). Lineage (NCBI taxonomy): Eukaryota > Metazoa > Arthropoda > Insecta > Hemiptera > Miridae > Adelphocoris > Adelphocoris suturalis. Next base: position 30,923,940 of record CM061051.1, read on the forward strand.
TGCCTCCAATAGTGAGTTAGCTGAATAGTTAGGTGCAACTGATGTAACCTCCTGTGATTGTTACCTGCTCAGATCCTATTGAAACTCAACACATTCGTAAAACAAGTGGATGCTTTGTTTCCTTTAGGTGAATGATGAGATGGTTTCATAAAAATTCAGACGCTCCAAGACTGCTGAGCCTTTCCCCCCTCAGACAAGATGCTGAGGGATCTTCCGGGGACAGTCGGTCTCCAGCCTCCTCCGCCAGGCATCGATCCCGGATCGGTGAGAATACTTCAACCCCAATTCGAATGAACTTATTATTAATAGAAATTCCTTGGGAGTTTTTATTCAATATCGATGCATTTTCTGTGTTACCGCTCTCTTAATCTACCTACTGTAAAACAGGGCTTTTGATCATAGTGGTAAAAGTTTGGAACTTATCAATTTGGCTCTCAATTAGAATTAACACTCTGAGGAACCCCTAAATATAAATTCTCAGTTTAAAATCCCGACTAATCATTGATTATCTACAACTGGCAACACATGCTTCTTAATTGGAGAGAGCTGAGCCTCCCTTCCTCTCTCCATCTAGCTATACATGTTGAGGCCGATGACACTTATGCCCCTTTTTGTAGAGCTTTCATCAAAATCCAAATTCGTAATGGTGGTTTGGTCTCCTTTTCCAAATGGATGTAGGGGTTGAGGGTAGAAGCAGTTACGGAGTCTTCCAAAGTTGTGATATAGTTTATTAGTCGACTAGTTTCACCTTCATAGGCCTCTTCAGGACATCAAGTTTTGTCCTGGTGTTAGATATAGTAGTTCATTTGAGGTTTGCACCATGTAATAATACATTGCTGTCATTTTTTTATATGTAAAAAAATATAAATTAGGAAGAAATACATGTACAGCAGGTGCATGTGAATTCCTATTCTCCATGAATTCCCATTCTTCCTAATTTACATTTTTTTACATATAAAAAATAACAGCAATGTATTATTACATAGTGCAGTGTGTAATTAACCCCCAATGAACTACTATATCTACCACTATTACAAAAATTGATATCCTGAAGAGGCCTATAAAGGCGAAACTAGTCGACTTATAAACTATCTATATCACTACTTTGCAAGACTCCATAACTGCCTCCACCCTCAATCCCTACATCGAAATTCTAATGCATTTAATCCAAAAAATAAGTTATTTTAATTAAGAATTGAATTATGAAACTTAAAAAAAAATTAATTCATCTGTTTTCGTCTTGCAAACATTTTGTTGGTTACCTATTTGTCACGATTAGTTGGTGTTTTCTATTATTTCTTAAATCCTTTCAGCCAAAGGCAGATATAGGCATGGTGTGTACTACATATACCATTGAAAAAGTAATTTTTACTGTCACCGTTTTGATTCACTGGAGAGCTATGTTCAGGAAACGACAACGCATCACGCTGTTCGAATATGCTCATTATCAAATCAGCTTGATAACACAAAAGTGCATCAAACCAAAATGAAAAATAGGACCTCCTTTTTTGATATAATTTCATTTCTCAGTTTTTTCCAAGTCACTGGTAGGTAACTAAAACAGACAGTACTAATTCAGACACCAACTAGACACTAAACTACTAGTTTTCTTCTAAGGAAATGTTTGAATGAATGCATATTTTCCATTCCATACCATGCCCAAAACTATTTCCTTCGAAGCTGTTCTCCTACTTCACTGTTTTTTCTTTCTTTAATTAGTTTGAGAATAGGTTAGTATTTTGGATGAATACTGTAGCGACTAGAAATGTTGACCAAGGCACAAATGTATTTCTATTATTATGTATTTCTATTAATCGTTGTGCTCCTAGTACATACTTGTCATAATATTACAAATTAATTTGATTTTTTGGAGTTTGGCGTTTATCCAGTTTAAGCGAAATACGTTTAAGACCAATTCCTGTAAATAATCCCTTACCAATTTCATTTTATTTCTATTCCAGATATGTCACCCATGCAATGGCGAAGGACGTGCAGCACAGCGGAGAACCCTCATCTTCAGTTCTACAATCTCAAAGATCAAACAGTTGTGATCGAGGAAACCCTGAACCCCCAGGAAAAGGAAACTCATTCGAAGGGCTTGGTCGCATTTTCGCGTGAAAAAAGAAACCCATTGTTGGAAAAAGTAAAAAATACGAAATTATCTTGCTTTGCTACGAAACCAAATGCAAGTGGCCTCACTGATCTGTTCAACGAACCATCAGCTTCGTATTGCAATGACAGCGAATATCTCATTGGGAATCCACGGCCTTACTGCCAAATATCCAAAAACAAGGCGGCGTCATTTGAAAATCTGATGGACGGCTGTGACTATCCTCCCAGGAACAAGCTCGATCAGTACATTCTGGAGCGAAGTCGAAGGACTCCTGATTTTCACTTATTGGATCGAGAGAAACAAAGTTTCATGCCTCCATCCCCTGTTTCAAGTTACGATAAAACGCCATCCCCTGAAGAGAATCCAGTTTCGAGTTCCTACTTTACAAATAAATTAAAATCGATGTCTGAAAAGTACTTTAAAAGCTCTACGAACAGGTTTCTTGCCAAACTTTATAAGAATAATGGGCAGACAAATGATCAGAGTCATATGAATAAAGGCATTGGTTCGAAATCTCCAGCTAAAGCAAAGCTCAGGAGTTTTTCTTATGGAGCACTTCCGGGAATGGAGGAATTCCAGAAACAACAGAATTCTTATAGTAACGAAGATGAAGAACTAGATAAGTACTTCAGTATCCCTCATCGAAATGAATCTGGTCATACTGGTAATCTAGATGAAGACAACGACAGTGGTATTCTAGTGAATACATCAGCCAACTCTTCAGTAGTTGGCTGCATTGGGAACAAAAGCAATTTCCGCGATGAAAAAATTGCTGTATCTCACGTGCGAAGTGTTTCCCAAGACAATGCTCAAGAAAGTGATTACCATAACCTTCGATATTTTTACAACGATTCCAGGCCCCTCTCTAGCAAAGCGAAAATTGATGAAATTCAATGCCTTGAAGGTGATATACCCCCGCCCCTGCCACCTCATCAAAAACTCTACTCCCACAATGAGAGGGAGAGTCGAGGAAAGACGTTCATCCTCACTCGTTTAATCAGGTCGGAGGCCAACGAAAACCTTGGGATTTGTATAGCTAAAATGGGGATGGAAGCCCATCAAGGATACGTGGTTGCCCACATTGTTCCAGGGAGTCTGGCTGACAGGTGAGAAACACATTTATTCATTTATGCTTATATACTTTTATATATTAGAAGTTTTTAGCTATGGTACCTAGGTATGGTTCAAAAAGAAAAGAAAAATTCAAGTTACTAACCACTGAACGAAAACGCTTAATAAAGGCATCAACATTATGACATAACAGATCGCTGTCAACATATAATTCGTTAGCCATCTGCTAAAATCTTGTTAGTGGGCTATGCATGTCATAATTAGTCCCGTCGTACGGTGGTGTAAAGAAGTCCCTTCATGTCGTTGTGTTGGATACATGACTTGTAATCTTACCTTACATAGATAACTATCAATTATGATTATTGAACTTCATAGGTACCAACCATTCAGTTCTCAAGCCTATCAACTTCCTTATAAATATCGATTCTTAGTGGTGATATAAAGAATAAAATGAAGAAGAAAAAAAATGTTATGAGTATAACGAGCTGGGGTGTAATGAGGAGTATTGTGCCTCCCTCGGTCATTCCAAATCAGGAAATTCAAACCAGAGCGTATATAACTATTTAGAATATTGCTCAACCTTATGGAAAGAGTATTCCCCAATTTTGGGCAGAAGCCGTTCTCTGTCACGGTCCGGGAATCCCTCGAATTCAAAATCACGTTCCCTCCATTCCGGTTTGGATTATCGCGTTCTTGGCAACGAAAATCTCTGTTTCCATTGCGGAAAGTCAAATCATCTGTCGAATGAATGCCGAACTGATCGCAAAAAGCTGAAATGTGATTCCTGTGGGAAAGTAGGTCATGTCAGTAAAGTCTGCATTTACACTCTGACCAAGAACCAGGCAAATGCGAACCAGCTAAGTTTCGGAAATGATTCAAATGACTCGTCATTTTCCCAAAGTTATGGCCTACCCAATCCAGTATTTCTACCGATCATTCCGTTTTCCAACTTGACGAGCTCTTCCACGAATTTTCAAACATATTTGAAGAGAGAATAGGGTGCGTTCCTTAACTTTCAGGAAAGACGCAAAACCTGTGTTCACACGTGAGCGTGATGTACCCTACTCACTTTGCTAGCGTGTTGATTGAGAACTAGATTCTCTCGAAAAATTTGGTATCATCGCTCTAGTACCATTGAGTGATTGGGGATCACCCCTTGTTGTCATACCAAAACCCGACAATGGCGTTCGACTTTGCGTCGATTATAAATGTGGTGTCTCTGTCAATCTCTAGTCTCTGTGAATTTCCCAACTCAACGGATTGGTGAGGTCCTCAGCAGCTTAAGAAATTCCAGATATTTCTGCAAGCTGGACTTGTTCAAAGCATATTTACACATTCCGGTCGATGAATAAAGCAGCATGGTTCAAACGATTACGACACACAAAGGTACTTACCGATTTCTTTATACGTGTATTTATATATTTATGGACAAAATTTTGTGCTCACTAATCCTCCGAAACCGCTGGTCCGATTTAGACCAAATTTTGATATGATGTATTACCATGTCGGAACTTGTGCCTCGCTGACTTGGGTGAGGATCAGCTGACCACAAGCCGTAATATCAATCATAATGGTGGCAAAATCGTGCTCAAATCTCTTCTATTTACCGTAGGATGTCGAAATTTGATAGGGAGTCTCTCTGGGAAAACAAGATACGAGCAACGTGAGGAGCATCATCCTGATCAGCTGAGTGAGCTAAAATCTCTCCTATTCACTGTAGGACATTGAAAATTGATAGGGAGCCTCTCTGGGATAACAAGAGATGAATAACTTTACAGGCTCCATCCTGATCAGCTGGGTGAGCTAAAAGCAGAGTCTTTCTGATTACAACGATAGGGAGCCTCTCTAGGAGATCAAGGGACGAATGAAATGATGGGCTCCACCCAGAGCTCCAGCTGATCAATTCGAAAAATTGAGTTTTCCGCAAACTGAATGTTTTTTTTTTTTTTCCTCATTGTTCTCAAGATCCTGAACCAAAATGTGGGGAAAATTAATTCTAAAATGACCAAACGGTTTTTCTTCTACTCGATAAATCTTATCGCTTATCGGTTTTGATACAATATTGTGTTTCACTATTTGCATGATACTTGATATTCTCTTACATGTTACCTCATCTTAAAGTAATGTTTACCTACTTATCTTTTCAGGGATGGAACTTTGCGTCTTGATGATGAAATCATCAATGTCAACGGAAGGAGGCTTCGAGGGCTCACTATGGAGAAAGCAAGGGAGTCGATCTTGAAAGGGCCTATACAGGTTGACATTTTAATAGCGAGAGCTATTGAGTGGAAGATTAGTAAAATGCAAGAAAGCTCTGTAGATTATGAAAACGTTCTAGTCTATCCTCATTCAGTGCAATTGTCTAAAAGACCAATACACCAAACAATTGATAGCTCTTTGATGAGTATGAAAACAGAGAACGATGCAAGGCCAGAACCAAGCACACCGTATCTTTACCAGAAGCATAATACACTGAACCATAAAATGTATCGAAAAAATTTAGAAGCCTTCAACGGAAAGTCCCTGAAATGCAGCACAGTGACCGAAAAAAGCCATGCCAATATTATCCGACAACTGGCACAAAATCCAAACAACGAAGATTCCTCCTTCTGCACATTGCCTAGGAGGCCACGATCGAGTGTGTACTCTCTGTACACGTTTGTATATGAAAAAGGTCCAGGGAAGAAAAGTCTTGGTTTCACCATAGTAGGTGGCAAAGATTCTCCCAGAGGCGCCATGGGAATTTTCATCAAAAGCATTCTGGAGACTGGACAAGCAGCTGATGATGGTCGGCTGAGAGAAGGTTAGCGTTTCACTAAGTAATATTTCGACCTTCTAGAGCCTAGTGCGCATTATGTAATCTTAATTGATGACACATTATTACATAATGATTCATATTATGTAATCATTTATCCTTCAATTGCACTCAATCTGCTTCCGAATTCGGATTTAAAAAATCAAGAGTAATATTAGAATGCTTTACCTCATTCTGCAGTCCAGATTTATTGTCATGAAACTAACTATCGTTTATGATAAATGAGTTCATTCAACTACTGATGGAATTAGCTGTGTTTGGCTATTTATCTTCTATATTAGGACAAGAATATACCTATCCATAAAAACTATTAACATATTCAGAATCCAAGAGATGTTTGTTCCATTCGAATGAAAAGAAATCAACATTCCTACCAGTATTCATTTTTCCATTTACAATGATTTCTCCTTCAAGATGAGGGAGATTTTTAAACTGAAAATAAGTTCCAGTCATTCAGCATGATCATATGAGCGGATGTTCATAAATTATCGTAATATATTTTTGCTAAATTAATATGAAATTTGAGAACTTAAGAGTGCAAAGAAATTGTTAACTATTAATTCACAACAAACAACTTATTCTAAATTCTAAATAATGATCTGCTACTCGGAAAGAGATTTTGAATTTTCAGTTCAGCACTTAATAATGAAATTTAAGTGCATTTTTCAGCATAATTTTATGTATACATTTTTTTTTTTTTCTAAAAAATATAAATTTAACGGTTTTTGGTGGTTTTTTCAGCACATTTTTTGAAACATGACCAATTTCATTGTACTAAAAAAGTCACTATATTATGTCGTTACTTCGTTTTGCAGGAGATGAAGTTCTAGCAGTGAACGGACAAGTGTGCCATGATATGAGCCATGCTGAAGCAGTAGCATTGTTCAAAAATATTAAATCGGGGCCTGTAGCCCTACACATCTCAAGGAGAGTAAAGACATCTAAGAAGTAAGTTCTAACCCAGTTCAGCCTTAATGGTTGATTTAGAGTCATTTCACTTTGAATGTCTGGTTTAGCAATCTCAGCCATATAGTGATATATATTCAAGCCAACTCGACCTACAAACAAATGGCTGGCCAATTTAAGAAATGGCCAATAAAGGGAACCTCCATAGCTACATGTGGGGAAGGATGATAACCCCCCCCCCAAATTTTGTACGTTTGTCAAATTTTCTGCTGAATGAAGTTGATGAAAATTAAGTTCTACTGAAATGTGGATATTTTTAGAGTACAAATTCCTGAAACAATTCTAAACAAATCTCTCCCTCTTTGAATCAAACCACTTTGAACTCAACTCCACCCCAATTCTTTAAAATATTCAACTATGAACTTTGATGATTTTTCAAATATTTAAAACTATGACCTTCATACATTACTCTCTGAATTCGTAAATAAACTAAGAAGTAATTCTCTGGACAGTTTTTTCGTAGGAACATGGGAAGATTTGAGAACAATCAGAATTGGATATTCAAATGGAAGTAAAATTAGGTATCTGCTCCATTCAGTAGAAATCTTCATGCACTGATCACAGGTTTTCACATTCCTTTCGATTTGATCTCATGCTTCTTTGTCTCACCAAGTATATTTCCATTGCCTGCCTATGTACGTCGTACTTTAGAGTAAAATGATGAAGGAACAAACACAGGTAGTGATGAATGAATGGTAGTCATAGGCGGCTTTAGACAACACTTTCTGGAGGGGGGAGGGGGCACTTTCTGTGCCTGGGGGTATAGAATCAAATGTTTTTAACCAGGCACCTGGAAATCATTATAGTATAGGTTATAATGGCTATAAGGCCAACCGCTGATGGCAGAGATTCAAGTTAAAATGTACCTACCTTCCAAACACAAGCATGTGAGAAAGTACCACATAATAAGGGTATTCATGATCCAGTGGTTTCGTCGTCAAATCATCAATCGCTAAAACCTAAGTTCCAATGGGTTCCAATGCACATGCACGTAATCTTTTCCAACGACATTTTCAAAATGGACCATGAATTCCCCTAATAAATAAAAGGAGTTTAGTAATAAAACAAGAAGGATTTAGTTATCTTCACTCTTGGCTAGTGGTGATCATCACATCTTATGTATGGTGGAGTGTGTATCATCCTCTGAGTTATACAAAGAAGTATTTGTGAAGTAAGGAGTCACCTATGTGGTCTGTTATGCTAGAAGTAGGTACTTGCACGACTTCCTTACCCCATTCAACTCGGCGCTCAAAATGAGGTCTTAGTGCCCAGATGGGCAACACACTGGCATTCTCAAAAACAATGGATTCATGACATCATATGAACTCACCCGGCTGCCATGAACCTCGCCATGACATCATATGATGTGATCCGTCCTGAATAGATTAAGAGATGGCCTTCATTCTATCTAATAGAGGACTGGATAGAAAGTCCAGAGGGGAGAAACCCTGAGATCGTTCTATTTCTATACAACAATGAAAGTGTCCTATGTTCTTGAATGTGAAACACTCCTTGCAGAGACTGGCTAGTTTTCTCACCAGCACAAGTAACGACAACCCCATCACTGGTGTTTGTTGGCACACCCTTTTTTCCAGTGAGTTAGGCACCTATGTATTCAATCCTATGTTGTATGGAACATCAACCTGTTGTGGAACAATAGTGCTAGTCACATTATGGGTTAGTCAAGCTGCTGGAGAAGTGAAGAGATGGAGAGGGATGACATAGCTCCATGCTCATAGCTTGCTGTAGTGAACGTGACACACCAGACATGGGGAAGTCAGTGCATCATTGAGATCTGAAACATAGGTAACTGCTAGGAGTAAAGGTCAGGCTACCGTGAAGGGAAATGGAATGGGGGGGGGGGGGGGAGTCTGGACAGGAGCAAGTGATAGCTAAGTAAGTGGCTTGCTGCTTGCTAGGGCATATTCCTCTCACCTTATATTACCTACTTACCTCATATATGTACCTATATGACAGTCCCTATGTGTGTCCATCAGTTAATTCAATGCATTATTTCTCTTCTTAACGTTTCCCAGTCCACCATGTCAGAATTTTAGCTAATCACTCCCTAGTTGATTGAAAAAGGTTCATATTCAAAAAGATATTTCATAGGGACAAAGAACTAGACGCCCAAATAAACATGTGATACTCGTCAACCATAGGGCTAACTGTTAACCGATTCCATAGAACTGCAGTTCCTTCGACTTGTGATGAAGCTGGTAAGAAGAGCCTACATACATGGACCAGTCAGGGTGGTTGGGCTTGAAGATGTTTCTCTTGTATCCAGAATCCTACCTTTACACCGCCACTAATTGCTCACTTTGAGGTACTCAAGCTGGGAGGTTGTCCAAACTGTTGCTGACCTTGATTTTCAGGCAGTGCCAATCACTCCAAAACTCAGCTCATTTACTGAGTTAACTGCTGGCCCGCATCAATCAATGAATGGTAAAGAACTCCAACAGTGTTCTGTATCCCCCATTCCCTCCCATTGGGTAGAATGGGCTTCAGAGAACATAAGGCTCATGACTACTGTATTTTTCATGCTGCCTGGGTGGTTTCATAAGCGACCATCACATGTGTTATGAGAAAAGTACCACATAGTTACTTGAGTTGGGCATCTCAGGAAGAGTGGTTTGTGATATCATAACCCATGTCCTTCGAAGCTCTTAAGTGGTGGTCATTTTATAGGGGCCCTTCCTTTCATCCCCTCTTCCTACTTCAACTTCCTTGGTCCTTAGGAAATTGGCAAATCCCAATCCTCCTATAAACTACTTCTTTAGTTTTTGTTTCTTTTTGGTAGCCCCCCCCCCCCCCCCCCCTCATCACCGTCACAACCTCATTAAAAAATTGTTTGGAACCCTTCAAACTTTCATTGATCTTTAGATAATCCAACTGTATAACAAATTTGAAAAAGATGTTTGTGTCTGGGTTGAAAGTGGCTGTGCTTGCATTGTCTAGCCTAAACTTTGAGAAAAATGACCAGTTTTCCTCAAAATATTTGCTTTTGAAGTCAGAAGTTTGCATTTTGTATGTATTAATAAGTGAACACTCATGAAGTATTTGTATGGTAACAAATATGAATAAGTAGGTAACATAATAAAACCTTCATTTCTTCTCGCCTTAACAGCAAATATTGGTCAATTGGTATGTCATATTCCACTCTAATTCGGTATGACGGGTCGAAAAATTACCCTCTTTAACCAGACACAAAAATCGAGTTGTATTGTGTTATTATTGTTTTTGTACTTATTACAATGTTAAGATTTGTGATAAACCCAATGAAGCTGAAATGCAACATCCACTTTTCAGACATTATTTTTCAAGCTTTCTCGGTTTTAAAGAAAAAATTCTTATACAACTTTTATATTACAGCGCAAGCAAAGCGAAGTCATGTATGGATTTGGTACAAGCACCCTGAATGAATTATTACCGTACTCCCACTTTACACTTGGTCTCATCAGCTGTCTCACACAACTCTTTCCTGCAGTTTAGTGATTGACTTATGTGGAGGACTGCAAAATAGATATTCGACGACTAAGTCGACAATTTCATCTTCAAAATAGGTGTTGTCCTCATCTGACCATGACTGTCCACAGTATTAGTCAGAACTTATAATAGGTAGGTACTTTTGAGTACATCTTTAATGGAAATAATTGTATCAATATGTATTGCATGATCCCTTGACAGCTCTCCTGACCTTTGATTGCACAAACCATATAAATGTGGTGGTTGTTAGCGAATGTAAATGTACCACCACCTCCCATCATATTCAAGTAGAATAATGTGAAGTATCTTGTAAGGCTTACGAAGCTCAGTACTAACTTTCAACTCATCGTTAAAATGAGTATTTCTCATACACTGTAATTTAGGGTGTTCGGCAATGCCTAGCTACCTACTGAATCCCCTATCCTCTCTGTCAGACCCCAATCATTTAATGCTATCATGTCCAGGTTGCAATGGAAGTACCAAAATATTATTTTTGTGCAATGATAATTTCTTATTAGCTTTCGAGAATTTATTCAATTAAGTATGTGATAATAGTAGATTTTTGTCTAGAAATAAGGAATATGTTCAAAATGTTCTAGAACTCTAGTGGAACTAGATTGGTACCTACACGAAAGCAAATTGATGAATGCTGAAATCATTTTAAGCATAACTGTTTTTTTTTTTTTTTCTCTCTCTTTGTTTTGTTTTATTCTAGTGATCAGAACAATGTGAATATTTTATTATCTGCTTTGATTATATGAATCATACATTATGAAGAAAGTGTAGCAGTCTGCTATTAAATGCTGGGTATTATGATAATCCATATTAATAACTTACTAGATGATAGAATACAGAACCTCATAGCAATATCTGATATATGTCAACATCACATGTTGAAATTTTGAATGGCTAGATGGCTTATCTTCTATTGGAAATTTGACTCCATGTTTTTTTAATTATATGTAATCTATTGAAGGCAATTATTATTTTATGTGAATATTGAGTGCAATTCTGTGTTATCTGTAAATATGTTTTCAAGTTTTAGATATTCATCATTTTTTGTAATCAACACATGCTATGAGAAATAACCTAGTTTTTCAGTGTCTTCATGGGTACTAGCTCTTTGTGCGATTAGTTGTGCAGTCTATTATTATGTAGACTCAGAGCATATGATAGGAATAATATAATTTGAAATCGCAAGAATGATTTTCTGACACGATGGGAGTTGTTTCTCAACTTAACTGTGTGTTTGTAGCTACCTTAGTATCCAGTAACTTTTAAACAGTGTGTTTTATCGGCACATTTGTTTGTGTTAGGAAGTTGATACCTACCTGTTAGTTGGTGAAAATTCTCAGCTGAAATTGAATAACTTCAAAAATCGATTGATTTATTGCCTTGTAGACATTTGTTGTAAAACCTAGATGATTAAGAAAGTCATTAAACAATGGTGCGTTTACACAAACTTTTGAAGTTAGACCTGAACTTGTAATTATTGTTGTTAAAGTCGTACCTTACAAGTTACGACTAATCAAGTGGCGATACCAAGTTGTTTCCATGATTATTGGTTAGTTACGTATCCTTAAACAAATAATAAATTCCTTATGAAAACGGATATGAGTAATATTTACCTTTCCCGTCTTCCACCAGGTTCATGGTGACAAAACTGGTATGTTAACACTAACTTCAAATCAGAAATCAATGGGAGGGGTGGGGATTGATGGTCAAAACTAGATGTGTTGGTACCTATATGCGTTGTCTAGTGAATACTTACCTGGTTTCTTACGTCCCGACTGCTTACAAATGCTCAGCTTCAATGGTTATTAATCCAATGGGGCTCTGAACTAACATGGTCTGCTGCTAGCAGCACTAGGGAGGGATGTGCCGTAGAAATATGGGTGTTGACGTGTCTTTCACTGTAGCTGATACCTTTCGCCACCCTTTTCGCTCTACAATTCGTTCCCCACACCATCATCTGGATCAATACTTGTCATAAATGAGAATTATATCGGTTCCTAATCAATAATTAAAAAAAAAAAAAACACAATAACAAAAACTTGCAAAAAAGGGTTTTTGCGTGTAATAATTGTGTTGGTGCAGTCTACCAAGGAATACAACCTTGAAAAAGCTGTGTTTTGCTTTGGAAAAGGGTTTTGTCAATTTAAAAAACTACAAGAGTGTGTTGGAGCCACTTCCCGCCTGTGATTATACCGGAAAGTGATAATAAAGGTACCTAAGAAAATAAGTAGGTGACGTTTCTGTACTACATGGTGACAAGGAGAAAACTGATGTTCCCTTTCACGTCCCTAAGCTGGACATCGTCAGGAAATAAAGAACTGTATCTAATTGTTCTCCTTTTTGACACAACGGTTAACAAAATTATTAGGTATTTAGTTGGTACTTAATAATCTGAAACACAAAGAAACTGCCAAAAATGTGAAATTAAAGCAAAAATGAAGTTAGAATGAACTCGAAAAACACTGTTTATTACATAAAAATGAGTTGGGTGTTTGAGCTCCCTAACTATTCCAACTTTTTTTCTTCAACTCTCCTCTAAGTAGGTAAGAGTTAAGAAATCCATTTTAAACCAATATAAAGTTAAACATTTTGCTCATTAGAGCTGAGGGTAGGAATATTTCCTCTACATGTCCTAGAATAACCAGTCTCGATACAGACATCCAGGAGGTACATGCCTATGTGCTGCGCTCCACCTCCAGCGTCTCATATTTGGAGCCCCGTTATATGATGTTACTTTACCACGTAGAAGATGCGAGATCTTTATGAGAAGAACATATTCTAAGAGGACTAGAAAACCCTATAATAATAAAATATTGTTTTTTTTAATCAAGTTACTTACATCCTCAAGATCAAAAAGTTCGGAAAATTCATCAATCATCAGGTTCATCCATTTTTAATTAGGAACTACAAAGTCCAAAAAATCCGGGCCTCCCAGCGAACTGTTACCCAAGTTCTTTGAACTAGCAACTTCTGTTAGGTAGGTATATCCAAATCAACTGTGGAAAAACTTGTGCTTGTGTATAGGTATACTTGCAGCAAGTACTTTCTTCCCTATACAATGCTTAATATTTTGTTGTTGAATGAACATATTATATAAGAGTAGTGTAGAGGATAAAGCTGAGACAACGAGCTCTGCAGTTAGTAGGATTTATTGAGGGATCCTCCAGCCCAAGGGGGCAAGAGGAGCATCACACCTCCCTCTTCAGTTTGAGATATAACAAAAATAATACAATCTTATACAGAAATGATACACAAAAAGAAGGTGGAGGTCGAGGCTGCAGAAAAAAGTGACAGGTGCTGAAGGCCTGAAGGAGGCAGGAAGACTGAACTCTGTGTCTGAAGGATGAGGATGGTGACTGGTAGAAGATGGTATATATATTTATTCCCCTTCATTTTTCCTTTATTGATAGTTACTTTTTTTCCTAGTGTATATTTATTTTTTTCCTTTTGTAAACTGCTGGTTTTGTGTTCAATTTATATACTCCATTTTTCTATTTTTTTCTTTATTTTGAGGATAGAGAAAGCTAACGATGGTCCCTGATTTTCCAGTAGCGACAGTCAGAATATACAGGGTGGCATTTGCAACCTAAGGTGCATATTGGTGGCCAGGTAAAAGACCCATGACTCCCTGACGGGTTTGAAGTTGGAGGGGCAATGGAAGCTACTGGTGCACCTGATTCTAGTTGATGTGGTTCTCGCTTCTGCTTGGGTAGCTTGCCCACATGTGGGCAGCACATTGTGTCCAGCAGGACAAACTGCAGCGTTGTTTGAGTAACTGTCACAGAGACTGACATGATGGTGGTCCCCATTGCCGTCAATAGGACCACAGGCTGCCACAGAAGAAGTTGTGCAGGATGGGAGACAGCCCTGGCCCATTTTTTGGCCTCTGGAGTTCATGGTTGTCCAGTGGCAGGGGCCTTGTCGGCTTTCTCAGTTCCTGAAATGATGTAAGCTTGAGATGCATGATGAGGCGTGACATGGTTAATGACTTGACAGAGCCAGCCACAGGGTGTGTCCATTAAATAGGCAAACTGACTGAGTGGAGATCGCTGAAACTAGTGCTGATACTGGGAGCTGAAGCGGTGGGTGCAATGATGAGGAACCTAGTGACAATGGGGCTGGCTTGCACCGGTCATCTGAGAAGGTAACAGGCTGACCATTGCTGTTGGAGTAAGTTATTGTTTTTCTGTCAATGGCTTAGGTTGTGAAGGGACTCAAATATGGAGGCATTAACTTTGTCTGTAGGGTGACGATCCTGACATAGACATACTTAACCACCAACATTGTTGGGGGGTAGTGGGTTTTGGCAAAAACCCCATAGGTATCATGAGTGAGAAAAGGTACTACACTCAGTGAAGGGAGCATTAAAATGTCATGAGGCAGTCGAGGCATAATTTCTGTCAATTGCTGAGCCAGTGAGATGTTGTCTTGTGAAGGCCTTTTCTCGAGGCCCAGGAGCAATGGGGAAAGATCCGTGGATCATTTTGTCAAGGGAGAAGTGGCTGTTTAAAGCTGAGTGGAACATGTTAGAGTGCTTCTTCTCATCACCAAGGTTGTCTCACATCGAGAGGAATAAGGTGGGATGGTTTTGGGTTTCTTTTATCAGTAGAGAGCATGCTTGGAGGTCCATAGCAGCAGACCCTAGTGTCATAAAAGGCAGAGGACAACAACTGAGCTATGCTGTCCCGTATAGGCACTGCTTCAGGCCAGCCCATGGCTCTGCTGATCATCTTCAGACTAACTTACCGTTTGATGATGGAAGGGCAACAATGATATTAATAAGAATGTGCTCCATCGGGGCTGCTTCAGGATATGTGCCTAGGGGGGCCCTGGTGTGGCAGGTAGTCTTGGCCTGGTTACACGCTAGGCAGGTTGTACCAGATATCCGAAATAAACTCTGTGATGGAGCAGAGGTGGGGGAGGCATTGCTTTTGACATAGAAGTTGGAGAGGTCGTGAGAGGCTTGTGGTACGTATAAATCATGAGGGTTTGTCCCTTTATGATTTGTCCAAAGTCAATGATACCCAAGATGAGCAGCTCCTTGTTGCAGTTCCTTTACGTGTTGTTTACGTAGGCCACTCGAGAAGAACCACTGGGTCTCAGAATCGTACCATCCCTGTAGTGAAGGGCAGCTTCCGTGTGCATCAGTGGGAAGGATGAGGAGCTTTGTTTCGTTCGGATGTGCAAGAGACACTGCTGTCAACAGGAGATTTCTGGCAGAAAGGAAGTGTTGTTCATCTTCCAGGGACCAGTCTAAATTGTAAACCAAGCTTTCTCGCATCCAATGGTATAAAGTGTTATAGTGGTTGCAGCACATGGGCTGCCTTAGAGATAGCTTGTCATTAGAAGTTGATCAGTCCCATGGAGGTGTGGAGGTGTTGAACCGTTTGTGGGTGTGGGAACTGGATGCTGGGAGTGGCTAGTTGACACTTTACCATATTGATTTCAATACCAACACTGCGAGAAGTTGTTTCAGGTACTGGAGGTGTTTGACTTGGCCTTGTGATGCCACATGCATTTCATCCAAGTACATTATTGAGAAGGGTAGGTTGCAGAGCACAGAGGATGTAGTGCATGAATTGCAGTCAGGTTTGAGACACATTACGTCCAGGTTTGAGAGGCATTGCAAAGACCGTAATTCATTCTCATGAATTGAAAGGACCTTTTGATAAACGCAGAGTCTGGACAGGTAGACAGTGGCGAGGTGGTTTCCACAGGCGTGAATGGTCCCTTTGTTAGCTGTGTAAAGGGTATGAGAAGTAGGGCATGTTTGGCGGAGTAAGGAGTTAAATAGTATAGATAAATCACTCCCGGTGTCCAACAAAAATGCTATATTAGACTGCCTGCAGAGAATGAAAAGCCATTGACAGTCTGTTGTACACACTGAGGTGATGTTTGTCATCCCATGCGTTTGTATTTCCCGCAGTTGTAGGTTAGTTCCAGGCACAAGATGCTGAGCATTTCCAGGCGTATTGACCCCATCAGGAATGGTAGAATCAAAATCCAGGGCGTTTTTGTCTGGCCATCTTCGAGGAGTAAATTGCTGGTGTTGTTGTTGAGAAGGGACGTGTAAGTATTTCATGATCCTCTTACTACAGAAATTTCATATTTATCTAGGTCTGATTGTGTCATTGAAGGAGACTGATAGGACTATGGAGGTAGGCTGGATGTATAGTAATAGGCAATCTGCAATCAGTGCGATTTTGATAATATCCTGTTTTGGCAAAGCGACAATGACTATTTGTATGGAGTTGAGAAATACACTTGAAATTCTTGTATGAGTAGTACTGGTGTGTCGTAAGGCAGCTTCCTGAAGAGCTGGTGGATGGAAGCAGACATAGAGCTATGCTCAAGTGAAACCATAGGTAGGAGTAATGTGAAGTCACTAACATCTGCTGGTTCACGGGTGGCTTTGAGGTAATTACACAGCGTTATGGCTGTGGGTAGAAGATGTGGCATACGGAGGCAGCTTGACTTGTGTGCTAGGAGTGGGAGACTGGGCTTGAGTCATCCTTCTAGAGATCAAAGGAATGTTGACCTGAAATCAGGAAGGTTTGGCACAGTTCTTTTGACATGACCTCAAGATAATTGTCCATTAATCCACAGCAGGAATGCTCTTACAGGTTTTAGGGGTTGTGGACATTTGAATTACCTGCCTCAATGGCTTGGCTCAAGCAGCTATCTCATGGGAGAAAGGCGGCAAGAGGGCCTTAAGCAGGAAGTGCTGGCAAACGCGAAGCAGGCAGAAAGGTAAGTGATTTCTCCAAAGTGTCAGCTCAGCCATCAGGGCCTCCGGGAAGATGTTGAAGTGGGCAAAAGAGCAGTAGCAGGGAATCAGAGAAGGGAAGCTCCTGGGATCGGCTTCTAGGAAGGACTCAAGCCGGTTGAGCAAGGTGGAGGCAGTGGCTCAAAATCTGTGATGAAGGCCCGATTTTCTAAAGGGCTTGTAGCTGACGAGGAGAGTGTAAGGCACCGACTCAGAATCTGCTGTGAAAGGCCTCAGAGCTTGGCTTCTTTAGAAGGTGAGAGAGGCGTATAATGGGTGGTGTCTGTGTTGGCTGGTTTTCCTTGAAGCCCAGGAGGAATTCTTGCTAGGTCGCAGTCTCGTCTTAACCCTTTCACTACCAGGTTTCCAAGCGCCTGGTAGCACCCACGAGCTGAGTTTTCAAGGAGCCACATCTGCTCGGGGCCAGGTTTTTTTGCCTTCTGTACAGTTTTGGTCGCGCTCCACTAAAAACTCTCTGGTGAATAATTCTTAGTAATTGAAAAAACATTTTGCGAGTATACTTGTCAGCTGGCCCTGAGCGATGATAATGTTTGTGAGATAACTCGTCGCTGGCCCTGGGTAGGGTGTCGTGCCTCTGGTCTCTATTGGGGCTTTCTGGTTAATTTGGTCTCTATTGGGGTAGCCCTTGGTATTATAAATTCGTTCGAACTCGTGGTGGGAAGTCCGCTGATGAAGAGGAAAAAGGCGCTAAACCAGTGGGAGCCTTGGAGATAAAGCTTATAATAGAAATAAATGGCTTTATTTTCTACGCTCTTTTTTATCACATTACAGGATTGATGGTAAAGCACGATGTGTGTGATGTTGAACAAGGAATGGCCTTTCATGGATGTGAATTTGGTAGCAAGTGGAGAGGGAGTAGTGGAATTATAGCCCTTCTACCCATGACAAAACAGTTTTGCTTGAATCAAGACCGCCTTACCAGTAAAAAGATTCAGAATGGTCCTTTGATTTGTTTCTGATGAGTTCTAGGAACGATTCTTTGTACATTTTTTCAAGTACCTACCTGAGTAAGTGTCTCTTTAATAACTTTCATACCCCTAGTATGCTGATCCTTTTTTTTTTTTTTTTTTTTTTTATCTTTTCCATAATTTGTATAGCTTCGCTTTACAATTGTTGGTAAACCCCAGGCGTTAAGAAACTCTCGATGAACCTAGTATCTCCAATCCTTACCAATGGATCGCATAGAACGGTAGATGATAAAGGATACCTACGATTTTGATTTGGTGACTTCTTTTTGCACCCGGAAACATTGATAGGTACTCCATTGAGT
Source organism: Adelphocoris suturalis (assembly GCA_030762985.1). Taxonomy (NCBI): domain Eukaryota; kingdom Metazoa; phylum Arthropoda; class Insecta; order Hemiptera; family Miridae; genus Adelphocoris; species Adelphocoris suturalis. The sequence continues at coordinate 30,942,463 of CM061051.1, forward strand.
TCATATACTAACGTAAATTATTGTGATGAATATACACTTCAATTTATTAATCATTGTATAACAGAAAGAGTAATGAAAAACCACAGGATTATTGTATGTCTTCTGTAAATATTTTACACAAATAGACAGTCTTACCTGATTTGGAGAAGAAGAAAAAAAAAAAAAAAAAAAGTTGCCGTTGGGGGTGTCTAGCCGCCAGTGGTTTGTGTTCATGATGGTACATTTATTGTAAAATGAAATCTGGGGGACACCCCCAGACCCCCGGATTGTTAATGTTAGGATCAAGGATCAAACCAATGAAACACAGAATGTGTATTTCGGGGATTCTCCGGAGGGCTGGTGGCATTCTGGTAAGTTCGGCCGAAGTTCATTCCGCGTTCTTGGAATCCAGTGCCTTGGATTGTAGACCTACGTGACGTAGACCCTTCCCGGGGATATTAACGTTTTATAAAATGGCAACCCTGTGACCAATTGTGGTGTGAACTTATGAGTTCCAAAGACGAATAGAAGCATGGAGGCTGTGGTAAGTCGTTAAACAATCCAACTATCGTCTGTTTACTAATTTTCAATAAAATGGGAGCAGTAAGTTAAAAAAGTCGTTAAGCATGTTAGGCATGGACCTATGTTTCACAACTCAATGTCCACAGACTGCAACGCATTATACTTCTCAGTAACGAAATCTCCCTTCTTCCTTCGATGATTTTCCATGTAATCCATTACTTTGGGCCTACGTGACCGACTGCTCATCCCCTCCAAGGAAGGGTAGGGATGGTTAGGAAAACCCTCTGGCCAGGAGACAATTGTGTCTTTAATTAAAACACCCACTTCCTGATGAATTAGTCAAATAATCATAAAGATTACAAGCAATCCAACTATCGTCTGAATACTAACTGTCAATGAAATGGGAGCAGTACGTACCGGTCTTTCTTACCTACCGGCTTATTTATAATAATATTATAATAATGCTTGCCATTATTAATATTATAATAATGCTTGCCATTATGTATTATAATATTCATATTATGAATATTATAATATATTGTATTATATATTTTCATTTATACACACACTTGCGCGAATGATGGGTCGCAGGGTTACGTGAGTAGGTACTGATTGCCCAGTCCGTAGAGAACACTTGAGCAGCGTTTCCACTCACCATTATCAACATACTAGCCGCTCCGGCTCGCTTCGCTCGCCTCCACGTCACTTTAATCGCTTCGCCTCGCAATTTGACCGACTTCCCGTCACTTTATTCGATATCCGATTTCGGATTCAGATTCGTCGGGATCAAACCTTTATTTCGCCCGCGAAAACCGTTCCGAAAAACGTACCTTTATGGGGTATATTTTAATCAGAAAAAACCAAGTTTTTCGTCGGACTTTTCGAGAAAACGGGTCCGTACTCTTGCATTTTTTTGACGCATTTCCCGATACGTTTTTCGCGATCCGATCGCGTCGCCGTCTTCCTCGTAGAAAAACCTACGAAACCGGTATTTTTCCGGAATTTTCAACGGCCGTTTAGAGGGGTACAGGAAGCGGGGAAGTCCAAAAAGCGCACATTAACTGTTACTTCGACCCCCCTCCCGCCCTACGGCCCATGGTTCGGGTGGGATTAGAAAATTTTAAATTCGCTTATGCCCCCTTTCGGAAAATCCCAAGAAGATCCCCCCACTCGTACACTCCCCCCACTCAGCCGTTTGGACCTGCATAGACACGATAGACAGCTGGGGTTCGGGGGATCTTACTGGACAGACATTTTCAAACCAAATAACCCTCTGTAAAAACACATTCTGCGTTAAAATGCAAAAACAAACTATTGCAGAATGCAATTTACTGGGGAAAGTTCCCGAGTTCTTTTCTCCTAATGATCAGCACTTCCAAAATCTAGTGAAGTAGTACCTAATCGAGCTGTGCCACTTATTCCGAGTTTCTCCTCAGAAGGCCGAGAAATCGCTCATCCCATCAACACTTTTTTTCTACCTGTTGGGCCCTTTCCTATCCTATGGTGCGGCTGGCCGAGTCTAAAGCTTTCCCACTCACCCAAACAACTAACTGAACCAGTTTTACGCTGATGATATCACAATCAAATTTCAAAATCTAATACACTTTTCAGTGGCTTCATGGATGTATTTGACCACTTTTCCAAATTTTGATCTATAACCCCGATTTTTCGAATATTTCAGTTTGCAAGTACACCAAATTTGAATAATAAAATTGTGAAATGTAGTTATTACATTCTGTATTGTCCAAACCGACCGAATAGCTTTTACAGAACGGAAATAGCAGATATTCATTTTTCAAAATCGGCTCATTTCAAGACACTACTTGGCAGCGAATCGGGCAACTAAATCCGTGATACGTGGCCTGAAGATTGATGCATGGTTGAATATTGTGCACTAAAATCAAAATATCAAAATCGCGTTTTTCGGTACCTACATTATTCATAGATTTCATTTTAAAGATTCAAATAAGACCCAAGGGATCACTACGTTCATTCACACACTCTCCCTTAGGATAAGAGAACGTCAACACTAGAATCAATTGAAGCACGTTTAAACCAATGGAAAATTCCCTTAAAAACTATGTGAGTATTCTTATCAATGATTCTGATTTCTGTCACAGGATAACCAATTTTGTACAATGTAAACTGGTGAATCAGAGTTATCACACTCCTCAGGCTGGTCATGGGTGTAGGAGATATATTAGACACCCAACTACTTTGGAGTAGGTACGACGCATTGATTGTCTTTGGTGTCTTCGGTTCTGTAGGCTCAGGTTCAGAGGCAACTGGTGACTCGATTGGGTCAATTCTGTCTGTCTTTGGTGTCTTAGGGTCTGTAGTCTCAGGTTCAGAGGCAACTGGTGACTCGTTTGGGTCAATCCTATCCACAGAAAAACCAGTGTCATTGGTTGGTTGAGCAATTTGAAGAGCCACAACTGTGTTCTTGGCCACAACTGGTCTAAATGTCTGATCCATAATTTTCCTTCGTTGGCCTGTACGAAGTGAGTTTGTGAACCCAGAACTATAGCTACCACAACCGGAACCCAAATGGTGTGTAAGGGGTTACAGTAATCCTTCACCCAGACTTAGTCACCTTGTCCCAAAGTGAGGTTGTGGCTTCCCCCTCTGTAAATCATGTTTCATGTCTCTCCTGTGCGAGAGCTGTACTTGACGGTCGTAGATGGTAAAAAACCGTTTGTGGGTGGTTTCTGATCAACAGATCAGGAATCTTCTGTGGCTACGTGCAGTGTGTTGTAGTTCTTAAGTGTTAGCGGTCCACTACTAATTTCAGGCTTGCTGTGGTCTGCTCATTCTCCAAACATTTGAGAATGCACCTCTTTATGATCTGTTCTGGACTCTCAGCACACCCATTTGTCTGTGGGCGGTATGAGGCTCCCATGCAATGTTTATCCCCAATCCACTGTAGAATGATCTGAACTCAATTCTGGTGAAATAGTTTTCACCATCCATGGTGACAGTACATGGAATGCCAAAGCGACCAAAAGTTTCAGTGAACTTTTCAATTGTCACAGCTACCGAACAGTTAAAAACAAAAAAATCTCAATCCATTTTGACGTTGCATCCACTAACACAAAACAATGGATTTTTCCTCGAATGGGTCCTAAAAAATCAGCATGAATCCGAGTAGATAGCTTATTTGATTATGGCCAGCAGCAGCACCACCACGTGGTGAAGGTCGCCATTTAGCACAAACCTCGCATCTTGTGGAAAGAGATTAAATATCACGGTTGAGATTAGGCCACCAAAAATAACTCCGGGCAAACACCTTCATTTTTGTTGCTCCTAGATATTCCTGGTGAAGTTCCTGTAGGATACGAGGTTTAAATTTAGTTGGTATCAATGCTCGATATCCCCACATAACAGCACTTTAGTCGCATGTCATTTCATGAAGTCTCGAGCGATATGGGGTAAATTTCTTATGAGTCAGGACACCTTCTCCTTGGTAAATGAGGGTTGCTTGCTACTCGTGAAGGAGTCAGGTCTGTTCGAGTTTCCTGTCCAACTGCCTTCCAGTTTACTCTTAGTAGAGTACCCTCCAATGAAGTTGAGGTACAATATCTTGCTCTCTTCATCATACTCCTACTATACGACTGAGGTAATCAGCAGCATTATCAGCTGATCGGACGCATTTAATGTTATATATAGTGGAAAGGAGAAAAAACCCCTCGTTGTAGGCAATTCACTGCATATACAGGAATTCCCTTCCGTTCTCCAAATATGTTTTGTAAAGTCTTGTAGTCTGTCACCAACATGGTGTCTACCAAATGAAAAAATCACAAAATCTGTGTACACCAAATATTATTTATTGTGTATGCTTCCCTCTCAATTTGAGCATAGAGTTTTTGCGTCTCACTGAATATTTTAGAAGCATATATGGGTTTCTCACGTCCATCGGGTTTAGCCGTCACACCCACAGATTTAGCCGAGGCAACTACTAGCAGTTTGAGAGGGAGCTTTGGGTTGAAATGTGCGAGGATAGGTTTGACAGTTAAAATCTCATCTCTTCCACTTTTTGGAATGCTTGTTGACATTTCTTGTCCCACATACACTCCTTATCCTTTTTCAATAAGTTGTTGAGTGGTTGGAGAACTTAATAAAGAATGTAATCCCAAAAAATGTTTTTAGAGTGGTCACGTTTGATGGAGCAGGGGCTTTCTCGATAGCTCTGGTATGTTCATCCGTAGGATGCAAGCCGTCCTTGTCAAAAATATCCCCTAAATATTTTATGGATCATTGGCCAAAAGCACATTTGTACTAATTCAGCCGCAAATTAGCGTTGTTTAATATTGATAGAGCCTGTACTAACCATTTCTGTTGCTCTTGCTCTGGTACATTCTTGTGTTGAATGATACTATATAACTATCATCTATCAACTATACGACACCAGGACTATAGTAGGGACAAATAATATAAATATATACCTACTATACTATATATAATATGTGAATATATTATTTGTTCCTGCCTACATTTATATATATATATATATATATATATATATATATATATGTATTCTAGCCTGTGCCTTGTGATATTTTGTTGAATTATGATATTAGTTGTTTTATATATATATTAATTCAGTAGTTGTTGTTGATAGCTGGTGCTTATTTTCATGTTCACATTACCTGCAATAGCCTGGATTATTCTTTCTTTGGTTTCTTCTTCTGTAATGAATGTGAGGATGAGGGGTGGCGCTTCTCATCAGCACTAGGAGCCAAGATTTTCTATACAATTTTTTGTGAGGTTAGTCATTGGTACGGGAATATTTTTGCAGTGAGTGCGGGAAAAAGTCACGCCTTGCCCCTGGTTGGAACCTTGTTGTGCAGTGTAGAACTCTCTTCTACACATTAAATTTGTTTTAGGCGGCTTGAAATGATCTGTAAGAATCGAAGCCAAATCAGTGAAACTCTTATTTTCTGGTTTGCCTGGAACACAAAGGCTGTACAACAATGACACAGTCGTGTACCCTTGCGATGATAACAAGCAAACTCGTTTTTTTCGATTCATTCGTGATTCCATATGTTTTAAATAAATTCGTAATTCGAGTCAGGAAGTATTTTCACCAAACCGCGTGGTCGAACATTACCGGTGAAGGCAGCGTTGGCAGGAACTGTCGTCATGGAGATACATTGTGTAGGTAGGTCGTCGGGCATCGTTGGTTGAATTTACTTTAAAACTTGTGGCCAAAGACTCAACAACTTCAGATAACTTCTTTTAATATGAAAAGAAAATGAGCGTTTTCCAATAATAATGAAAATTACAATTCGATAAATTCATGATTCAACACGTTCAGTGCGGTCTTTTCCAGTACACCTACCCCACCAGGTGGGACCGTTTTTCCTAATAAAACACTCATACATTCCCCAGATAGGCCCAACCAGTCAGTCAGTTTGATGATTTTGGCCCAATCAGTCATCTTAAAAAATATATATCCCAACCTAGTTTACTCAATTAGTAATCATTACAATATAATAAGCCATCTAAACAAGGGTGGAATAGTTTTCATTAGCTGAAACTGGTCGACATGCAATTTCGGACATACCTAAGTGCCTATGAACAGATGACAGCCTAAATATACAATGACGGACAGTAAAATAGATATTCTGAGATTTATTTTCGCACATTATATCATTTGTAAAGTAATTACTACATCTCATATTGATAATTGAAGACAAAATAGGAAAAATCGGCGCTGAGAAGACGAATCATGATATGCGATGGCTTGATACTTGATATGAAGATGATCATAAAAATGTGAAAACAGAATGAAACTTCAAAAGAAGCATTCTAGAGGTAGTTGGGACTAAACTCTAACTGACAACTGAGTTGAGACCTTTCTGTCAGGCGGAAAGAAGAAAATACAGTATGAATTCAAAAATCTTCATCACGCCACATATGCGTGATCTACCTGGAGAACCCATCGGGATTCTTGCAATGTATATGCGTGATCTGCACAGTCCGTGTTAACATAGCCGAGTTTCTCTATTTATTATTGTCCATGGCGTGGCGTGGGTGGTGGTTGTTTACTTCACTACTTACTTTACATTTTGAAACTAACTAGGTATACGGAATTTACACACACACCAACCATACGACGTTTTCAATGAGAAGGTTCTCTCGACCAACAATGCATATTTTTGATCCACTAGCTGAAGGGAGAAGGAATACTGCTCAACATTAAGATCAAGGGCCATGGTGGCATCTGGATGGTAACTTGACTTGTAAGTACCATCAGGGAGAGGACGTCAAAGAAAGCCCCCTCCCTAGGGGCTGGCCATGAAGCAGAAGGTTCCTCTGCGTAAAAATCACGCATTGTTGGCAATGCAAGGTTAATTCAATTTTTTGAATCTTGGTATCTTGAAAAGTTCCATCATGCAACATGATTGTATGAGCGAATTTTCTTAAAATACCTATTGTATTATAATATATAGAATTGTATTAACATTTGAGCAATTTGAGTAGAAGATAATTGTTAAAACAGATTTTATGGCAAAAAAACTGTTCTAAATAAAATATGGTAATTCAAAAAAGATTTTGGTTTTTTTTTCACTTTTCATAGATTTTTCAGCAAATATTAAGGAAATTTAAGTACGTTTTTCAGCAAAATTTTGTGGAAATATTTTTCACAATTTCCTAGTTAATTGTTGGTAATATTGTTTTGACTGAAACTCAGCTTAAAAATTATAAATTTAACGATATTTGGCGGTTTTTAGTCATTTTTAGTGATTTTTGATTTGCTTTCAATTACCTTAATCATGGAGTGAAAAGACCTTTTGCTGGGGGGGGGGGGGTATTTTGTTTACATCAAATGACATTATACATATAAAAACGCACTAAATTCATACTGGCACACAATAAATGGAATCAGGAGCCCAAAAGGAATGATATAGAAAACAAGCAAAGCAAAGCAATCTCATTTAATTACTCCACAACAATAACAACCATAAAAAAGATAAATAAATGCTCAAACAAGCGGATAATTGTTAGTAAGTAAATAATTGTAACAAAACATAAAATGGAGGTACAGTAGTGATAAGTAGTATACGTATAAATAGTGGGTAACGAGTAGGAGTGGAAATTCAATTCTACAACATTCTGTTTGAGATTCTTCCGTGACATGAAACTCCCAAATCCAACGATGAAGAGTTGAGATATAGGTGCTTGATTTTCTTACAATACATTTAATGCCAGTGTAGCAACAATAACACATTTGTATAAATACCACCTTAATTTCAGTCACCAACGCCAACATGGCTTGACAATGGTTTTTAAAATAAATGAAACACAAAATTATTTAAATCAGTAAAACATATTCTTTGTAAGAATAATTTGAAACAATAATTTTCCAAGTCAACAAAGACCAGCTTGCAACAACTGAAGGCACAACGTGTTCTTTAGAAGATCCGACAGAATTAAAGACTTACCATCCGAGGAAATTATTAGTTAAGGAGTTTCACACAGCCACGGTTAGCTATTAATTTCATGAACGGTAGATTCAGGCACTCAGACTTTCAATAGTTTACACAATTACTTCTGTCCGTTAAAACAGACAGCAGTGCAATTTCGAAGACTATTTTTCCAGTGTGTTTCATTTTGAATAAAGATATAAAAAAAAAAAAAAAAAAAAAGTCACAATAACTGTTACACGACTCACTGATACATTTATTATAGTGGTCTGAGATTGAGAAATTAGTGGAATAATTATAAGATTCTTAAATCAGCCTTGATGATAACACTAAAAGCCAAACCTGAGTTCAGCTATGAACTTAGAGAGACTTATTAATGTATGCTTAAAAATAATAGAAGCCCTGCATTCCAAGTACCTTGTTTAATTGTGCAATAATACTATACTCGATATATTAGGTTACTCAGAGTTGATCTTTACATATTAATGTATCATTTACCAGTAAACTCTTCACAGAACCATAACTTCGAAGTTATCCTTTGCAATCTCCTGTCCACCATATGGGATGTAGCAAACTTTATGACTCTTCTGAACCTGGGGAGTTCAATAAAGATTTTAGGCATTTACTTATAAGAACACATATAGGTATGTAAAGTTAATGAAACCAATATATTCAAGTGGATTTAGGCAGGTAAATTCATCTGTGCTAGTTCACTATTGTAATATCAAAATTCCAAGTTCAAAAAGTTCAAATTTGGAAAAAAATTACAGTTCAAAAGGTCCAATAAGGGATAATTCCTGCCAGAAACTACATGATGTGAGGTTTTATGTAAAACTAGCTGGTTACCCCGTGCGTTGCACAGGTTGACTTGATCATTATCAAATAGCCTGTGACCCAAGTTAAAGTAATTCTGATAGATTCGTCCACTCAGATTCCCAGTTGGTTCAGTGACGTTCAAAACGCTTTAACATCCTCCCCCCTCCCCTCACCACTGTGTCAGATTTCAAAAATTTGAAAAAAGTAGTCTTTGACTTGAATTAGAGTAATCCAAACATATTCGACAAACAAATCCCCAGTTCGTTGAGTGATGACAAAGATACCCCCCCCCCCCCCCCCTAAACACCCCCTTCTATGGATGACTTTTGCACAGTGATATCTCATTTTCGATGTAGAACTGGGAAACGATTTGCCAACCTTTGAAATACTCAATACTCAGGACCGGGTTGGAAAAAATTAATTTTGTACAAAAAATCGGCATTGGCCAATTTTTAGGTCCCTGTTGGAGGATTGAATTTATTTGCTCTTTTTCCAATTCACTATTGATTTATTATCTATTTTTCAAATTGACCTTTGATTTACTTGAACTTCTGGCAGATGGCTTTAAGCAACCATGCTGTACTGTTTATTAAATATAAGTGCCAGTTTTATCCATTGTTGATGAATATCAATAAAATTATTTCTTCTTCTTCATTATCCTATCATTAGCAACATGCTGGGCACGTGTGAACCTCGAGTTCATGACTCACTATTTTCCCCAACCATAGGAACCAGCTATGGAATGTTTAAAACATTTCAGTGATCTATACAATCATGTTACGAATATGGGGAAGCTATGTGCTACACCCAACTTGAGGGAATTTTCAATTTTCTTGTATAATTTTTATTATTACGTATTATTTTAGTTGAATTGTTTTGAGTTTATAATGGTATTTTTTAAATATTATTTTTTGTCATTATTTGCTATAATATTAGAGACAGTTTTATTCCTAAATATTTTCCTTGTAAACGGTACTTGTTACTGTACATCAGGGGTGCTCAAACTTGAACTGCTGGCGATCTACCTCAATATTTTTAGACTACTTACGATCGACTCTGAGAGGCTGCAAGTATGTGTGATGCAGGGTTGTCGTACATACACGATACACCCTACCTACCTAGGTAGGGTGTACCGTAGCATATATAGATATTAGCTTTCCGCACAATTTACATTATTTTAGTCAAGGTTTGGGTTAGGTTTACTTAAGTTCTTCTCTACAATATCAATGAAAAAACTCCTAGTCATTCAAAATTGCGAGTTTATTCGTTGTTACAAAACAAAAGAGTTACATATGGTGTTAAACTCAACTAAGGAGTGACTTTGGATGTTGAAGCGTGGCACTGCATGTCCTCAGCATACTTTTCATAAGATGGTGCGTAACCACTGAGAGCCAATCGCAAGCATGATGACATATGATCGTCAGTTAGTCGATTGCGATATTTTGACTTAATTATCTTCATTTCAGAAAATGCAGACTCGCACAAGTAAATTGACCCAAACATTGTCGTCAGTTGAAGGGCGATTTGCCTTAGATTCGGATATTTATCTTCAGATATAAAACACCAGAAATTTGTATCAGATGCTGTAGCTTTGAGATGTATATCTGATATAATCTGCACCAACTCATTTTCAACAGAACATGAGTTCATATTAAACTGACATGCTACTTTAGTAACTAATTCCTCAATGTTTTTACATGAAAAAGGATAACTCTTTGACAAGTACCGCGCGTTCCTTTGATAAAGCCGCCTTTTGCCGCAAGCAGTGTTATTACGTAATAAATTTTTGTAGTTTAGTTACCTACTTATTAAAAATTTTTTTCTTCTCGAGATCTACTCAGAAAGCACTCGCGATCGACTGGTCGATCGCGATCGACCGTTTGAGCACCCCTGCTGTACATTATTCAAATAAAAATGTTATTGACGCTGGAGGCCAACCAAGGAAAAAATTATAGGTTGTGCAATAATTTATAGTTGTTTCACCATTTGTTTTTATTTTTTATTTGATGGTTTAAGCCGCTACTCATCCAGAAGGGTCATTAGTGGCACTGAACAAGGTGTCCAAAGGGACACTGCAAGTGGCAAGATTCTATTCGGGGGTCATGCTGCCCTCCGTCACCAAACGGAATGCCATCAGGGACTCCGATGGCAAATCGGAGGGAGGGAGGGGGGGGGATGAGGGGTACAGTGATACAGTGAAATAATACAACTAAGACTAGATCAAGAATAGGATAACTAAATACATATGTTCCTATATATAATCAGCGAAGTGAAATAAAACCATGACTAGATTGTACAAAAATATATCACAGATCAGATATCACAGTTTGTAGTAGAGAGCTAAGCAGCTCTCTTCGCCATTTGTTGGTTTGTATCTTGCAGCTAATGTCGTAATACATGAAATATTTGGAAAAAATACTAGTAAAAGAATAAATACAAGTAGGAAGCACATAAAAGCAGTACCTTTCCAACAGTAACAGTGTCTCCATGCTGAGCTCTTCCAATGAACAGAGCTTCCCCAGTCTCAGATTGTCCTGCTGCAAAAGCATGATCTGGAACTTGGTCGCCCAGAACAGGAATCCAAGAAGGGTTGCAGCCAGTCAGCACCTAAGTGCATAATTATTTCAATCAGTACAATAAATATAAAATTTCATTAAAAAATTAGAATAGGAATTGAATCAAGAAAATTTTAAACATTAAGTAGACGATTAAATTTCACTATTCAAAAATCTTAGTCAGATGAAATGAGCTAATATTATGAAATTGAAAGTTTTTTTTTTCATGTACCAATATTGTCAACAAAAAATGCTGCTCTCTGAACTCACCCCTTATTGTGTGATCTTATATTTTCTAAGACAACTTCTAGTTTTCTATCAACTTCCTAGTATACACAGTGTGAATACACTTAAGGTTTTACAAATTTCAGGGATCAACTCTGCAACTGATTTGCAACAAAAAGATTCCCCTTCAGATTTTTTTCATGTTTTTTAGTATATTATGACATTACAATGGCCGTACCACCCCAAGGTTCACTATAAAATAAAAAATAATCGTTAAATTTCCCATGTTCTTGATGTCAATCCAAAATTTTTTGGGACCACTTATTATGTACAAAAGAGAGCTAAAATACAATTTCGATTTTTTTTCTTCAAAATATGATTTTTTGTACCATCCGTTTTTCTGCTTTTAACACATACTATGTTTGGGAGCGGCTCCACAGGAAAAGTTTTCTCAAAATTTCAGCCTCAAGCAACCATTGGATTTGATCATCATAATTACCTCATAGTCAGGGATTCCATGTTCAGCACCACCCCAAGCAACATAACACACTCCATGAGATGGCACAACTTTGCCTGGAGTCAAAGCACCTGCATGAAGAGCTCTGCCAATATACAGCTGTTCATTATCAAAACCGCCAGGCACCGCATCTGGTGGGATGTTGGGACCACTGGTAGCAACCCACGTAGGCTGAGTCGTACCAACTGGTGCTGGGGGTCCAATGTTCCACCCAGGAGAGTCGTGGATTTCTTGCCAGGGAGCACTAACTGGTGCTCGCCATCCTGCCCAGTTATCTGAAATTGATGATTCAATATATTTAACCCTTTCAGGACCTATTCAATTTATGTGCAACAAGCCTTCCCAGGTCTGGATACATACAGACCTTTCGTGGAACAAGCCTGCACAGCTCCTTATATACATTTGTTTCTTAATCGTTTTTGACATTCTCCTGTGATCTATTGTCTATTGTCTGTGGCCATGTGAATCAAACTTTTCTTTCAAAGATGAACAGATGTAGTTACATTTTTTTCAACCTCTCCTCACCCCATCGTTCCACCCTCTTTGTCAAGGGATGGAGACCCTTGTCTCCAACCACCTTGGTACCTTCCTGACCACAATACTGAGGTTTACCGTTCAACAAGTGCGTTTTTATCTTTTTTTTTACATCCGTATGATTGTGATAGGTGTCTGCCTTTGTTTTTTTTTTTTTTTTTTTTTCAAAAGAAGAGTGATGGATAAAGAAGAAGGTGTTTACCAACGATGAACTATGGGAGATGGTAACTAATTCATGATGTTAAAAGTAAGCCTTTTATTGAAAAAATGTGGGGATAAAAGATTGGATAATGTAGACTTTTTATTCTCATATAGTTACTGTCGCTTTTTCTAAAAATTGTTTGACCATATTATATATAATTCCAACATGTTTGAATACAAAATTTGAGGATTATTTTCCTTGGTAAATTCATCGACATTATGACATCTATCACGTCGTTTGAAAAAATAGCCTTGTCTATCAGCAGTACAATCATTCTGTTATTATTTTCAAATTGCATAATTTTTAAAAGGGTAGATAAAGTACCTATACAACTTTTTTGTTGAACTGGACATTCAATTCACACTAAGGACCTTTCAAACATAGGTGAACCAGGTTTTTTATTTCTCTCAAGAAAAAAGGGTGGAATAGCGAATAATTTCTCTAAACCTCTTTATAATTTGAAAAATAAAAATCAGTAAATAAGTAAAACTAAATAGTTAATTACTAGAGGATATAATAAACATACTGCCAAAATTTCATCGAAATCGGTGAAGTTTTGAAGGCACAACAATGAAAGAATCAGGCGGGCCCAACACTCGGAAAACATGAGAAATTAATTCGGGCAGAGAGGGCGGGAGGGCTCCATCATTTCTAGAAATTCGGACCCAAAAAGGTTAAATCCTGCTTTAGAATACCAATAGCCCGCCATACACGAGCAGATATCTGCGACAGATTTGGTCGCCCGATCTCATCTGACAGATATCGCTAACGATCTGGAGTGACCGATGAGATCGGTCGTTGCCCCTTAACACGAAAAACTTATCGTCCGATCTTTCATGCCCGAGATCTGTCACCTGACCAATGCCCGATGTCATCTGTTCGTTCGTGGGATGAAATCTGACAGATTCAGGTCTGTCACCGACGTTCGTCTGGCAGACTCGAGTTATCGGTCAAATCCGAAATTTTTTCCAGATCGGTCACAGATTCCGTAAGTTGATGCCATGGGGTTAGTGACTGTCCGTAGTAAAAAGCGTAAATTAGCGGCTTTTGCGGCGGGTATTTTTTTTTAATTGCCCATAAAACGGCTAAGCCAAAAAAATACAAGTTTGGGAGAAGTCATGGGTTTCGTCGTAAGCAATGTTTTTGACGTTTTTGTTCATGTAGTCAACATGCTTCAACTGCCACAGACAAGGTCTGTCTCTATACATGTCGATCATCATTTCAATTAACTCGTTTGGCCACTCTTTTTTACCCATTTTTTGATACCGCACAAAAAACCACCAATAGAAACTGAGTTCTTTAGAGGAGAGATCTCACAGGGGAAAACACACGTGGACAACTGAACATCTTAACGTTAAGGGACGCTGCCCGATCCAATAGAACAGTTCTGTGTACCACAGACATCGCTTCCGAGAAGTCTGCAGGTTAAGGGGGACGCCCGACTACCATCTGCTAGATTTGAACTCTCGCAGATATCTCTGGTCGATTTTCACATCTTTCATCATTTTCTAACGCCCACTAACGCACAGATCTTTCCCACAGATATCGTTTAAAAACGCGATATCTGTCGCAGATATCTGCTCGTGTATGGGTGGCTATTGAATGGCCTATATCCACATCAAACAACCTAGGCTAGAATACCAACACTAGAAAGTTAAATGTTCTAATCTAAATGTCCAAAAGCATGAACTTTACTTTGTCACTTTTTTTCCTTTAATATAAGAAGGAACTCTCAATCTCTTTTGTTTGCGATTACTTGTGAATAGACAGCCATACACGAGCAGATATCTTTGACAGATTTGGTCGCCCGATCTCATCTGACAGATATCGCTAACGGTCTAGAGTGACTGATGAGATCGGTCGTTGCCCCTTAACACGAAAAACTTATCGGCCGATCTTTCATGCCCGAGATCTGTCACCTGACCAGTGCCCGATGTCATCTGTTCGTTCGTGGGATGAAATCTGACAGATTCAGGTCTGTCACCGACGTTCGTCTGGCAGACTCGAGTTATCGGTCGAATCCGAAATTTTTTCCAGATCGGTCACACATTCCGTAAGTTGATGCCATGGGGTTAGTGACTGTCCGTAGTAAAAAGCGTAAATTAGTGGCTTTTGCGGCGGGTATTTTTTTTTATTGCCCAAAAAACGGCTAAGCCAAAAAAAAAAAAAAAAAAAAGACAAGTTTGGGAGAAGTCATGGGTTTCGTCGTAAGCAATGTTTTTGACGTTTTTGTTCATGTAGTCAACATGCTTCAACTGCCACAGACAAGGTCTGTCTCTATACATGTCGATCATCATTTCAATTAACTCGTTTGGCCACTCTTTTTTACCCATTTTTTGATACCGCACAAAAAAACACCAATAGAAACTGATTTCTTTAGAGGAGAGATCTCACAGGGGAAAACACACGTGGACAACTGAACATCTTAACGTTAAGGGACGCTGCCCGATCCAATAGCCACCCATACACGAGCAGATATCTGCGACAGATATCGCGTTTTTAAACGATATCTGTGGGAAAGATCTGTGCGTTAGTGGGCGTTAGAAAATGATGAAAGATGTGAAAATCGACCAGAGATATCTGCGAGAGTTCAAATCTAGCAGATGGTAGTCGGGCGTCCCCCTTAACCTGCAGACTTCTCGGAAGCGATGTCTGTGGTACACAGAACTGTTCTATTGGATCGGGCAGCGTCCCTTAACGTTAAGATGTTCAGTTGTCCACGTGTGTTTTCACTCAGTTTCTATTGGTGGTTTTTTGTGCGGTATCAAAAAATGGGTAAAAAAGAGTGGCCAAACGAGTTAATTGAAATGATGATCGACATGTATAGAGACAGACCTTGTCTGTGGCAGTTGAAGCATGTTGACTACATGAACAAAAACGTCAAAAACATTGCTTACGACGAAACCCATGACTTCTCCCAAACTTGTATTTTTTTGGCTTAGCCGTTTTATGGGCAATTAAAAAAAAATACCCGCCGCAAAAGCCGCTAATTTACGCTTTTTACTACGGACAGTCACTAACCCCATGGCATCAACTTACGGAATCTGTGACCAATCTGGAAAAAATTTCGGATTTGACCGATAACTCGAGTCTGCCAGACGAACGTCGGTGACAGACCTGAATCTGTCAGATTTCATCCCACGAACGAACAGATGACATCGGGCATTGGTCAGGTGACAGATCTCGGGCATGAAAGATCGGCCGATAAGTTTTTCGTGTTAAGGGGCAACGACCGATCTCATCGGTCACTCCAGATCGTTAGCGATATCTGTCAGATGAGATCGGGCGACCAAATCTGTCGCAGATATCTGCTCGTGTATGGCGGGCTAATAGAACAGTTCTGTGTACCACAGACATCGCTTCCGAGAAGTCTGCAGGTTAAGGGGGACGCCCGACTACCATCTGCTAGATTTGAACTCTCGCAGATATCTCTGGGTCTTTCATCATTTTTTAACGCCCACTAACGCACAGATCTTTCCCACAGATATCGTTTAAAAACGCGATATCTGTCGCAGATATCTGCTCGTGTATGGCTACCTAATCTTTCTTTCAGTTTTAGATCAAGGTGAATAATTTTGAATTTGGAGATGATTCTAAGTTAGTAGCTCTCTCAGGTTTTAGAAGTGCACAAGAAGCGGGACGGGACAGTGGTGGGCTGATACTAGACTGGGTCCTCCTCTTCCCCCTCCCCATGAGTGAATTCGCGTATCGTGATTCACGGGAGCTCGCAGTGAATTCACTGAGAGGTGGAGGAGAAGGGAAGGGGGCCGCGACTGGCCCAGTCTTGCATCGACTCGCTGAAGCCCCGTCCCGCTCCTTGTGCATTTCTAAAACCTACGAGAGCTCTACCTACTTCTTCTTGACTAGTGATTTTCGTTGAGAAAAATTCCAAGATAAAGAGCGTTTACAGATTTGAAAAATTTCTGCCTAAATACACAAATTATATTTTATATAGACGTTTTTGAAATACCTAAAATAATTAGCATTGTATTATTTTACTTATTTTATGTCTGTATTTACTCTTATTCAACTTCTCATGGCTGTGAGTCTCTGATACAATAAAACAAAAAATAATTATTTTGAGCAGTCGATTGGTTAATTAGGTATCAACCAACATTACAAATCACGGAATTGAAATAACATTAGCATACATTATAGCTCATGCCCTTCTTGCTCTATTTAGCTAACTATAAGGCTAAACAACCAATAAAGGGGGGATATCAATAAAGTTTTGTGCATTAAGTGGTCTAGAAATGATGGATATCAAAAAATTTTCAATCTTCTGACTTTATGGGATATGTGTGCTACTATTATCATGATAGGGATGAATAAATAGGCACCTACTGATACCAATTCATTTATAAGCGACATCACATAGAAGTTAAAAAAACTTAAATTGAGAAAACATTATTTATTGGAGCATAGAATGCATATCAAGTAGAAAATTCATACTACTGTATAATTCCATGAGTTTTTTGAATTTGTCTTTCATACTCATACTGTCCAGTTTTTTCCAATATCACCTGGCAACCCTGGGACACTCCCATCCTCCCACTATCTGCACTGGAGGTTTGATTTACATAATTAAAACTAATGCACTACAATCAACAGTCGAATAAAAACATAAAATCCTATGATTTGTTGAGCTTTTTTTTCCAGTTTGCTTTCAATCCCTGATTTTGTGAAAGTTACAGAAAATATTTTTCAGGCAGATTACATAACTTCTACTTGGTCCTTTGGAAACATTCCTACCAAAACATCCAAAATTAAGTTAAACCTTGAATGATTAACTCCATTCATCATGAAATTTGGGATTACGCGAGGAGAGACAGTTGGGATCTTGAAGTTGTAACAGAAATTGGAAGTCAAGGCTAATAAGCCTTGTGAATGTTTCATACGCAAAAATAAAGAAAACTGGGAACTCAGATTTCAGTAGTTATGGCAAATATCAATACAATTAAGAGTAGTGGATAAAAACAATAAGAGATATTTCCAAACCACTCACCTTCAATAATCCAAGTGCCAGTAGCCCCCCAACCAGTTCTAATGCCAAAGAACTGACCATTGAGCATAGCAGGGTCGGACCAACTTAGGAACGGAGTTGGGTTATCATCGAGTCCAATGTTGATGGCTCCATCGTACCACGTAATCCAGAATTCTTTAAATTCTCCAGCACTCAGAGTATTGGGGTAAGGTTGCTCAATCACTTCAGGCTTTTCACGGTTCTTCCTGACAGCGATTTTTGCGTTTCCCCAGCCACCAAAAAAGATCTGAAAATAATACTCTTTTAATTAGATGTGCCATAAAATAATTGGGGTAGCCTAGTGGGAACCTGGATGATGTATTTACGATTAGATCTAGATTAAGTGAGCGAACGTGAGTGTGATGGGGGAAAGAATGTTCTGATGGAAGAAGTCCTAATCATGCCTGAACAGTTCATCAACATAAAATATAAATCTCGGCTGGTGACATGACAAAACTCTATGAAGTTGTCATGGCTCCTACAGATCTGAGTTCTTTAGATTCAGGTTTTCAAGAACTGGGATGCGTTCAACAACTACTTGACAATCAGGAGCGATATTTTTCATAACTTCCGCAACACTTATTCAACTTGAATAAGTGCTATTGGCGATCGTATGACGAGAGAAATGGTTATGGTGACGCAATCACAGGGTGGCGTAGCGTTACACACTCATTAGATGGGTTGTGTGTGCCAAAGAAATTGAGAAACAGGTCGTAAATATATGAAATGTAACGTAGAATCCGAATCTGAGATAAGAATAAGGGTTACCCATTACAAATAGATAAAAATGAATAAAATAAAATTTAAAAACGTATCTGCGATTTTATCATTTTGGAATCTACGAAAAAAGGAAAAAAAAAAAATAAATAAGAATGAAGAACGGCATTGGGAATGATTTTCAACAGTTAGCTAAGGACATTAAAGAAGGGGGGGGGGGGGGGGGGTATAGTTACTTGGTTACCCTAAACACATTTGAAAATTTTCAAAATCCAAGAATCGTTTAGGAAATGGATTTTCATGAAGAAAAAGTTGAAGCCATTGCAATAGCTCAAGTGCTTAGACAAATTAGCTGAATCCACTAAGACCAACGTTTTTCCATTTATTATGATTTTTCCAACTCTTAATTGTGAATATTAGAAGCTGATTATTGGCAAGGTTCTGCCCAGTACAGAATAGGGTACTCTCTCAGCTTTCCTCTACTGTACAGAAACCAAACCCCAAAGCAAATGTCATGTTATTACTCTCCAAACGATGATATAGACAGACGAACATAAAATTTCTTTGATTTGCAAAGATATATTTGAGGGGGAGAGAAAAAATGCTCAGGATTTGAGTAACTTCCCCACAACCAATGAATCGTTAGCAAAAATAATGATATTATTATTATGATATTATATCCAGACTAAATATTAATGATATTAAAAAAACATGATATTATTCTAAACAAATACTCCAACGAAAAATGGAAACGTGTGGGCTGAAGGTACATACCTCATACATGGGGTTGGCTTCCACGGGTCCTTCAGTAATGGCAACATGAGCATCATGGGCTGCTTTTATCTTAAATTTGAGGGCTTGGGAATAGTTTGGGAAGAACTTGTATTCCAACTTGTCCTCAGTATTGATCTCTGAAAATCAAATAGAGACAACATTCAAGCAGAAGAAGTCCAGACAAACTATTCAATAACAGTGTCTCGTGAATTAAGGAACACAATTTACTGCAATATAAACCTTTTCTATAAGTGCATGTCAAAGACAATTGAATGCCATGAGATGATCACATTTCAGTTGAATCAGGCTACTTTTAAAATAAATTATTTGGGATAGCTTAATTAATATTGGTAGCTCATAATTGAAATAGTTCTACACAGGACTGATGATCCATATTCAAAAGCAATAGGTGTCCATGACACCATGCGCATGTTCACTTCTTAATGATAAGCTTCGTGTTGAGGTGATTTGTTTTCTTTTTGGATAGGAGTAATTTAAAATTTTTGAGTACGATGAGCAGTGAGAGTGTTTGGTGAAATTATGATTTATTATGAGTGTTGGTAAAATTATGATTTTTCGAAAGAAATGCAGATGAAATGTCAATTATTTATCTATGGAGACGGATTGCCTTAGGGAGCAGAGATAAACAAAACACGACTCAATCAATTAGATCGATTTGACAATTAGGAAAAAAGTTGGAGATGATAATAATTGTAGAGAGAGGCTTATATGGTACAGAAGGGTAACAAAAGTTGCAACTGTTAGAAGACCAAGGTATCCTGAAGGACTAAAGGGCTCGATAGGCTCAATAATTCTTGAAGCAGCCAGCAGACAGCTCGTATGAATTAACAAGAGAAAACGTCCTCCAACTTCTGTACAATGGCTGACGAGAGTATTCACATTCTGTAGATCAAGATTACCTACTTCAAACTGATTTGAATCAATCCCTGATTCACTAAAAATACCGACAAATTTGATGATGGAACAATAGCCAAAATTACCAATTGGCAGTCCGGCAACTTGAGCCTCTGCACTTCGCTCTGCTTCTGCAAATCCTGGAACAAAACAATAAAACAAATTGCGATTCAGGGAAGCAGGATTTGTTTGTTCCATTACCCAATGGAGAGTTCACATGATATTGGACGGGCTCCACAAAATGAATCAGAAGTATTCCATGCAACGAGAGGAAAACAGTGCATTGTGCAGAGATCTCGAACAAAAATATTTACAAAACATGAAAACTATTCTTCAACCTCTTATTGTATTGGTATCTCAACTAATCCATTATTCAATGAAAGTAGACCAGACTCCCTCAGTTAGCTTACAAGTCCAATTTTTCCAAATCCAAGACACATTTCAAATTAGGAAAGGGAGGGGGGGGGGGGGAAATCCTGACAGAGAAACACGAACTTTTAGACCATTCTGATGTAACGTAGTCTTGTCTGTGTGTCTGGTGCCTATGAGTGTAAGGTAACTGAAACTAAATCAAACGCAATTGGAAAATTAGGTAAAGCTGGTAATATTGATTTCACCTACTGTTTAGTCATTCTAAAGCCTAGTCCCTTCGTCTAATTAGGACCGTTGGTTTGATTATGGAGACCCCTTGTAAATCCAAACCAAAATAATTCATGGAGATCGAAACTATGGTATAGAAGACACTGCTAGACACTGCTATTGTTCATTCTACTCGTAGATACTAGACACTCCACCATCATTCTGTGGAGCGTTTTACTAGTTGTTTAACTTAAGAGGTTCACCGCAGCATTCCTCGCATCATCAATCATCCATCCATTCCCCTACATTCAATAACCAAAATAAAAGCTAACAGCGTTACTAGTCATAGAAAACCTAGGCAGAAGAATTGAGGAGGATCAAGTTTATTTTAGCTACCTACCTACTGTTCCGTTTGAAGCAGCATTGTACTTGTTTATTTCAAACTATAGGGAAAAATAAAAAATTAACATTAAATCATTATTATTATTTTTTTTCATTTTAAAGATTATTCCAAGTTTTTCCCAGTCATAAAAATTGAAAAGGCGATGCACTGTGAGGATCAATAAGAAAAAGCTGTGTTATGTAATATATTGGTCCATGGTAGCGATGAAATTTATAAAGAACCTTCTAGTAATAACCAACTAAATTACATCTAAAGTGACAGAAAAGTGAAGGCGTTTTGTCTCTAATGATTATTTTTACGCTTGCACATGCGCAGTAGCAATAGCTGAGATCATCCTTCTAATAAATCTGGAGCAAGGTTGGGTAATTTATGAGACAGTGTGAAATAGATGTTTCATGAAATTAGAATAAGCGCATGTCCATATTCTACAAATAGTCGACGGCGATAAAACTTACAGAAGGCTTTCCTTATAACCCTAAACCGCAATAACCTTGATAATTTCATAGAAATTGCTTCAATAACTAACTGAATTTACGTTTGCACATTCGCAGTAGCCACTGACACTTCAATCTTAACGAGTCCATATTTCAGTAAGGTTGTGTTACATATAATAAATGTAATTAGGATCATCATTTTCAATCTCGTTCTCACTAAAAAAATATCTCGTGCATCTATTGGGCACGAAAGAACGTTAGGAACTCGAAAAGTTACATTCAATTCAGTCCCTCTTTCTTTCTCTGAAACACTGTAGGTACCTATAAAATATTATTAAAAATTTGGAAAAGAGCTGTGGAAATTGAAACTTCAGAGAAACTTTGAAAATGGACAAGTTCAAAGAAATCTTTATACTTGACACAAAAGTACATTAGACCTTGTCCTTGACTAGTAAGTAGGTGTGCGGGGGTGTAACTTTTCTTCTTCGTTTCAAATATATAAAGTATTTTGGCTTACTTTTATTTTGTTATAAAATATACAATACTTTAAATTTACGTACTTCTGGTAACTCTTCCACTTATGTATCGCAACGTCTAACGTCTCCATTTCCCTCGCAGACTGTCCATATAAGCACAGACTCAGTGCCATTTGACCATATATGTGATTGAGGGTGACCCCATTGCGTTCCTCTCTTTACAGTAACCTATTAGAGAGGAACTTCCAAAAATAGATCTAGAACTTACAGCTCATCAATGACAGTCCCATTGACGGCTGTTCACTAATCCCAACAGCGGGCGTCGAATGCCCTGGTGCGGGTTTCAGCTGGTCTAATCGGCGACTTGGGAACGGCACTCAAAATCTGTCTTGTTGACAACTTCCACCGGACCCCAAACAAAATCTAACTCTACCTCCACCTCTGTATAATCGCTTCAGGCTGACTCATTACAAATTTAGAATAAAATACAGGCTTTCTTTTCATTAAATTGGTTAAATTGGCATAATTGCCCTCCTAGCCTTGTGCGGAATACAATTTAGGTGACCCCTAGGCTATCTAGCGAGGATCGTTGAAAGCTCTGCACTCAAAATCCCGTCGACAGAAGCGTTATAGAGTAGTGCATTTCAGCAAGACGCCTTCAAATTCGGCTAGTAATTTTCGCACCCAGGAATTCTGTTGACAATTCTGTCTCTGTTGCCACTTAGATGCAAAAAAAGGTTTCAAAATTCACCCTTTACAGAGAAAAACGCAAATAAATATAAAACCGAACGGTTAATTTCTTCCCTTTTCGACCTACCGTTTTTTTATCTTTTTTTCTCTATATAAGTTCTAAATTTCTTGAAATTCACAAAAAATAATTTGGGTGAAACTACATCAAAAATGGAGTAAAATGCCGCCAACTGCATTTTTTTAATCTCAATCCGTTCTCGAGATATGAATTTTTAAAGGTTTTTTTCAGGAAAACCGTGTTTTTTTCCTTTTAAACTCAAATTTCTCCACTTTACTTCATTCAATTTTAACTTTTGCCCATATTTTCGGAATCAGCTTAAATTTACTATAAGAATAGTGTATTTGGGTTCTTTAAAAGTACCATCCAAAGGCCCTCACATCAGCTCAAACATTGACGATTTTGAAAAAATAATATTTCTGAAAATCTTTAAAACTTTACTACTCTTTTAAAAAGAATCCTGGAAACTGGCAAATCTCATGAAAACTGCTTCATCTAATATGCTTTCCAACGGTATTATCAATTTTACTTTTATTTTGTTATTTAGGGGAGAAAATAATGTTTTAATGTTAAAAAATGTGGGTTTTTCAATGAAATTGTTGGTTTTCTCGAAAGATGACCCTCCATGAACCTACGAGTATGAGGTCGGTTTCTATGTATTTTTTCACGCTGTATCGAATGGTAACATTTGTAGATCTCTCCAACTCCGTTATAACCGAGTTTTACACTTAAAATCGCAAATGTTTAGTTTGTTTGTTACGATTAAATGTATGTGTGTTATGGGGTAAAACTATTGTAAATGGTGGTGAAGAGGGATCCGGTGGTGAAGATGGTACAAAGACGGATTTTCCAAATAAATTGACATTTGGCGGGAAAAGGGGGTTCCCAAGCAAAAATGGCCGACAGGTTTGTGTCAAGGGCACTAGGGAGCAGCATCTGAGCGGTGGAGCACCTTCTTCTCATGTACTCTTTTACGCTGATAACACTATTAGTGATAACGTGATAATCAAGGTGAACTGTGTTTTCTGCCAAACTGCTCATGGGGCTGCGACAATTGAACAGCGATCACCAAGTCAGTGTATTTCCTTGGTTACACATCTATTTGGGATTGGAAATCCGTCGAGAAATCCAAATTATCTCTTTAAGAAAAATTTTCTGAAGCCAAAATTGTAAAACATTAAGTTTTAGGTGGTGAAGATGGTACAGTCGTTTTCTTTGCTTACCTACGAGTAGGTATGTTGAAAAGACTGATTCGTACCATTTGAAGATACGTAGATACCGTTTTGTTGTTCCTGGGGAAGTTACCCAAAAATCCTTTAACTTGATCGAATTGTTTGCTCAATAAAGCCCCTTTCTGTTTTAAACACATTTTTTGCTAAATAAAGGCCTTTTAATTTTTTTTTTTCTTGCGTTTGATTCAACCTTAGACCTTTTTAGTCCCATTTTTCCATCATCCCTCCACTTGTAGAAAGAAAGTAGATGTTAAAAACGATGGTGAAGTTGGTACAGAAGCCTCTGCAACCTGGTTGGAGGTGTAAAACGACGGTGTACCATCTTCACCACCAAAGTGTGGGAGAAGATAGTACAACTTTAACCCCCCACCCTCGAGCTTGCAATTGATGAATTTCAACAACTCAAACGTGGTTCGAAAGGTTGATAGTTAAGTTACTTCAGTATGAAGTTCACAAAAAAATTATGAAAATTGTGGCTGGAAGAGGTGGAAAACTATCAATACTGTACCCACTTCACCACCATTTACGGTAGTTAATTAAAGTGTAAAACTCGATTATAACGTAGTTGAGAGATCTGCAAGATTTTCCATTTGATCCAGCGAGAAAAAATACATAGAAACCGACCCCATACTCGTTGGTTCATGGTGGGTCATCTTTCGAGAAAACCAACAATTTCATTGAAAAACCCACATTTTTTAACATTAAAACATTATTTTCTCCCCTAAATAACAAAATAAAAGTAAAATTGATAATACCGTTGGAAAGCATATTAGATGAAGCAGTTTTCATGAGATTTGCCAGTTTCCAGGATTCTTTTTAAAAGAGTAGTAAAGTTTTAAAGATTTTCAGAAATATTCTTTTTTCAAAATCGTCAATGTTTGAGCTGATGTGAGGGTCTTCGGATGGTACTTTTTAAGAACCCAAGTACACTATTCTTATAGTAAATTTAGTGCTGATTCCGAAAATGTGGTCAAAAGTTAAAATTGAATGAAGTAAAGTGGAGAAATCCGAGTTTAAAATGAAAAAACACGGTATTCCTGAAAAAACCTTTAAAAAATCATATCTCGAGTACGGATTGAGATAAAAATATGCGGTTGGCGGCATTTTACTCCATTTTTGATGTAGTTTCACCCAAAATTTTTTTTGCATCTGCGAGGGAATCACCCTATATATATATATATATATATATGCATTATACGGATTTCCGCCCTTTGTTTTCCCCTGTATCGGGTTTAGAGCTTCAGTACTTGGGTCTCCAGCGCGTGTATTGTTTTGGTGATATACCTACTCCTTTATTAGCAAAGCCAATAGTATAAAACTTCTATTAGCAAATGACGAAAAGTGTTGGGTTTTTTAGCCTTGTTTCAAGGATTTACATTGATATTGTAGTTTTATATTCGTGGGCAACCTGATCTCTTTGCAAAACGGAAGTTAGTGAAAAATGTTGTCTGTTTCCACGAAAAATAAAGAGTTACAATGTTAAATCGATTTCGACTGTTAGGCCATCATCAGTAACAAACAATAACCGATTCATTAATATATGCTGTAAAATCTAAAAAAAATCTATAAATCCAAAGTCTTTTTTGAATTGCCGAATTTTATGAAGTATGAGTTTTTTTGCCATAAAATTGCTTTTAAACAATTACATTGTGCTCAAGTTGCTCAAATTACAATACAATTTTTACATATTGCGTACCTGATACGAAAGATGGAATTTCAGAAAATTTGCTCATACGATCAGGCTGCATGACTCAAACTTTGACAATAGGGCATGTGGGGTGTCAGAGTCGAAGCGTTCTCCAGCGCTGAGTCGACTGCGACCACTCCCAGATCTCTAAGATTCATCAATAAATGAGGAAAATCAACTTTTAGGTGAAAAATGCCCATAATTGACTAAAATTTTGTAGTTTTCGAGTTATGCTGCGTGTCCTGAAGTTTCCTCTGGAATGTCATCACACGATTATCCCAGCACGATTATTCAGGACAATTTAAGCGACTAATTTAATTGTATCCACAAATTTTCTTTGAAAATTCGTTCTATTAGCCTGGCTGCATGACTGAGTAGTTACGAAGAAAAAATGAGCTGTTTAGATGGTGTCAAAATTTTCAAAGGGGGGGGGGGGGGGGGGGGGGACCCCTTACAAATCTGTTTCATACATCAAAGAACTCAATCCTAGATATTAACGGCCATATACATATATATATATAGCATTTCCGAATTGAGTTAAACTTTTTCCATTTAGGTTTAGTTCTTTTCCATTTAGGTTTAAACCTTTTCCACTTAGGTTTAGACCTTTTCCATTTAGATTTAAACCTTTTCCATTTGGATTTAGACCTTTTTCATTTAGATTTAAACCTTTTCCATTTAGATTTAAACCTTTTCCATTTAGATATAAACCTTTTCCATTTGGATTTAAACTCCATCAAAACGTCAGTAGTTAGCCCCATCATAGTAAGTAAGTGCCTATCTACTAAAATTTCATTGGGCTAGAAGTAAAAAAAAAAAAAAGGAAACGGATAGTTTTAACTTAATTTATAACTTCCGTTCATGAGAAATTCTTGTGTTCAAAAAACATTTGTTCATTATTATATTATATTACATTTCTGTGCATAAAAAAACACTTGCATGATTTAATTTTCAAGTTGTGGCATAATAACGTCGGGTTAGAGGTAAAAGTACCGAAGAGGTAAATTCATATTGTGCAAAAATCAAATTAAAATTTCAAAAGTTAGTTTGGTAAATATGATTATTTTCTTAGGTTGGATACATAGTTTGATGATATTGATCACCAATAATAACAACAGTTAAATAATCATAATATTCTGCATTTGATTTTCCCACGTGTTGAATTTGTGACTTGGGTACTTTTACCTTTAACTCCACGATAATTTCCTGAGTTTAAATCCAAATGGAAAAGGTTTAAATCCAAATGGAAAAGGTTTAAATCTAAGTGGAAATGGTTTAATATAAATGGAAAAGGTTTAAATCTAAATGGAAAAGGTCTAAACCTAAATGGAAAAGGTTTAAACCAAAATGAAAAAGGACTAAACCTAAATGGAAAAGGACTAAACCTAAATGGAAAAAGTTTAACTCAATTGGGAAATGCTATATATATATATATATATATTTATAGGGTGTATTTCCACACGATAACTCTCTTGAAATACGGCATAAAAAAAAATCGTTCCAACGCAGAACAATCCGTCTTGGCTAAAGACAAGTCAAGTTCGTTGGTAAAATCGCTCCAGAATTTCAGGTTCAAATGTACAATTTAGTGGTAAAAAATGCTAAAAAATATTTTTTTGACAATAAGGCTTGTCACAGTCGAAGGTTTTTTGTTTTGGTCGATTGCAACCACTCTTAGGTCTTTAAAATTCATAATAAGTGAGAAAAACCAAGTTCGGCTTCGTGTTCCAAAATTCTTTTTGCGATCTCGTCACACGGCTGTCCCCTCATTTAGGACATGGTTGGCTTCAATGATCAGAATTCAAGTGCATAATTCAAAGTTATCCACAACTTTTCTTTGGAAATCCGCTCTATTAGTCATGCTGCATGACTGAGTACTTTTATTTCTAAGCATATATTTACTTAATGAAACAAGTTTTATAGCCAATATGTGAAAAATTCGAAATATCAGCAAGTGAAAAGTGTTTCAAAAGTGTATTCCAAAGTTTAAAGAAAAAAAAATTTAACTAAATACTCGAAAGTTATTTGTGTTTATTTTCATGTTTCATTTCCAATTAAACATCAGTGTGCATAAATTTGTTCATAAGGCTATGCTGCGCGACCAGGTAATTTCCAATCTTATAAAAATAAATATGACGCATGGGGCTGATTGGAACCGGTATCGTATCAGTGCCTACGTGCTCAAGTTCTAATGTATTCGTGCAGCCTACGGCTATGGAAATCTGGGCGCACGACCCACTTGGTCGCCTCATTCAATCTGTAGGACTGCGGAGCAGCGACGAAATGTGAGGTTGATTCAGCTAGTTGCTCGCAATTGGCTGGCGGCTCACGAGGGTAATGTCGGGCCCTGCTCAGGGTCACGTGTCACGAAGGTCGCCCACCTCACAGAGGAAAAGCAGCTGCTACTGCAGGGGAAACAGTCACAGAGGCAAAGAGGAGTTGACTGGAGAGGAACCAGGTAACTAGAGAGTCAACGAGCAAGTAGCGTGACGGTTCATAGCAACCGGATATGTTCAGACTTTCAGGCTCGCAGACAAGAAAGAAGAGGTGGGAAGAAACATTTTCCTTTCACAGAAAGAAAGAACATGTTCAAAGAAAACATCCGAATTTTCGAACACCCCGAACTTTGGGGAAAAGTTCTATAATCGGCCTGGAAAACATTTTGCTATATCACTACCGAAGGCCGGAAAGTTTCAAGTTCGTGCAAGAAGTCAAACAAATTGTAGTTCACCAAAATCAAAATTTCCACTTGCTATTTATGTTTCAGAGCTTGATGATCAATTATGGTTCTGTGACTGCTTGTGTGTCTGAGTCAATTCTCTGCCACGTCTAAAACAATACCAAGTTTTAGTCCGATTTTGAAGAAATTTTCAGGGATTGTACGGGTTATAGGCTGTAGATGGTGGAAACTAGGGTGATAGGAGGGTATCGGTTTCAGAGTAGTGCCCTATAAACTTTATAGTAATTTGTTGATTAATGACTATTGCGAATGGGCAAAACTACAACTGGTTGATACAGCCAAAACTCCGAGACTAATAAACCGATTTTGATGGTCCCTATAAATTTCATTGCCGTCAGATGAATGGTAGCGTAAGCGCATGCGCAAACTTGAATTCATTATAAGGTCGATTTTACGTTATCTATCGGTTTGATTTCGTTTAAAATCGGATGGTAGTTGGTTATAATGTCCAGGAAGATGCCCTACGGATCTTATTGCAATCGGTTGAGTAATAAGTATTGCGCGTGCATACTTAGTGTTTATAGGCAAATCAAATTGTAAATAGAACCTACTCAATTCTTTTTTACCCTTCCTGTCCAGCAAGGAACGTGAAAATCACCAAGACACAAATATATCAAAACCTTTTTTTATAGTTTTTTTTTTCAAACGACTCCAATGAATTTATTTGTAGATATTTCCAAAGAATTTACTAATTATGTTTGTACGAAAGATGTTCGATATCTTCCAGCATAACAGGCTTACCAGCACCACGGACTTCGGTCTATTGCTAGCGATCCATTATTGTAATTCCCGCAATAAACCCCTTGTTTTTATATTATTCAACAATAAATTATTCATTCGTTCGTTTCATCAAACACTGGGGAGTTTAGGGAGTACTAAAGTATCGTTAAAAACAGCAATTTGCATGGTTTACACCCGCACATATATGGTTCAACATCAATTCAAATGTTTATAGCCAAGATTTTTTATATAGCATAGTTGTTTTAGGAAGCTACATTTCGAAGTACCGATGTGACTTACTTCGAGACTACCAAGGTTTTTGTGATCAAAATTATTTGAAGTAAAACCTATTTTTTTACTTCCCTAGCACTTGAAGGGGCTACGGAAGCAATGTGTAGGAAGCAAAAGTGTGATCGGCTAGAAAACAGTTTTTTCTGGGGCTCTTTTAATTCCTGGGTCCAAAGTCAGAACCCGAAATAACTACATCTGTTTACAAATCTGAGTAATGATGGTTTCACACCAATTCAAATGAAATCCTATTGCCGTGGCCAAGACTTTTTATACAGACAAATTTTGTTGTTGAAACATTCAGCTTGATTTCTACATTCGATTAGGCGTAAAACCTGGATAGGTAGGGGAGATATGCAATATCTATTCAACGTGGAGCATCAAAATGTGATAGTAAAGCTCGTATTAAACTAGTGGGTCCGCTGACCAGGTGCCTCGTGCCTCACGAACTCTGAGGTAGTGCTTACATACGGGTTTCGCTACTAACAGTGGTTTTAGGGCAAGGATGATAAGTCTAGCTGTGAAAGTTATCCAGTTCGATTCATCGTCCTACAAATAACTAAAACGACGACAAATTTATAAAGGCTTTGACATGTACCGTCCCAAATCTTTGATGATATCATCACTGTATTGTGTTGGTTACATTTTAGATCATCTAAAAGGGTTCCAATCGATTCTATGAGACGGAAACTATTAAAAACCACAACCAACTCGATTTTTAATGATTTGAAAATTACTAACGTCACTGATGATGACGACGTCGTATTGTCGTCAAGGACAACTTTTAAAGCTTTTATATTGGTTTCAGTCGATTCTGCGTGGCGGAAAATATTGAAAACGATACCAAATTCGTTGATTTGACGAAGGTCGTCATGGCCGAAGACAAGTTTCAGTCGTCGGATCGTCATCAAAAACCATTCAGCTATGTCTAAATAGTTGATATAATGGATTCCACCATTCGATTCACCGACCTGAATAACATAGGAAATTTTACCAAACACGCAGTATTTGAGAAATAGCGCCAATTTAGCGCATGAGATCGTTTGATGCAGTTCAAAAGCCTTAAGACTTGAAATTTCTAAAAAATTCGATCAAAGGTCAGGCTGCATGATTTTTGTTTGATGTTGGTAGAACTAACTTCAATGAATTGAATGGCACCATTCTGAGCAATTTACGACCAATCGTTCACTCTCTACGAGGGCTCAAGTGTTGAAAGGAAAAAATATTCGTCAACACGACAGTGAATCGCAAACGGTCTTTCGGGCGCAGAAGAAGGCTGAGTATGGAAGTGAGATGCCCGAGTACATTATTTAGAAGGAAACATGATTGTGAATGGCATTATCTCAAGTTTATGTACCTATACTCAGCATACTCAAGTTATTTAATACAGGAATTAACCTTTTTCAAACAATTTTCGGAGTTTTCTTAATCTAGGATTCAAGGTATGATATCGTCAGGAATGTGTCACTTTTTTGGTTTTCTCTAAGTCCCACCACAACCTCAAAATTAGGCTTGAGATAAGTGGGGATTACGATCGTCGATAGTTGGCCTCGCAGTGAGGTACCAACAAATCGAATAACCGCATTTTGCTTGAATAGTCAATGTCCGTGTGCCTTTTAAAGAACAAACGCAGCGATTCTCGGTAACATTACTACTGTTGCGAATCTTCAAGTTTGCATGGTCATATATTGTTCAAAACGTTAACAAATTTTTCTGGATCTTCTCCAATACAACACAAGGTCTGATCCCAAACTGAAAACATGCCTATACGAATGAGATAATCCATGCAAGTTGAATACATGTTGGGAAACTACAGAGAAGCCTCACACCAGATAATATGACAATACATAACTTCACTTCTGACATGCACACCTACATATTGAGGAATCAAGTTGGGTAGAAGTAAAGAAAATAGATATATAAATAATTAATAATTTATGAAATGAAAGCCCGGTTCAATAACCCTTATAAGCATCAGTAAACTAATCGGTACATACTGTTACGTTCCTCAATGTACACTGAAATTACGTACATTAATGTATGCATGCACACAAACACAACAGAAGGAGTGTGTGGAGGACCAAGAACAAAGTTACGGCAGATGTTCCCAAGAAGAGCTGATGATACAGAATCGTTAGCAGAAAACCACCATCAGTAAATTCTCGAAGTTGGACACCATTAAAACTATGGAAAGCCCCAAACCTGTGTATAGTCTGCTAATATTTGGACTGAAGTAATAGATAAAATGAATGTGTTGGCACTACGCATCGGAATACCTACAACCCAAACTTCCTTCACTCGCCCAAGGAACTTAAATTAGGTTTTTTTTATCACAATCCATACCCGACATTTCGCTTACTACCAAATGATAATAAAATTAAACTTGTTAATAGTTTTCAAAATCCAAACTTCAATTTTGATGGTCTAAAGAAAATCTTGAGGAACATTTTCTTGGAAAAACAAGTAGGTTTAAAATTACGTGTTTTTGGAAACTGTCAAATTTGCACATTGGCTTGATTTTTCACTTATTCACTTCTGAAAAATGAAAGGGTTTTCGAAAATGGCTAGGAGGAACTTTTTAGTGGAAATTAGCCATAGAATCGATTCCCTGATTGTGATGTCGGTGTCACTCCAGCACGTTAAAATCGTTCGTTCGCTGATGTCCGATCCATCGAGGGCGGCAAAAGTATACAATAGAAATCGCGTTCCTAACCTCTCAAAATGCGCGATCGACTTTTAGGGCCGGTTTGACCGAAAATCCCTAACCATGGTTGAAGTAGATCATTGTTTTACGGAACCAGAGTTTTGAACTTTGATTTAAAACAAACAGGTTTCACCTACGTAATCAATGGTTACACAGTTATCAGTAAACGGATTCACAGCGTTTCAGTGAAACGACGATTTAAAGTTTAAACTTTGATTTAGACGATATCAAAGAGGCATTTGCCGGCAAAATGAGGGTGATAACGAGATAATAGTGAGGGAACAGCTGTTTCCAACCTGAAATCTTCAATGCTTCTATATTTTTATCCATTCTGAAAGCATAATGTTTTACAAGCTCGTACGGGTAGTCCTTAACTGCCCTATCATTTCGAAACTAGTGCAGCGATGATAATATATATGGGTTTCTTCGATAATTCAGGATTTCAGTTTGAAGTGAAAACCGCGAAATTTCGAACCACTGGAATACAGTGGTTGGTACCCGATGGATTTTATAACTGTAGCCACTGCAGAAGCCGAGATTCCAAAGTTATTTCGATCCAAAAAGCGCAAACAGGTCATACATATTATTGTCAAGTAGAATAACTAGGTACTTTTATGTTTGTACCTGCCATCTTTTCAATGACAACAGCCTAAGACACCATCTAGGCACATTTTGTCATTTCAAATTTTGATGAGCCATTGGCTACCTTTTGACACTTTTTTACAACTGTATTTGTACATTCCATATATGTGCCTATATCCCTACTGACTGTGTATTCGATGCTGTCATCAATTTCTTCAAGGAATGACAGAACAGTAGTTTCTGAAAGTCGGTACCTCCTCAGAAAAGAGATTTCATCGAGATTGAAATCCGCCGCCCTCTCCCCAATGCAACGAGGACGGTGAATCGTTAAGTCTTCATATCAACCTCGACAAATGCGTCCTTAAAAACCAATGCTTTGAGGCTCATTTTCGGGTAAGAAGGAAAACGTAGGAAATAACTAGGAAAATGTAGCAAATTATATGGGAAAACGTAGCAAAAAAGGATTTCGGTTATGTAAACAAAGATGGCGAAAAGAACAACCTACCTAGTAAATTGTTGATTAGAACGCATTTGATCATTGATTTATCTAAACCGGAGCTGGTGAAACAAGATATCGTTGTTTAACAGCTGAGATCTACGGTTTGATGCGTAAACGATGATTAAAAACTTTGGTGAAACTGGCCCTTAATCGTGTTTAGGGGTCAATTAAGCTCAACTAATAAGAGAGTTTGATGAATGAACCGCGACAATAACCGTTCATTTAGTACTATAAACTAGATTAAGAATGTCCATATTGAGGAAGGTACCCACCTAACTTGGGTATTTTTTCGCCTAGGATAAAATGTCATTACTTGGAATAATACTCGTAACGTCGAATGCACAGATAGGTGGGGAGTGTCGCCCCGGTCACAAAATACGATTCGAACATTATTATTTTATTGGCTATTCTTATAGGAAATTTCACGCTGATTCCGAATATATACTCACACTATGTTCCTGTACCTAAAATAATTTCTTAGCGCATTTTTTCTCGCAAAACCTTAAAAACACGTTTTTTGACAGTTTTCAAAAATAAGGCTTTAAAAACCGCTCGAAAAAAAAAAAATTTTTTTTCTTCAGAATAGTTTTAGAGAATAGAATTCTGCGTCGAATGGTCACAAGAAATCGAAAATGCAAAGAAAAGTGGAAGGTAATTGATTTTTAAAGCTTTCATATCCGGAAAATGAAGGTTTTTGAATTTTACAGGTCAAAGATCGTATTTAGGCGATTCTCTGCGGCAATAAAATTCATAGAGAATTGAATTCTGCGTCGATTGTTCTAAAGAAATATAGATTTAAAAAAGACATTTTTTAGAGCTGTAGATGCCACGGGAATCATAACTAAGTACAACAGACTGACAGAGAGATTCAGCAATAAACTTTGAGTTTATATTCAGACCATCAAATAAATCTCCCACGGTTAAAACTATAAACCGAAGCAACTGCACGCCTATTGTAATACAGCTCGTACTATACAGGTTGATTCCATCGTAACTCCAATTTTTACATAGTTAACATAGCATAATATAGTTAAATACTAACTTTATAGCAGCAAAACTCTTTAAAAATAATATTCTGCAATTCAAAGAAGATTCTGAAGTTATAGCTCTTTTTGGAAGTTTATAGATTTTTCAGCAAATATTAATGAAATTTGAGTACATTTTTCAGCATAATTGTATACATATATTTTTTAATGTTCTATTTTATTGTTAATAAAGTTCATTTGAGCAATATTCTGCTGAAAAAGAAAATTTTAACGATTTTTAGCCGTCTTATGCTATTTTTAGTGATTTTTTTCAGCACTTTTTTGAAATGTGACCAATTTAATGCGCTCAAAAAATGCTCAAATAACAGAATTCTACAGTTTAGCTCACAAGTTTCTATTTTATTAGCTATGTGTTTTTAGGGGTAAAAATCGTTACTTAAAGTGTAAAACTCGATTATAACTGAGTTGGAGAGATCTAAAAGTGTTACCATTCGATTCGGCGACTCCAAACTCGTAGGTAGATGATCTTTTTTTTAAAGAAAACCCAAGATTTCATTGGAAAAAAAAAAAAAGTAAACGTGATTTTTGCCCTTAACGAGCACATTAACAGTAGAATTGACTATACCATTGGGAAAAGTGATAGATAAAGCAGTTTTTGAGAAATTTGACGCTCTCTTAGATTCATATTTTGAGGGAGTGGCTAATTTTCAAACATTTTTTTAAATTTCCAATTTCGAAAAGAATTAATGTTTATTATGTAGTAAATGAGTCTAAAAGGTGTAAAATAAATATGAAAATCGTCTGTTCTTGAATACAATTTATTACCGATTCCGAAAAACGGGTGAAACAGAGAAAAATTGATTTGAAGGAGATGTAAGTGGGTTTTAAGTCAGAAAACTTCTGAAAAATCACGTCTTGGCAACGAATTGAGAGTTTCATCCGTATCTTTTTCACGGTTACGAGGGAATCATCCTTTATATTATGTCAGTGACAGTAAGTAACATCCTAATGCATGGCCCGGCTATTGTAGAGAGTTTTCCAATTCCTATCGAGCAGCTCTCAGAAAACGTCCAAGAGTTGCGTCACACAGTGTTTCCATCCTGGGGTTTTTTTTTTTTTTGGTGGACGAAATTCCGATACCACGAAAATGAAGAGTAATGAATATTGCGGTTCTATTACCTCAACTAATAGCGGAAGTTAATAGAAATAAGATAAATAGAGAAGAAAAAAATCGTTTTGAGGCCAAATCGTTTAATTGATGAAGATAGCTAAAAATATAAGGTGATTTTGGTCTAATGGATGGTAATTTTGCATTTATTTAATGAAAACCCACGGAATATTCAATTTCATGTTATATTTAGATACTAGGGATGGGAATCGATTTCAGATTTTTTCAAAAAATCGATTTTTTGCCAGGAAAAATCGATTTTTTAACATCGAATTTCAAGTTCCGATTTTCACCTTCCAACTTTTTAAGAAATCGTGAATCGATTTTTCAATGTTTTACTAAGTTTGAAAATCAATATTATTTTTTAACTTTTGATATTTGAATAGATGAATCAACAGATTTGCGAAACAAGGAGAAGCTTCGAAAAACGACCAGCTTCTGACTGAACTCTCGATGAATTTCAGAATGAATTTGAAAACGCCTATCGAAAAAATACAGGAAGATCCTCTCCTGTATTGGAGATCTCTGAAGGAGACGTATCCTTACGTTGCACCTATTGCTCTAAAATACGTGCCAACTGTGGCCACATCCGTTCCCTCGGAAAGACTCTTTTCAAAGGCAGGGAAACTAGTTTCTCCCTCACGGAACCGTCTCAGTGGGAGGCTGGTCTCCAAACTCCTGTTTTTACAGAGTGTAGATGATGAGATGTGGTGATTTTTTGCGGTTTTTTTGTTGTAGTTTTTTGTTGTTGAGTGGCAATTTTTTGAGGTGAGGCGATTTTTGTGGTTTTTTTGCTTTAAGGTAATTTTAATGTTTGATATTTTTTGTAGGCACTTAGAAAAATCGTTTTATTAAAAGTTTTTTAGAACTATGGTCGGTTCTTGATTTTAAAAATTAAAATATCGATTTTCGGAAAAATCGATTTTTTGACACGATTTTTTGAGGAAATCGATCTTCAACGTCAGATTTTAAATCGATTCAAAAAATCGATTTTTCCCCCGATACCCCATCCCTATTAGATACTAGGAAGATATAAATGACCGTATTTCACTCGGGTTTAATGTTTCTCGGCCAATTTCAAATAAAAACTCACTGTTTCACATTATGCAAATTGCTACCGAAAATTGAAGAAAATCGATAGTTGCAGAGGTTTGCGGAATGAGTGGGTTGAAAATTCTAATTCTGCATTAAATTCTGTAAAGAATGCTTCGAGGCTTGACCACCCGGTGCTCATATTTTTTTTACACTAAAAACTTTACACCACTGGTTTTAAATATCCATTTTCTAATAAGAAGAGATAGAAATTGAAAATTAATAATCAAAAGTTGATAATATTATTCATTAAAACCTTCGGAAGAATCATTTCAGTTCAAAATAAGATGATCAGAAGGAGGGGAAAAATTAAATATTAGATTAAAGAGGAATAATGTCCTTAGACGTTCCGCCCAGTAGTTTTTTATTTGGTGCGTTCAATTGTGGGCATAGAGTTACCCAGAGAGGGTGATCCAAGTAAATAATCGATTTGAGACCTTTACCTACCACCCAGGATGATGAACACGTTCATTTCAAAAACTTCTATTTTGAAATTTTTCCCCTTGAAACGCATTCGTCGAAACATTGTGCGTCATAAGGAAGTGGAAAAATATAGACATTTTCCAGGAAATTTCCGCGGACCTTCACAAATCAATCGTCTCCTGGTTACATCCGACGTGTTGTTAATAGCTTTCGAGCCCTGCAGGACAACACATTAAAATTAACGAACACTGCTCGTCAGCTCATCTTCACCTCAGAGTTAGATAACGACAATGAGGAGGATTTGAACGTCACATACCAATATTTCATTATTAACATTTCAACAGTTAATCAATTATCATCATCAATTAATGATACCACTAATATTAAAATCAGTTTGAGATCGTATAAAGTGTTCTTTAGCGATTCTCGTAGGAAAAATAATTAAAAATTTTCAAAAATTTTCATCATTGAAATCCGTTTTGAGGCATTCTGAAACAACCCCTAGAGTGTAACGCTTTTCCATATATATATATATATATATATATATATATATATATATATATATATATATATATATATATATATATAGTGAATTGAAATCTCCGACTATATGATTCAGGGTCAACAATTCTACCAAACATATTAAAAATCCCGTTCTTGCGCCACAAAATCAAACTTTCTAAATGAAAGGATGAGTTCGTTGGCCAGCACCTTTTGAGCTTGTTAAATTGGGCGCATTTCAAAAAATGTGCTGAAATAATCACTGATTACGATTGTACTTACATGATTGTACGAGCGAATTATCGAAAATGTCGTATTGTATAATGTTGTTGTTTTGAGATTTAAGGTTTTCGAGCTCTACTACAGTTCAGCGGTTCATTCGTACTAGGAAATTGTTAACTATTAACTTCATGGCAAAAAAGGTATTCTAAATAATAATAATCTGCTATTCAAAAAGAGGTTTTGGATTTTTAGCATTTTTTGTAGTTTTTATAAATTATTTAGCAAATTTTAACGAGATTTAAGTACATTTTTTTGCACACTTTTTTACATAAATTTTAAATGTTATTTTTTATAGTTAATAAACCTCATTTGAGCAATATTCTGCTAAAAAAATTATAAATTTAACTATTTTTAGCCGCTTTTAGTGATTTTTTGAAATTTGACCAATTCATTGTGCTCCGAAAAAGTAAAAATCCAAAATCTATTTTTGTATATCAGATTAATATTTAGAATACGTGTTTTGCCATAAAATGAATAGGTAACAATTTCTTTGCACTCAGAATGCTCGAATCCCGAAACAATTCAACACTAAGATAATTTACGAAAATTCGCTCAAACGATCATGCTTCATGACTGGAACTTTTTTATTTATTTTTTCGGTTACCCAAGTGATATTCAAAACATTTAGTAGCGTTTAGAACTTTCAAAATCCTTCGATGTCCTTAAGGGAGATTTCGTGAGAATAAAATCTATTGTAAAATGTTCAGTAAGGTTTCTAAAATGAAGATCAATAATAATTTATAGGTTCTGTGGAATCTGTGTAGTGTAGAAGTGGAAAAAATATGTAAGATAAAACTCATCATGTGTAAGAAAAATCATAACACCCTCAATTCACAATGTACCTATTTTCAATTTCATTGCGATCAAGCGACGTAGAATTCAATACTCTACAACTTTTATAACCGCAGAGAATCACTAAATATCACCATTAACCGGCAAAATTCAAAAACCTTCATTTCCTAGATATTAAAACCTTAAAAATCAATATCTTCCACATTTTTCTTCGAATTGTCTATTTCTTCTGACCATTCAACGCAAACTTCTATCCCTACAATTTTTCTGAAGAATATATTATTTTTTGGATGGTTTTTAAAGGATAAATTTTGAAAAATATGCCAAAAAACGTGTTTTGTAAAAAAAAAAAAAAAATATATATATATATATGTGTGTGTGCGTTCAGAAAATAGTTCAGGAATAGAAACATGGTATGTTCGGAATCACCGTGAAATTTCCTACAATAGCCCTTCTGGTTGAGGTACGGCTTAAATCTTGGAAAAAAATAAAAATAAAAAAAATATAGCATACTAAATAATTTTTTTCGCCTAGAATCGCATTTTGTCCGACAGTGAGTAAACTTAGCGTGAGTAATGTTTTATCAATTTTTCCATATTTTTAGCGTCTAACTATAGAGGCATGTATTAGCTACTACTAGTTCAGTCAATGAATGCTCAAAAGGGGGGTGTAGAGTGCAATTGGGGTACGAGTTTTGTTTGCTTCAGGGATGCATTTAGGGTCGTTAGGAGATAAACATACTAAAAGTCCCCGTCCCTAGAGGGCGAGGCAAGGGGGGGAGGGAGGCGCAAAGTTGAAAAATTCGGACTTTTTTCGGTTTTTCGCTTATAACTCGGAAACTAAACGTTCTACAGAAAAAATTATTCTTTCCAAAATGAAAGCTGAGTAAATTTCCCACAAAAATTATTCCTTGAAAAGTTCTGTAGATGAACCTTTCCCAAAATAACCGCTAATGAATAATGGCTATGTCCGGAAATTTTCTTTTCGGGCCCCTTTTTTATCAAATTTAACTCCTACACCCCTCGAATCTCCGTTTTAGAACATCAAAGGACATCAAAATATGTTGTACTGCTTTCTAACTATATACACATAAATACATAACATGATCACACATGAATATTTGTGAACACATGAATACATGTGTATATATACGTAAGCTGTGTTCAGCTCAAATGTTGGATTTTAAGATTTCGTTCTGTTCTACTTCCTACTTGAAATTAGTTATATCGCTACATTGCTCTTACAAAATCCTCATTTAAATTTTATATAAGCCACGTTTTTAAAATTAAACCTAGTGTAGTATTAAGTCTTGAAGAGAAAAGTTCAGTAGGAGATATTTCAGTTATTTGATGGTATTCAAAAAAAAAAATTGGCGTCGAGCAAGCGCCCTTCCGGGTTCGCCTAATAGGGACCCCTTTAACGGTAAAAAAAAAGCTTTCCTCAATTTCTTCTATGGCTACAGTAACTCAGCAAAAAGTACAAAAGTATCAGAACAGAATCGCAGATATCGCCTCAAGAAGTATGTTGATATACAGTTTACAATGGAAACACCAATCAACGTCAAACAAGCGATCTTCCTCTCCAACGCCCACAACAAGAACCTTCTTATCCAGCTGCTGATGTCAAAACTTGAAGAGAATAGTATCGACACCATCCAAGCTGATGATGATGGAGACTTGACTATCATTTCAACGGCCATCGACAAATCGACATCATCTCAAGTGGCAGTGATTCGAAAGGATGAGGACTTGGCCGTGTTGTTATTGGCAAAAGCCCCTCCCCCAACAAGATATTTTTCTCGTCAAGCCAGGCAGAGGGAAGGTGGCAGCCACATACTCTTCGCAGGATCTTCAGGAGCTGAGCCTGCAACATATTCTTTTTATACACGCATTCACAGGCTGCGACACCACCTCAGCAGCCTTCCGTAGAAGCAAGGTTGGCTTTGCCAAACTGTACAAAAGAAACAGGGCTTTGCAAGAAGCAGCAGAAATTTTCACCAGCCCTTCGTTCACACCATCTGACGTTAAAAGGGCTGGCAATATAGCTATTCTGTTATGGTACGGGGCTCCAGCCAAACCAACATCCCTGAATATGTGTAGATATACGTCTTTCTTGAAGTCAGTTGCCACAATCAAACCTGACATATCCACCCTCCCACACACTGAGGGTGCAAAAAATATCATTGCCATCGGGTGTACAACCAGATCCATCTGTGGTTGAAAAACACTCTGTCCTCAGATGTGTGGGGGGGAAGGAATCCCGAGATGGGAGACCAGAAATGGCCAGCTAGCACCGAAGCTAACTGATGAAGACCCAGCTCCTGAAGACCTCTTGAAAAAATATTCTGCTGCTGTCAGAAAAACTGCGACAGTGGCAGATGTACCTGCAAGAAGGCCTTAATTGCACTGGGGCGTACTTTCACTGCCAGGGGAATTGCCTCAATGGCTTTCCATTGAACGAGGACGAAGAAGAAGAGGACATGGACCCCGAACGTGACGTTTCTTTTACGAGTACTTCTTCTAGTTGAATTGGTACACCCCGAGCAATCAGTTTCAAAAATCGTTTTAATAAAAGCAGTTCATTATACTTTGTATTGGCAGATTTTTTTACTTTCCCCTCATTCCGTAGCTGTGAGAATACATAGGTACTAATATAAATAACATTTACTTATATGCACATATATGCAGAAAGGTAACGGTCAAGCAGTACAACATATTTTGATGTCCTTTGATGTTCTTAAAAGGAGATTCGAGGTGTGTAGGAGTTGAATTTGATGAAAAAAGTAGCCCGAAAAGAAAATTTCCGCACTTGGCCGTTTTTAATTAGCGAATATCTTGGGAACGGTTCGATCTAGAAAATTCTTCAAGGAATGATAAGGAATGATTTTTGTGGGAAATTTACTCAGATTTCATTTTGGAAAGAATAATTTTTTCTGTAGAACGTTTAGTTTCCGAGTTATAAGCGAAAAACCGAAAAAAGTCCGAATTTTTCAACTTTGCGCCTCCCTCCCCCCCTTGCCTCGCCCTCTAGGGGCGGGGACTTTTAGTATGTTTACCTCCTAACGACCCTAAATGCATCTCCGAAGCAAACAAAACTCGTACCCCAATTGCACTCTATAATCATTCATTGACTGGACTATATGATTTGAAGCAGCAACCTTGTTGAATCGGAATTATGAAAAAGCCAGTTGATTATGAAAAATGTAGCTGTTGGGGTCAGCCCAGTCAAAGGCACCCACAGGCCTGGACTCAATAGGCCCATAAGTAAAGTGGGAAGCTAAGTGGGAAACGAACGGATGAACGTACAGCAACCCGGCGAAAAAAATAAAATAAATAAATAAATAAAATTAAAATAAAATAAATAAACAAACCAAGTAAATAAAATTAAAAAAAAAAAAATAATAATAATAATACCCTTTCATTTCAAAAGTTTTCGAGATCTCAATTTTTTCCAACGCTTCAATGTGACCCCTTAGGGTTGATCAAGAGTAATGCGGAGATTACATGCAAAAATATGATGTATGATTTTTATGCCACATTTCATAAACTTAGGTCCCGGTAGTCCCGGAGAAAAGCTGACTCATCTCCCTCAGTTAGCGAATTATCTGGTGGGTAACGTTTTGTAGAGAGGTTATAACGTGTACTACTATGGCAGCATTGTTAGTACCTTGGATGTATCAAATTTCGCAATTTAGTCTTGAAAATGAGAACTGACCTCTAAAAGCAATGCATCACTAATAGTTTACATCTGAAGAACGAATGTATACTTGAAAAAATAAGTTCTGAGCCTTCGCCTTTTACTGAAAACTAGAAGCTGAAAGTCGCCCTTATACTGAGATTCACCATTCTATGGGTGTGTAACGTAGTGCAAAACATAATATCGATATATTTCTCTTCGACAGTCATCCCTACTATGTTCAAGATAAATAAATTGAAGAGTGAAATCAGAAGCAATAACCATTTTGACTCACAACTCCCCAAAAGTAATGATAAAATCATATCAAATAATGATATGATATATACTTTTATAATAATATAAAGTCATAATGTACAACGAAGTTGACTTGATTGATTCCGATTTTTCGGATTAGGAAATCGTAGAATACAAACGAAGACCTTATACGGTTCGTCCACGTCCCGATTATTTTAACTTACTCGATATGTCGATTTTCAAACCCATTTCCGACTATAGAAAGAAACGACGATGTTTGTGCTCAAGTTGATTGAAGGGAAATTAGAATCCCGCAGTTCTAGAAAAAACTATTCCATATCGCTGATCACTTACTTACACTCAGATTCTATGAGCTTGGTGAGTAGTTGTAGTTCCTACCTAATAATGTAGGAACAATCGTGATCCCTTGGCATCAGAGATGAAACCGAAAGGACAGGAGTGTTGTTGTTGTTCTGTTGTGCTATACCTATCTACTTTTTACCCATGGACGTCACAAGGAACTAAAAATACCAGTCTTGTAACGTTGTTTTGTGGGGAAATCATTGTTGTAGTAGTGGTACCCCTTTTTCCCAAAGACGAAGTTATATGAGCAGTTAATATCTGTAGGTAGCTACCTGAGGGCGTAGTCGATTGATAAACGCCCTACCAAATTTGTTCGATGGGTTGCGGTAACCTCTAGGTAACTGCCTAAGGTA
Source organism: Adelphocoris suturalis (assembly GCA_030762985.1). Classification (NCBI taxonomy): domain Eukaryota; kingdom Metazoa; phylum Arthropoda; class Insecta; order Hemiptera; family Miridae; genus Adelphocoris; species Adelphocoris suturalis. The sequence goes on from CM061051.1 coordinate 30,985,651, forward strand.
GGTATGTCTGGAAGTTACCGCTGTATTTGATAAACGGGCCCTTAGGCAGGGTGACATACGGCCTCTGATTGGGGTAGCCTGTGGACACGCCGGTCAAATTACTTTTTTCAGTTTTATCATTATACCTACCACGTTTACCAATCCGAGAATGTTTGCCAAAAGTTTACCTATCATATGTTGACACTGATCTTAAAATCGGACAGTAGAAGCAATCCGTGTTGGTGTTAAGCAATAATTCATGTCCTATAGAGACCTAGATGTAGACTTCCAAATTAAGTGACCAAGCAAACCCAGTTTCCGCTACTTAAATAGGTAGGTACATACCTACATCAACAAACTTGACGAAGGTGGACCTTTATTTATAAATACACACAGAAGACATGGTACGAGACACAGTAGGCGGTATCTCTTTTCAATACTGGAACTCTCCTCAATTGAACTAAGCTTTTGGAATGCATTATCACTTCTTCAAGGCAAACAGTCGAATAGTTTCTATATCACGAGTTGTATGAATTTGTGAAATTTTTCATGTCTCCACGGTTAATTTAGAATTAACTGCAATCTGAAAAAGGAAAGTACTGGATACTTCTTCAAAGGTGTATTCCTTCAAACTTTAAATATATAAAGGTAAGTATGCAATTTTTTATCATTCCAAAGCATTTTTGTGTTTAAATTCTAATCGAACAATTTTGGTTTAGTTTGTGTATGTGTGTCTGTGTGTGTGTGTCAATCTGTCGGTAAACTTGTCTATCGTTCGCAAATCCTTGATAGCCTTTCGCAAATCATGAACCATTTCAGGGATTGTGCCGATCAGGTCCTGGATAGCCTATTTGGAATTCCATCACATTGGAACTAACGGTACGAGTAGACGTAAGTATACCTATGAGATTTCGCAAGTATGACCATCTCGCAACAGTATAGCTCCCTCAATTACCTATAAGGAACTTAGACGTAGTCAAGCTTGTAACTTTTTTTCATGATTCATCAGTATCTTACAGTCATTTGTAAGTTTAAGCACAGTCCAACATCTAGTCATGTAATTCGGTTTTTTCAACACCACGAAACCGGGAAATCTGGAAATTGTATAGTAGTTAATTCTAATGATGTGATTGAGGAATTTCCCGCATGGGTTTTTGTGAAATTTTCTTTTACTGGAGCATTTAGAAACCTCTTTCGCAACTTATCTGTAAGTTTGACACAAATGTTATTACTCAACCGTGCGATATTGCCTACATTATGACGGAATTGTAGCGAAACCTACAGTTGTATAATGTAATTTAGCGCTGCCCTTACAGTACAAAATAAATAGAAAAGTTGACGATTGCAGACTTGCTCCGGAAGGTTTTTTGTGAAACTTTCTTTTATTAGGACTTTGAGGTATATCTTCCGCAACTTAGTATTCCTAACGTGAATCCGTAATATAGTACTCATGCCCTAATGAGTACAATATTAGGCGTATCTGATGACATCAAGGACGCCGCGCCAACCTGACACTTTTTACGCGGAAAATTCCTATTCGGTTAGTAATAGCCAAATTGAACGAAATTTTAAGCTGGAACATTTCGCGTGTAGGGTTGCGACTGTCAACAACAATGTACCGCAACAAGAAGAGGTACTGGTGAACATTAAGCTATAGTTTTTTCAGAATTTTCTTCATGGAAATCCGTATTGTGGCATTCTTTAAAGATTCCTGGATTTAAACGCTTATAAATTTTTCTTTTAATGCATCTATCTATTTCCAATACTTTTCAATTAAACTTTTTATAATTCAAATTCAACTGTTAAGGCTAAATTCGAAATGTATGAAGTTGAATTTGAAATTAACGAAGTTAACTTTGGTTTGGAAAAGGATGAATTTGACTTGGAAGTGCTATACAGGGTGGCCCACGAGTTAGGTATGCACGAGTGGCTTATCTCTATCAATATACGAGTTAGAAAAAGATTTAAGTTTTTTTTCTCTTATTTTTGTGTGTTTCTTCCCAGGTTGGTGTTATGAATATCAATAAATGAACATTACTAAGTACGTGTGATTCAGCCTGGGGGAAAAAAAATCTGTGACAGACATGTGGAAACTAAATACCTTCAAAAAGTGGATATTTCACAATTGGTGCTCTATTTGTGCGTGATTGCTCTTGCTTTTGCCAATTCATAAATTCAAGCGATGGGTCATTTTTTAATGAAATTTTGTTTAGAAACCAAATTTGCAATAAAAACAGGGGGTCCCATTTGAAAAGAAAGTTGGAGTTAATTGCGCATGGTTGTGCAATAATGTCATGTTTGGATTCCTCGCAAAACATTATGGGGGATAGGCACCTTTTTTGTGTTTAACTAGTATATTGACGCAGATAAGCCGCTGGTGCGTAACTCGTGAGACTCCGTATATGTGTCATTTCAGACGAGAACTCTCCTTAGGATTCAGATTAATAATCAGTTTTTGCAATTTAAAAAAAAAAAAAAATCTAGCATTCTATAATTAAGGCTTATTCCGGTGGACAGTAAGCTTGAGCACAATTAACTGATCCAATTTCAGAGCATGTGCTAAAAACAATATCTAAAAACAGACTTTATGGTTTTAAATGTACCTACGATTTGTAGCGGAGTATTAGCATAAACGTTTACCAACTAAGAACAGAACATTACACATTTTCTGCACAAATTTATACTTTAATTTCACTAAAATGTGTTGAGAAATTGATAACAACTGCAAAAAGGAAAGCATCGACAAATTCGATGGTGAAGCAGACTATTATTCAGCGAAACATGTTTGACATAAAATTTATAGTAAACAATTTCTGTGCTTAAAGTACTTTGATGTCAAAACAATTCAACATAAATTAAAATAATACGTAAATTCGCTCATTTCATCATGCAGCATGCCTGCGAACTTTTCTAGAAGAGATATATTGTGAAAGCGCTAGGTGGATTTTGGGGAATATTGTAGGTTGGAATAAATTGCCAACACATGGAAATATAAAAAACTGTTGTCCAAAATTTGAAGAAAAATTTAAATTAACCGTAATTGATAAATCAATGTTAAGTCACGTATAAGATGACCAATCATGTTCCTACAACCCGTGTCGTGTATTTACATAATTTTACGAGCCACTGTATTTTTAGCGAATTTTCGTAGAAAATGAAAGTATTGCAATGGCTCGGAAAATTTTTAAATCGAAATTTTTGAAAACTTCCTCCATTTAATTAGTTTTGAGGCTTTCTGAAACGAATCCTAGAGTTTAACACTTATATATATATATAAATAAAGATACATATACATATATATATATATATATATATATATGTGTGTGTGTGTGTGTGTGTGTGTGTGTGTGTGTGTGTCATTCTAGACTATAACTCTCCTTAGGATAGAGATAAAAATTCCGTTCTTGCGCCAAAAAATCAAGCTTTCCAAACGAAAGGATAAGTTAGTTTGCCAGCACTTTTTGAGCACATTAAATTAGTCTATTATTTCAAAAAATCACTGAAAATGGCTAAAAACTGCTACAAATTGTTAAATTTACATTTTTTTTAAAGCAGAATACTGCTCAAATAAAGTTTATTAACTATAAAATAGAATACCTATTCAGAAAAATTATGCTGAAAAATGTATTAAAATTTCATTAAAATTTGTTAAAAAATCGATTTAAAAAAAATCTAAACATCCATAACCACTTTTTGAATAGCAGATTATTGTTTAGAATAGGTACCTACGTTCTTTGTAATAAATTTTAAAAGTTAACAATTTCATTGCACTCAAAAAGCTCAAATTTCTAAACAATTTATCATTATTCAATACGATAATTTAAGAAAATTCGCTCATACGATCATGCTGCATGACTGGAGCTTTTTAAACTACATTTTGCATGTTCTGTGTTTCGTTTCTAATTATGATCACATTGAGCTGTGGAAAACATTAAATCGCATGAGTTGGAGGCAGCCTTTATTTCGAAGTTTTCCCAGATTTGAGCGGATCAATACCAACTAGTAGTAACTACACTACCTACTGCAGATAGGTTGACTACAGTTGATTCATTACATATCGGTAGTAGGTATATTCATTACGCGTGCTTTATGCCGGTTATGAACCGTAACTCAGTTTAATTACGTGATTTCAATGATGCAAGCAGAACATCAGCACCTACCACTAACTAACACGAGTAATTCACTGAGTTTGACGTGAGGTATTAGTCTATTTATAGATAGGTGATAGTACACGTCAGTCCTATGTCTAACATCTACACAAAGAGACCGCTTTAATATTTTTGTGATTTTTACACCATGCTACGTATTCTTGATTCGAGTTCATACAAGTGTGTTTTGATGTGAAGATAATAGAGGAGGCATGATTTAGATAGGAGAGATGTAATCAGGACACCGTAACCGGTACTGACAGTCATGGCAACGATGAACATCCCGTACGAAAATGGTAAGAATCAACCAAAATTTCCAACTGAAATCCCAGGCCATCAACAAGAAAGGGAAATGATGTCATGTGATTGGAATGAGGCCTACTTAGAAAGGGAAGTTTAGGGAGGAAACAACGGTGCACACCCACCTAATAATAAACATGGGCGGTGAGAACATTCCATCGACACGAAGAGATCAAAAACAATGACAAAAATTGAAAAGCGTTCGTGCAGACATGATGAGGAAGATTTAGGGTTCACTGAAGATCTACGAAGCGAAATCCCGAAAGAAACAGTGAAGGTAAAAGAAAGCCAAGTGTAGGTCAATCTTGCCGGGTCATCAGGTAAACCGGGCTCAACAAATTCACAGAGAAGAAAAACGAAACACCAGTTGACACTGAAATACGGTAAACTACTCATTCAATACAACAGAGATTGATTGATAAAAGGAAAAAAGGTTGACTTACCAATTGGCATTTTGAAAATAGGATGAGGTAAGATTTCACGAAGAGAAAACGGATCCTAGAAATAAACTGTATTGAAGCTGACGTTGACAGCCGGTCACTGAGAGCGGGGCAGTGCTGCCAATGGAATTCGCCAAATTTACCTTGAACTCAGATATTTCCCTATGGAAAGAGGCGAGTAAAGACGATATCAAGGGGCGTCACTTCCCAACAATCCGCTTCATGTTTGGGGGCTGAGAACGACAAAAGTTGCCGGTAGGCTGAGTTGGGATCATGTCCGACGTGTTTTACTCCTTCATTCCAAGCTTCACCTCTTCTCAGGTTGATTCTGGAAAAAGATACTCGGCAGTACCTACTAACTAATACATTTTTCCCTACATACTATAAAATTTCAATATTTATCCTAGGTAGAAAAAGCCTTTCTGAATCACACGACCAGGTGCAGAGTGTGGCGTTTCATAAAATTCAGCCTTTTCAACAAAATATTGTCTATAAAATAGATAGGTACCAGCCTACAAATAAATTCAGGAGTAAGAAACTTTAATCGTAGAACGGAATACCCACATGTTTTTCTTAGCGATTGTCTGTAAAAAATGAAGCTATTGCAATTCGCGTTTTTGATTAACGGTAGATGCGCCACCGTCGAATCGATAATGGTGGGATAGATCCTGACTCGACTCAACTCGTACAAGGCAAATTACCATTCCTTCACTAAATGATTACTAATAAATCATGAACAACAACTGAAAACACCATTTATGACGGTCATGTCCTTACACTAAACAACAAAACTGAGCACTGGAAGTTGAATAAGAAGTTCAAAAGGTTTATTTGTTTATTATTTACAAGTAGCAAGTAGGTGTAGGTACCAGGCCAGTAGTGGGTTTTACGTCGCTATTAAAACTATTCAATTTGTATTTTATTTTAGATTTTCATGGAAATGATTAAACTAGATTTGATTGTACATAAATTTCGCAAAATGCACAACCGATTTTCGTTATTTTACCAAAGGAGAACAGCTTAAAATGCTCAGCATATAATATTGTGTGGTTTCTTAAAAGCAATTATGCACTTGTTCCACAAAGTTTATCAATTAATGAACACCCTCACCCTATAAATGAAACGATTTTGCTCGATTTGAAGAATATATTCCACTTCAAATGCACCTGCGAACTTGGGAATAGCAAATCATGCAAGCATGTAGGGGAAGGCGGGGCAGTACCGGATACCGGGGTCATACCGGATACCACCTTGTCTCCTTGCTAAAATTTGACGCTACCCTCTCCTATCGTGATCCCAATGTCATGTGAGACAGTGCACTGTTGATCTCTGTCCGACAAAGACGCTTGAACAGTTTATTTGAGTTTTTTAATCGACTCGTTAAATTTTTATCGCCGGGAGGTCTTCAGTACGCTTCCCTAGAGCAGTAAACTCAATCCGAATTCATGTCATAAGTGACAGAATGTGTTAATTGGTCATTATTCTTTGCATTTCTTCAACTGCTGTATCTTTAAGTTGCCAACATCACAGATGGCAGCCATTTTCGCATAAGACTACCTCTGGGGTCGTACAGTATACCAAGGGAGGGGGTCATACCGTGTGTCCGGTATGACCCCATCAATCTAAAAAATCCGTTTTCGTTTTTCCTTGAACATTGGTTTTTTTACCCTTTAATCTTTTTATCACATTTGCTATAAAAAAGGAAGAATGAGCTATTGTATTCACTTTGTCCGCTGATATATATGTAAGCATGTAAATCCTCTTAAAATCGTTTTAAATGCCACTTCCCGAAATCCGATTTGGATGAAACTTGGTAAGGATGTAATCTGTAACATGGCTATGATAAAGATGTATCAGGGGCCGCTGACGCATGAGAGGTCTTTGATAAGATGATTGGATAAGTTTGTCTCCTATTCAACGCAGAAAGCTGAAATTTGAGAGGGAGGCTGAAGGGAGAATGCTGAAGACGACTGAGAGGTCATTGACTAGCTGATTGAGCTCCAAATCCATTTTGTCTCTTATTCAACACAGGAAGCTAAAATTTGAGAGGGAGGCTCAAGGAATACTGCTAAAGACTGAGAGGTCATTGATCAGCTGAGTGAGTTCCAAAGCCAATTTGTCTCCTATTCAACGCAGGAAGCTAAAATTTGAGAAAGGTCTCAAGGGAGAATGCTGAAGACGCATGAGAGGTCACCAATCAGCTGGTTGTGCTCCAAAGCCATTTTGTCTCCTATTCAACGCAGGAAACTGAAATTTGAGAGGGAGGCTCAAGGGAGAATGCTGAAGACGCATGAGAGGTCATCGATCAGCTAAGTGAGCTCCAAAGCCACTTTGTCTCCTATTCAACGCAGGAAGTGTCTATTTCACGAGGATCTCCTTAGAACAAAATGTGCTGTCATGTGACTCACTATGTGAGCACTGATCCAGTTATTTCAACTTTAATTTGGATATATCCGTTTAATCGAAATGCCATTCCGGATCATTTGTTCATACCGCAAGGTGGTCCTCGATCGGATTTGACCTTAAAGTGCTTGCCCTTCAACTTTTTGTGTTCCAGGTAGTTTTGTAATGTCTGTTGGGGAAACAAACAAGGGGCTTTTGTGTTCTAGTCGAATTAGCTCGATTTCATATTGCCTGTCATATTCCTTAACGACATGATACTATTCTACCAATCCTCATTCATAGTAAGGTAATCTTCAAAACCTTTGCGTATAATATTATGTAGGTCCGTAGGTAACTCTACCTAATTAGGGGGAGGGAGGCACCATTCGTGTATCTAACTGAAAACGATTTCTAATTGGGGTATATATCGCTGTATTTTCAAAATTTAAAATGCTCCAAGCACCTAGACTCTTTCCCCATCACAGAAAAAACGAATGGAAATAAAACGAGAGAAGACGAAGTCTCAAAGAATGTTAGGTACAGATATGTGTAGTGGATTTATATAGGTTTGACTTGGCGTAGGTAGACCAAGTCGGACATTTATATCCCGGTTATGCGGGTTGGTCTCCAGGCCACCCCCGCGAGGAATGCGGGCGGAGCCGCCAAGGTCATCTGGTTTCGCGGACTGAAAGGGGGGATAGTCCGTGTCGCAGCCGCGTGGAGCGCTAGGCTCGTGTACCAAGTGCTGGGTTCGATCAGTTTTGTACTGAGCCGTTTTGTAATATTCCGGCCTTAGATTTGTATCTGAAAGGGGAATATGTTGGGCTTGGTTGAGGTACTGAAAAGTATCCTTCGTTTTTTGTGCATTTAGAGTGTATTTGACACTCGGATCGGCCGAGTAAGCTTGCGTCGAATATCGTGGGTATTCGGACAGCTTGGTCGAATCGTAATGATCGGCTTCAGAGCGAGTCTGAAAAGTTTCCTCGATCTTTTGTATAGGCGAGGCTTGTTCGAAAGTTTCTCGAACGAATACGTCGGGCGAGAAGGCGATTCGGACGTGAGGGCCGTGCCTTTCGCTGTCGCTGGGTTCAGCGGGCTCGCCGTGTGGCCGGTAGGGCGCACTGCGTGGACTCTTCGGCCCAGCTTCGCCGTCGCCCTCCTCCCCCTGCAAGGGAAAGTAGGAAGGCCGGCGTTCCATCGAATTGATCGAGTTTTAGCTCGTTTCGATGCCTCTATGTGTGAATAATAGAGGGTTTTGGAGGTGGACTCGCTTGCCAGAACGTCTTTCCAATGTTCAGATGGCAGGGTCCTACCTCGTAGCTTTGAAAAAAGCTTCCTTAGACGGTAAATTAGAGCGGAGGAGCTGAGTAATTTACCGGCGTGCCCACAACGGTCGACTACGAGCTTAAGGCTATGTAATCCGGGTGACACGGCTCGGAACGTCCCTCGGGCGTGCGAGCTAAAGAGGATATCGATAGCTGCACCGGGTGGCGTCCTAACAGATGAACTACGTTGGGCAATGAGCAGGATGAATAATCACTGGACTCGTAGATGCCAATGCGAGATCTGCGTGGAGAGGAGGACTGGCTTGTAGAAAGCAGTAAAAACTCGTTCTTGAGATGACTTCGTGTAGCAGAAGGTTCGTCAGCTTGATGCGTGTAGAAATCTTCGTACTTCAGAGTGTGTCGTCGTCGAGAGCGGAGAGTGGAATGAATTTCGGAGGGCTCCTAGCGGGGTATTTATAGGGAGGTGGCCGCCTCCTGCCGCCTCCTGGTTGGTCCGCTTAATTTCATTAATTCTACTGTGCAATCTCATTGGTTCGCACAGTGTTTTCCCAGTATCTGTGCATATGATAGCTGAGTTGGTCTTCCGAGTTGGTTTCCCTGCGTCCGTTGCTTTGACGGGGTCCCCGGGGGTGGCTGAACGGCCTTGAGTTTTCCTGTTTGAGGTTTCTCATTCAAGGCGACTTGTTTCGAACTTTTTGTCGCATCTCTCTCGCCCAGTAAATGTTTGGGGAGGTCGCCTTGCGTGTTCTCATTCAAGGCGACTTGTTTCGAGATGTTTGTCGCATCTCTCTCGCCCAGTAAATGTTTGGGGAGGTCGCCTTGCGTGTTCTCGTTCAAGGCGACTTGTTTCGAACTTTTTGTCGCATCTATCTCGCCCAGTAAATGTTTGGGGAGGTTGCCTTGCGTGTTATTCTTTAATATTTCACTTTTGGGAGAGAATTTAGTATTTTCTCTCTGGTGAAATATTTTGTTTGACGGAGTTGTAACTCGACGTCTTATAAATATTTTTGTGGTGTGCCTACCTCTTTTTGGTAGCCCTGAAAAGGGCTGTTGACAAGAGGGGGTGGATTTCACCACAGGGGCCCTCCCAAGACGTCGTGTTAATAACGACGACGCCGGTTGGGGTGATTCGAGCGCCGTTACCCACCTCTCGTCGAATTTGGTAGAGGGGACGTGCCTTCTGGCAGATTTTCGGGGAGTTTTCTCCTTACTTTCTGTCTGATTTTGTGACACAGATTGTCCTTGTGATACAGCTTCTTCCGAGTGTAGAGTATAAGCTGGTTTGATTTGCTGTTTGGGAACTTTCTTAGTATGTTCGCCAATTTGCACTGTAACCGAAAACTTATCTCTTTTAACCACTTTGAATGGTCCCGTGTAAGGACATTGCAGAGAGGTGAGCTGTGTGGGGACTCTGATATAGACATGAGTACATGTATCCAAATTTTTGGGCATGTTTACGGCATATTTTGTATCATTATGTTTAATATGCGTAGGCCGGAAGAAAAGAGGTTCCGAAATGTTCGTAGAAGTTACGAAAATGTCTCCTGGGAGTGGTACGTCAATCCCGTAAACTTTTTGGAAAGGCGTAGTTTCGGTCGCCGGGTCAACTGCCGTACGCATGGCGAGTAGAACTTTGGGAAGTGCATCGAGCCAATTTTCGTTTTGAGCTTTGAGAGCCTCTTTCAAAGATCTATTTCTGCGTTCTACCATACCGTTTGTTGATGGTTTGTATGGTAACGTGTGAGTATGTTTTACTCCGAGACGTTCCATAATGGAATTGAACAGATCTGATTCAAATTGGGTGCCCTGATCACTTGTGATGTATTTAGGTACGCCCTTTGAAGCTACCCAAATATTGATAAAGGCATTTGTGATTGTGGTTGTTTCGATGTTGTTAAGAGGGACTGCCTCTAGCCAACCCGTTGCTCTATCAACCATCATCAAAATGTAACGTTTCCCTCCTTTTGCTAAAGGTAAGGGTCCGGTAATATCCACGTGTACGTGTGAAAATTTGTTTGCCGTTTCAAATTCGGAGTAAGGGAGCTTCACGGAGCGCGTGATTTTTGCTCGTTGGCAAGTTTCGCACGCTCGGACCCAGTTTGCGACATCTGCACGTAGTCCGTGCCAAAAATATCGTTGTTTAACTTTATACACTGTAGAGTGTATACCTGGGTGTCCCAAATTGTGAATTTGGCTTATTATTTCTTCCCTTATTTCGTTTGGAATATAAGGTCTAGGGTGTCCTAGGTCTAGGTTACACCAAATTTCTCCTTGAGAGAATTCAACTCGTGTGAGTTTCAATTTGTCTCCCGCGGTAGGGGGAGAACGAATTTGTGAATTTGAAATGTGCAGTAGAAGATTGCATTCTATTGCAGCCGTAATTTTCGAAATTTCGGCTATGGGTGGACCCTCGTCCGTCTGGGTTGAAATTGATTTCGTTTGAATTTCAACCGGATCGAAGGGTCTGGAGAGTGCGTCGGCGACGACGTTGCTCTCTCCGGAAATATGACGAATGTCACTCGTCATTTGAGAGATGTACGTTAGCCATCTTAGTCTCATTTTAGAAAAATGTGCATTCTTCTTAAGCATCGTGCCTAGCAGAGGCTTGTGATCTGAACAAATATGGAAAGATCTGCCGTCCAAGTCGTTGTGCCAGTGAATGCACGCTTGGTAAACGGCGAACATTTCCTTGTCGAACGATGCTTTGTTCTTCCATTGTTCTGGAATTTCTTTACTGAAAAATCCCAATGGTTGGTACGATTTCGAGCCATGTTTGTCTGTAATTTCTTGTTCTAGTGCCGCTCCGATGTGTGTGTCGGACGCGTCACAGACTAATCTCCACTCCGCCGTAGGGTGTGGGTGAGCAATGTTATGCAATGTTGCTTTGATCATTGCTTGCTTTAAGCTGTTGAAAGCTTTTTCTCTCTCTGATGTCCATTCGATAGGTGTTCTGTCATTTTTTTTGTTTGACTGAATGGAGTCATACAGAGGTTGTGCCGTGTGAGCGAATTTGCTTGAGCATGCTCGGTAGAAACCACACATACCTAGGAATCTGCGTAGACTTCGTACGTCTACTGGCCTAGGAAATTGTTCTATGGCTTCAATTTTATCTCGTTTAGGAATTATCCCTTCCTTCGAGATAGTGAAACCTAGGAAATCGACGGTAGGTTTTGAAAAAATGCATTTATCAAAACCTACTCGAAGTCCGTGTTCCCCTAGTTTGTCAAAAATTTGTCTGAGGTGGTTCATGTGTTCGTTATAATTTTTAGAAGCCACCAGGATGTCATCTAGGTATACAAATGCGAAATCAAATTTTCGCATGATGCTGTCCATGTATCTTTGCCATGTTTGAGCCGCTCCGGCCAAACCCATGCTCATTTTCTTAAACTCGTAAAGACCGAAAGGTGTAATAATCGCAGTTTTATGAGCGTCATCTGGGTGCATCGGAATATGATAATACGCTGATTTTAAATCTATTGTCGAATAGATTTGCGTATCATGTAAATTCGCTTGGAAAGAGCGAATGTGAGGAGGAGGGTAGGCGTCTTTCTTCGTTTTCGCGTTGAGGAAACGGTAGTCGCCGGTGATTCTCCATGACCCGTCTTTTTTCGGCACACAGTGTAACGGGGATGCCCATTCGGAATCCGATGGTGCAATTATGCCTTCTGAAAGCATTTCGTCAAAAGTACTTTTGACTTGAGCCCGTTTTTCGCCTGCCATGGGTCTTGCTCGGAAGTGTACTGGTGTTCCTTCCGTGGTTATACGGTGGTAAACCCCGTTGTTTTTCCATTTACCATGAATTTTGCTCATTTTATCATTGTATTTGTTAATGATAGAGCGAATGTTTTCGTCCTCCGTGATTTGCACGTCCTCTGGTTGAGGTGTAGTGTCACGATGAGGGATATTAGCTGCAATTTGTTCGTCAGTGAACTTTGTGTTCATGACTGCAGCTATTTTTTGATCGGCATAGCACTTTATTTTATCTTTATAAATGTACTTGTGTTTGACCCGTATTCCGATATCCCAAGACTCGAGGAATGGAATACCTAGGATCGCTAGATCAACTTTTGTGATCATAAACTCGGTGGTCATGTCCCCGAGGCCGATGTTAATTGTTGTGTCAGCTCGCCCTAGTGTGTCTATAGGGGCCCCGTTAGCTGCTGTGAGCTTAACGTTGGACTTGAGAATTTTCAAGCCCAATTTTTTTGTGACATTGTGGGGCAGAATGTTCACTTCTGCTCCCGTGTCAATGAGAAATTCAGTGCCATTTAGTTTGCACTTGAAAAAAAGCCTTTTATACTCAGTAGACTGCCGGCGTATAGGCTCAGATACGCTGGCAGTTATTCGTTTTCCGAACTCTCTGTGTCGGAGGTTGGAATGGTACTTTCTTGTACCGACTGCTGAGTATTTTTGGTAGAAACCCGGGTTTTAGGCTGGCTTATAGTCGCAGCCTTTCTGTTAGTTTTGGAAGCAGTGTTCGTCTTCCAAGTACAGTGTTCTGGGTCTGCACATTTGCGAGTTTCGTTACCGAAACGTGCGTGGTTTCGACAGACATAGGCCGTCGGTTTGTGAGGCTTACTCTCCACTGGTTGAGGTTTGAACTCAGCTTGTTTCGAGAGGGCTTTTTTGAAACCAGTATTTATGGGTTTCGGAGTAGATTCTACTCCTCGTATGTTCAGAGAAGTATTCTCTGCTCTGTACGCGTGTAGCGTATCAGCTAGATCGAGCCGGGAGGTCGTGGTAGGCTGAGCTGCGACCATACCTCGTGCTTCGATGGGAAGAGTCTCAATCCACTTTTGAGTGATTAGAGCTTCCGAAAAGTACCCAACAGCTTTCGAGTACATCTCGTGGTACTTGGTGCTGGGTTTTTTGGCGAGAGATGCGGGGTCCTCGAGTGCGAGGAGCCTGTCCTGTAAGGACAACCCATATTCTCGTTGGAGGCGCTGTTTGGCCTCTTCGTAGGGTGCGTGGGGTGCCGTGAGGTAAGCTGAGTCGATAGCTTCCCTCATTTCTTCTGGTACCCACTTGTATATAGCTGAGAAGCATTCGTTTTGCGTTCTCAGGTGTTTTCTCACGCAGTATTGATCGAACTCGGCGAGTGCACGATCAATATTCTTCTTTTGGAAGACTGGTTTTTGATAATCTCCCATCTCCTCTAAAAATGCTTGAAAACCACCTTGTGTAGAGGGATGTTGCGTGAGATGTGGGGCGTAGAGGCCCGGCGGGGGTCGCACGCCCGCAGTGGTTCCCTGAAATCCACTAGCTTCATAAGAGGGAACGAAATGCTCCGTGTTAAGCCTGTTCAAAGGCGGGGTCACCATTTGTAGTGGATTTATATAGGTTTGACTTGGCGTAGGTAGACCAAGTCGGACATTTATATCCCGGTTATGCGGGTTGGTCTCCAGGCCACCCCCGCGAGGAATGCGGGCGGAGCCGCCAAGGTCAACTGGTTTCGCGGACTGAAAGGGGGGATAGTCCGTGTCGCAGCCGCGTGGAGCGCTAGGCTCGTGTACCAAGTGCTGGGTTCGATCAGTTTTGTACTGAGCCGTTTTGTAATATTCCGGCCTTAGATTTGTATCTGAAAGGGGAATATGTTGGGCTTGGTTGAGGTACTGAAAAGTATCCTTCGTTTTTTGTGCATTTAGAGTGTATTTGACACTCGGATCGGCCGAGTAAGCTTGCGTCGAATATCGTGGGTATTCGGACAGCTTGGTCGAATCGTAATGATCGGCTTCAGAGCGAGTCTGAAAAGTTTCCTCGATCTTTTGTATAGGCGAGGCTTGTTCGAAAGTTTCTCGAACGAATACGTCGGGCGAGAAGGCGATTCGGACGTGAGGGCCGTGCCTTTCGCTGTCGCTGGGTTCAGCGGGCTAACCGTGTGGCCGGTAGGGCGCACTGCGTGGACTCTTCGGCCCAGCTTCGCCGTCGCCCTCCTCCCCCTGCAAGGGAAAGTAGGAAGGCCGGCGTTCCATCGAATTGATCGAGTTTTAGCTCGTTTCGATGCCTCTATGTGTGAATAATAGAGGGTTTTGGAGGTGGACTCGCTTGCCAGAACGTCTTTCCAATGTTCAGATGGCAGGGTCCTACCTCGTAGCTTTGAAAAAAGCTTCCTTAGACGGTAAATTAGAGCGGAGGAGCTGAGTAATTTACCGGCGTGCCCACAACGGTCGACTACGAGCTTAAGGCTATGTAATCCGGGTGACACGGCTCGGAACGTCCCTCGGGCGTGCGAGCTAAAGAGGATATCGATAGCTGCACCGGGTGGCGTCCTAACAGATGAACTACGTTGGGCAATGAGCAGGATGAATAATCACTGGACTCGTAGATGCCAATGCGAGATCTGCGTGGAGAGGAGGACTGGCTTGTAGAAAGCAGTAAAAACTCGTTCTTGAGATGACTTCGTGTAGCAGAAGGTTCGTCAGCTTGATGCGTGTAGAAATCTTCGTACTTCAGAGTGTGTCGTCGTCGAGAGCGGAGAGTGGAATGAATTTCGGAGGGCTCCTAGCGGGGTATTTATAGGGAGGTGGCCGCCTCCTGCCGCCTCCTGGTTGGTCCGCTTAATTTCATTAATTCTACTGTGCAATCTCATTGGTTCGCACAGTGTTTTCCCAGTATCTGTGCATATGATAGCTGAGTTGGTCTTTCGAGGTGGTTTCCCTGCGTCCGTTGCTTTGACGGGGTCCCCGGGGGTGGCTGAACGGCCTTGAGTTTTCCTGTTTGAGGTTTCTCATTCAAGGCAACTTGTTTCGAACTTTTTGTCGCATCTCTCTCGCCCAGTAAATGTTTGGGGAGGTCGCCTTGCGTGTTCTCATTCAAGGTGACTTGTTTCGAGATGTTTGTCGCATCTCTCTCGCCCAGTAAATGTTTGGGGAGGTCGCCTTGTGTGTTCTCATTCAAGGCGACTTGTTTCGAGATGTTTGTCGCCTCTCTCTCGCCCAGTAAATGTTTGGGGAGGTCGCCTTGCGTGTTAATCTTTAATATTTCACTTTTGGGAGAGAATTTAGTATTTTCTCTCTGGTGAAATATTTTGTTTGACGGAGTTGTAACTCGACGTCTTATAAATATTTTTGTGGTGTGCCTACCTCTTTTTGGTAGCCCTGAAAAGGGCTGTTGACAAGAGGGGGTGGATTTCACCACAGGGTTTCACCATAGCTTTTCAGGGCTACCAAAAAGAGGTAGGCACACCACAAAAATATTTACAAGACGTCGAGGTACAACTCCGTCAAACAAAATACTTCACCAGAGAGAAAATACTAAATTCTCTCCCAAAAGTGAAATATTAAAGATTAACACGCAAGGCGACCTCCCCAAACATTTACTGGGCGAGAGAGATACGACAAACATCTCGAGACAAGTCGCCTTGAATGAGAACACGCAAGGCGACCTCCCCAAACATTTACTGGGCGAGATAGATGCGACAAAAAGTTCGAAACAAGTCGCCTTGAATGAGAAACCTCAAACAGGAAAACTCAAGGCCGTTCAGCCACCCCCGGGGACCCCGTCAAAGCAACGGACGCAGGGAAACCACCTCGAAAAACCAACTCAGCTATCATATGCACAGATACTGAGAAAACACTGTGCGAACCAATGAGATTGCACAGTCGAATTTATGAAATTAAGCGGACCAACCAGGAGGCGGCAGGAGGCGGCCACCTCCCTATAAATACCCCGCTGGGAGCCCAATATATTCCTGTGGATTCCTGTGGATTGTGTATTTTCAAAATTTAAAATGCTCCAAGCACCTAGACTCTTTCCCCATCACAGAAAAAACGAATGGAAATAAAACGAGAGAAGACGAAGTCTCAAAGAATGTTAGGTACAGATATGATTATCAATGACACGAGTGTCGAAGTCAGGATCTACTTAGTTAATTTTGCTGCCGCTAGGCTCGTATCCTTATTTGGAATCGCGAATTGCTTGATGTTCCACGAAAATTCGCTAAAATGTAGAGGATGGGCACCCGGCTATATGTCATAATTTGGGGGAGGGAGGGGGGTGGATCGAGCAGGCCGCCCTTGGAGGTCTCTTAGTGGTAGTTGAGTAGTCAAACACTGCAAATGACGCTACTTTCATGATGGCCGTACATCGAGCAGCAGATGTCATTTGAGATAGATCGTTAATACTGCATTCTGTGGTACCTATCAATGTTTTCTATCAATCGCATTCCAATATACTAACTCAAATTGTTCGACGCAGGACGATTTGCTATTTAATTTCAAACTAATTTCTACTATGGTTATTGCGTAGGTACTTCGAGCAGGTGCATGGCGGGGAGCGTCGTTCTCCTAGTTCAGCGCGACGCCAGCGGCACGTATCAACTGACAGAAAAATAGCGTTGAAATAAGAGCAATTCGCGATTCTAAATAAGGATGCGAGCCTAGCGGCAGTGAGATTAACTAAGTAGATCCTGACTCCGACTCTCATGTCATTGAAAATCGTATCTGTACCTACCTAGGATTCTTTGAGACTTCATCTTCTCTCGTTTTATTTCCATTAGTTTTTTCTGTGATGGGGAAAGAGTCTAAGGTGCTTGAAGCATTATACATTTTGAAAATGCTCTAATTAGAAATCGTTTTTGGTTAGATGGTCGAATGTTGCCTCCCTTCCCTGAATTAGGTCGAGTTACGTACGTAACTACATACCTAAAATGATATGCAAAAGTATTGAAGTTTATCTTACTATGTATGAGGATTGGTAGAATAGTAACATATCGCTAAGGAATATGACAGGCAATATGAAATTGAGCAAATTTAGATTTAAAAAATTGACCAGAACAAAAGAGCCCCTCGTTTGTTTCTTAAACATACATTAAAAACTACCTGGTACTAACTGGAACAAAGGAATTCTGCCTAAACCAAATCCCACATTAGTAAATGTAGTAAAATCCTATCATTTCTATGCACTGCACTTTTATTATATAATTTAAATAAGAATAGGTAGGTACCTACCAGAAAACCAAGACTGCTACTAGTTTGGGGAAGGCGGGGCAGTACCGGATACCTAACTAATTTCAATTACTGCGACTCTCCTATTGCTCTAATTAGAGTCAAAATGACGGGGTTTTACTCGTATACATCTATAATATTGAGTTCTATATATGAAAGAACAAAATTTCATCCAAATTTTTCGAAAATTGAAATTTAGTAAGAAATGCCAAAACAGCTGTTTGGAGAAATGTGAGGGTAGTACCGGATATCCAGTATGACCCCGTACTATGGTATCTGGCATGACCCCAATGGTGAAAAAATGCAAAGAAGACAACTAAAAATAACCCTAACGACTCATTTTATACTTTTGAATTACATAAACAAGAATTTAACATCCTTTCTATGTTAGGAAGAATGTAAAATACAAAAAATTTGGAAAATTGGTCAGTTTTTCAGGAAAACCTTTTTTTTTTTTAATTAATTAATTTATTTTTTATTTTATTTGTTTGTTCAAATGTTCAAATGAGGACTGAATATAAATAAATTGTTGGAATGAGATGAAATTGTCATCACATGTTCAATCTTGGAACAGTCGAACGCCGCTCAGGTGCCATTCGCCATCTTATAGCAAATCGAGCAAATAGACCAAGTCTCTCCCACGACCGTTTCTAAGAGGGGCAGGTTGTAGATCATGATAGAATCCCCGTTAGCATCGTCATCTCCATCATCAGTGGACCGTTCCCATTCCCAGCCTTCACAATCCTCATCTTCTGAGGTCAAATCCAAAAAACCAATACTGCTAAGTACTAGGTACATGCTTGCATGATATGCTATTCCCTGGTTTGCAGGAGCATTTGAAGTGGAATATATTCTTGGAATCTTCAAAATCGTTACATTTATTGTGTAAGGATGTTCATTAATTAATGAACTTTGTGGAACAACATCCTCTACCTACTTCTTCCAAGAAACCAAACAATATTATATGCTGAGCATTTTAAGCTGCGCCCCTTTGATGAAATTACGGAAATCGGAGGTGCATTTTGAGTAATTTACTTACAATCAAACCTAATTTAATCATTTCTATGAAAATTAAAAAATAATAATACTTGAATACTTTTAATAGCGACATAAAACCCACGAATACAGGTTGTAGGTACCTCATTTACTACTTGTAAAAATAATAAACAAATAAACCTTCTGAACTTTTAATTCAACTTCCAGCACTTAGTTTTGTTATCTAGCGTACGGACATGACGGTCATAAATGGTGATTCAGTTGTTGTTCATGATTTATTAGTAAACATTCAGTGAAGGAATGGTACTTGTGCAAGTTGTGTCGAGTCAGGATCTATCCCACTATTATCGATGTGACGGTAACGCAACTACCGTTAATCAAAAACACGAATTGTAATGGCTCGGAAAATTTTAAAATCAAAATTTTCGAAAAGTTTCTTCATTGAAATCCGTTTTGACGCATTCTGAAACAATTCCTGAAGCGCTTTTTCATATATATATATATATATGTATATATAATATATATATATATATATATATATATATAAATATATATATATATATATATATATATATATATATATATATATATATATATATGTATATATAATTCCAGACGATAACTCTCCTTAGGATTGTGATAAAAATCCCGTTCTTGCGCTAAAACCACAAGCTTTCTGAATGACAGAATGAGTTCGTTGGCCAGCACTTTCTAAGCACATTAAATTTGTTACATTTCTAAATCATGTTACATGCTAAAAAATCACTAAAATGGCTTAAACGGGCCGAAAAATGGTTAAATTTATAATTTTTAGCAGAATTTTAGTCAAAACAAAATGATAAAAGATTACCTAGGTTATTAAAAATGTTAGCTCAAAATTATGCTGAAAACATACTTAAATTTCATTAATATTGCTGAAAAATCTATAAAAACTGCAAAAAACATAAAATTCCAAAATATTTTTTGTATCGCTGAATTTTATTTAGTAGGAATGAGTTTTTTGACGTAATTTTAGTTTTCAACAATTCATTTTTACTCAAATTGCTCAAATTTCAATGCAATTTTAACTTGCTACAATACGATAGGTAATTCAAGAAAATTCGCTTATACAATCATGCTGCATGATAGAAACTTATACTTCCGTTCTTGATCCGTCAGCGGGCAGGCAAAGAAGCTACACTTGGTGTGATCAAATCAGTTTCAGTGCCGTATCAGTGTCTCTTGTGAGTGCAGTCGGAACTGTGAAAAGTACCTACGTATCATAATGGAACAAGTGAGTGGTCCAACATCGGTCATTAAGTCGTAAAGTATTTGTGCAGACCGATAATTTGTTACGAACCATATTTGGTTCGGAGTCGTAGAGCATATGTATGGGTTCATAGTTTACCATTTGATGCAATTCGGAGTATCGAGTGCGAACTACGGCTCGTGTTAGCATACCAAACGGATCAGTCTGATGCACCTTTGGAGCTACATCTTTGCAGCTACGTGATTAGCGTCGTTTCGGCATCGATTTGATACGGTTATCCAGTTAAAATGGTCCGGTCCCCTTGACACAGTTGGAAAAGACATTCAAAGTTCTATTGCAGTTATTTGTATATCCAAACTATAAATTCCATATCCATGTAAATAACTTCATGAAAGTTCCTAATCTTGGCTTATCTCAAAATTGTGATTAAAATATTACGTTGAAGAGGTGTATAATAGAACTCTGTTTAGATAAATCATACTTTATTTCACCCTAGTCTCGTTTGGAGAAGGTGCACAACAATTGCCCATCATAGTTTCTGAAGAATCCTTTACCATACCTTGTTTTCGTAATTCAAAAGTATAAAATGAGTTGTTTGGTTTATTTTTTTAAAGTTGTTTTCTTTGCATTTTTTCACCATTGGGGTCATGCCAGATACCATAGTACGGGGTCATACCGGATATCCGGTACTACCCTCATGTTTCTCAAAACAGCTGTTTTGGCATTTCTTACTAAATTTCTATTTTCGAAAAATTTGGATGAAATTTTGTCTTGTCCTATATAGAACTCAATATTATAGATGTATACGAGTAAAACCCCGTCATTTTGACTCTGATTGGAGCAATAGGAGAGTCACAGTGATTGAAATAAGTTAGGTACCTATCCGGTACTGCCCCGCCTTCCCCTACTATTGGTAGGGTTGCACGCACGCAACCCTACTGCAAAGCTATCAGGTGCGAACTCGCTCAGCTATGCTAAAATTAGAGGACAAATATTTTTCATTCGTATTTTATTGTAACAATAGTGAAACCATTGCTAATGATTTTCTTCCGCACAAGCAGTAACCGTGAAACAAATACTTGAATGCGTTGTAAAATTTTGTTGGTGAAGAGTTATTGTAGGCTAGATTAAAACGTTATTCCACTGCACCCTATAAACGCGAAAAACTTGGTAAATCAAGTTGATTTGAGCGTCAGAAAGGCGCCGGGATTGGAGGCGGAACGATGGCCAGGGCGACAAGATCTTGCGAGCCGCCGTTAAACGAGAAATGTGCGATACCCGATTGCTTGCCTATCAACAAAAAATCGATTAGTGTGGGTTGTGAGGCGGGTGGAGATGAGCTGGTTATACACGTCGTCAAGGGCCTTTTCGTCCTTTGTTGAGTTACCGCCTCCACGAGAGCCACAATCTTGCGAGAATACGACTTGGCTGACTGGTTGGGTCGTTCAATGCGAATCCTGCAAGATTTACACTTCCCCATTTTCCTGCGGCTAAACGAAGTAAATAACTACACTCACTAGTATAATTGTACGCAATAAAATTGGGTTCAATTCATCCTTTTAATACTTGTCACCTCCATCAAATTATTATATTTTTCTTCCGATCCACACAATCAAAAAGTTATTACAAATTCCCAAATGAAAAATGATAAGGATGGTTGTCACTGTTGATAGATGTAATCACTTAATCACTTAGGCACGACCTTCAACGTAATATTAGGGAATTTTCCGAAAAAAGTGCTATTGCAAAGGCTCGAGTTTCAAAGAATAAAATTTTCAAAAATTCATGATAATCCGTTTTGGAACATTCTGACGTTCTTTCGTTCGTTTCTGTTTCTTCTTATATATATATATAATGTAATACATATAATATAAGCACCTTCAGTGTGTCATGTGAACCACACTTGACCACATTCCTGCTTTAAAGCGTCACAGAACATAACTGTCGCATGACAAAGGGAGAACAAAGGTTTATTCAATTAACAAGTTTATTTCATTGAGAGAATGTTTTGAATCAGGTCAAATAATTTGTAAAATCCGAGATGTGGGAGTGAATTGCTCTTTAGAAACACACAGTGACTCGGTGAGGTTGGATAAGTGCTGGGGACTAAGATCGGTGTTGTGGTGAACTCTCAGCCAGGGTGTTCCTTCTTGGATGTGCTCCCCAATCCGTACGAGAACGACAGCTCCGGCAGCGAGGTCCAGGGGTTCGTTGACTCCGCGACGACCGCCTCCTAAATCCCTCACGACGCTTGCTATGGTCCATCCTTTCATTCCAGTCACCCAACCTGCAGGAAAACAAAGGCAGGATCCATTTATTTAGCATTAATGGTAATATTGTTGAAACCTACGATTAACAATTGATATTGTTAATGTGACAAACTCTTGGAACGGCTTAATAAACAAAATGATGCAAATCAATCTACACACGACTATTCATCTTACTGATGTCTTACTAGTACAATATACAACATCATTCCAATTAGGAGGGAACAGAAGTCATTCCTATTATTACGATAAACACTTATGAAAACAACACTTTGAATTATGACGAAACTATGCAGATAGAAAACAATTGCATTTCGCTATATATATGAGACTACCGTATTACACGTAGAGCACCAGAAACGGGAATTTGGCCCTCTAAATCTCAGCGCCCTTCTTTGAACCTAAGTGAGGGGTCGCTAATTTCCTCCAAAAAGACAACCTGACCTCATAGAGAAAGCCAAGAGTCTGTAAAATTGGCTGATCGTCTCTTGGGCTAACCCATCTTGAAAACCAGTTCATCCAAAACTAAACACCAAACATCACGAGTACGTACACCTTTTCCCCGAGAGCATCTCCTGCTTTCAGCGGGCCTTCAAATTGCAGTAGAGCAGGGGTATCCATGGTTGCCGGTTTCAGCAGACATCAAAGAAATCAATTCCCGTCTCTCGAATTTTTGGTGCACAAAAAACCTTGGAAATTGTGAGCAGAATGCGCAAAAAAGCTGAATATTTTACATTTCAAGGCATTCAATTACCACATTCTATCCATGATTTTCAGATATTTTTTCAATCTGAATCACGCAGTGATGTCAATTTAATGATATTCACTTTACCAACTAGGTAAAATTCCAAAATATTAGTGCGATTTGCGTTGTGGGATTTGATGGAGCAAAGTGTAATTCTAGTAGTTTTTTCTAACTTCCACACAAACATTTCGGTTTTTCCAATATATATATATATATATATAGTAAAACTACGTGAGTTAGCATGAAAAAATGCCCCAAAACCATGCATAAAATGCGGCAATCTAATACCTTCAAAAACTTGATGTTTTCCGCATTTCACACATTTTGCGCGACATTGTGGTCATTTTCGTGCACTACTGAAATTTGAGTAGTAGGTTGCTCTTCCATGAAATTTCATGTAGATTTGAAATCTGCAGTAAAAAAAGGGAGTTTCCGTTTGAAATTACAAAGTAAGGGTGCGTTGCGCACATTTGGTCATTTTTATATCTGGATTTTACGCCAAACATTAACAGAGTTAGGTAGGGGGAGGGGGTGTAGTTTGAGGGATACCCTGTATACTTGCAATGAAAAATTAGCGCATGGACAATCAGTGGTCCATTACCACCTCCATGTACAGGAACTAATTTGTACGAGAACTAACAGTAATTAACTGTACGATGTTTCTGGCATTCTGAATATAATTTTGGCAGACTACAGCTGAACCTGCTACACAGTACTGTACTGCAATCCACACACAAACTATCTGGACTCATAATGTGTAAGGGTTTAACCATTGCGAAAAATGCATATCTTAATCAGTTGTTACTAATGATTCAACGTCGTGTCTGTGGGTCCTAGACATCGTCTCTGGTTTACAGGAAAGTTGTAAAGAACACCCTCATTTGTTGTTAGAATTAATTCACAATCTAACAATTGTATGGTTAGATACCTGATTTCGTAGCATGAATATTTGTGGTCTTAGTAGCCTTTGGGAGAATCGCTGAACAGTCGTCGTAGCAAAGGGCGCTAGCTGTCTTCAATTCAACACCTTGGTGAATCATCATCTCACGGAATTTGTCCAATGCTTTACCATTCTGAAGGACCTCCCTTATCATTTTCCGCCCTTCTTCCATATTGCTCGCCTTCCCACTCATAGTGAGCAGTTGGCCACCTGAAATAATCTCATGGTGAGTAGTCATTTTACGAAGCGACCTAAATTTATCCTGATCGTAGACGTAAACGTTCTACGCATTGTGAAGCTGTATTGGGTAGCGTAGAAAGCCTCGATTCTTACCAAGTACTTCTATTAGTTCATTAATGTCATCATTTCCTTTTCCTCGAAGAATTAATATGCTCTCTTCGATCTCCAGTGCGTTGCCGATGTACTCTCCGATCGGATCGTCCATTTTCGTGAGAATGCAGATCAAATTAATGCCGAGAGAACTGGCGTTGGTTTTCTGAAACGTGTTATCGATTTACGATTTAATAAACATCCAATGATAGGCTTCACGCCAAATCTCCAACATATATTCATGTGGAGTTCCTCCAACGTTTAAATCGTGCACTTAATGACCATATGTTTCTCAATTTTTGTAACACATTATTTTAATACATCCTAAATTTGAACACTACTTTATGAATGACAATAACTCACGTTCAAATTTACGAAACGCAAACGTATCAGACCCCCCAGACCCCCCCCCCCCCACCCCCCCTTCCTAATCGCAATGAAACTTGCAGAGCTGTTTCTACTTTAATGCGTATACCGGACTTTTCAAATAATCTTCAGTATGCCTGTAATAAACTTGATAAATTATAAAAACATTCTTTTTAAAAATCATTGTTTTAAGGTATGTCAAAGTAAATGATAAAATTAGCTTTTCTCTAGCTATATTTCGTTTTGAACACAAATTCTTTATGTTTAAAATCTAACAATGCAGACGTGTTGGTAAAAGTAGATACCAGAGCATCTTAAGAAGAACCTTGAATCAATATCCACCCTTCGCTCTTCCCAACTCACTGGACGCTTTGCAAAATTTGGCTCAAAAATCACAAACCGCCCGATGATGGTCGTCAAATCTCAGCTCCATTTTCAATCACCCCAAGGGACAAAATACAAAGGATTGTGATGACATAGTGTAATCAAGATTACGTTTATGCCCATGTCTGCACCACAATTAGTTATGAGATACCTGGTCCGCACGAATGGCATATGAATAAATATTTTCCTTTCCGTTTTCCCAAGGAAAGAGCAGAACGGTTAGACAACTAACATTATTAATATTATGGCATTTGCCTGATATATAGGGCATTCATTTTTATGACAAATTATAAAAGCGTTTAATATTTTTTCTGTGGCAAATACATGGTACCTTGGTTTTTTATGGATCGTAAGTCTTGTCGAATAACGTGAAGATGACGTTGAAAGTATAGAGTAGGGGAATTTTATTTCCCTAATGACAATCAACCTCTCGATGTCTAAGCAAAGACATGAATCGAAGAGTTTAATAAATTGGAATGTATTTCCCAACTCGAACGAAAACATTCTACATTACACCTATAGGTTTACTTTTTTCTAAATAGAATTAAAACGATTGAAAATCTCACCATTTTCCAAGCAAAAGCTTCGGCTTCGCCAACTGTTCTGTGTTGAGCTTTCTCTCCAACTTTGACGTCCAACACCATGTGTTTCACGCCAGCAGCTGCTTTTTTAGAGAGTATGGAACCTGTAAAAAATAAATATTTTTCACAAGGATAGTTTGGTAGTACCTCAAACGAGCTTTGCAAAAAAAAAGAAGAAAAAAAAAAAAAAAGATTTAGCCTTCAAGTTTAACCTAAACAAGAAGGGTCATCAATGGCATTGAAAGAGGTGTCCAACGGAATACTGCTATTGTCACGACTCTTGGGGAAGCCAAAACTATGACTAGATGTACATAAATATATCACTGATTAGATATTCAAAGTTCGTAGTAGAGCCCAGCGGCTCTCAGGTACAACAGCAGGACCTTATCTGGTCTAGGTAAAACGTCAACCCAATGACCTATGCTAGACTCGGAGGTCTATGAGGGCTGGGCAGTCCTCCAGGAAGTGGTGGATGGACAGATGACCCCCACACCTCACACACACATCTCGAGCTTCTGCGCTAAGCAGGTGTCTGTGAGTAAGATGGGTATGACCAGTGGCAACCCGGTTGAGTACTCCTTGGAAGTTGGGTTACAAAAGGGCCTACCGGGCACAAGTTCTGAAGGACACCACCAGACCAGTGACCTCATCCTACCTTTATGTTGGCTCAATGGCATTGTGTTGCACGTAGGAGTTTTGATCCTCAATGCGTATACGCGACATCTCAATTGAGTTATTACCAATCACCCTCCTCGCAAGAGCATCAGCACAATCATTGCCATAAATACCCAACATTGCTTGGCACCCGCATAAAAGCTATGGTTGTGATGGATAGGAGGTCCTTCTCGATTCTTGCAAATGTTACATCTAAGAGGATATTTCCTGGACTATCAGCGTTCATTGTATCCTCTGGGTGTAGCAGGTTAATCGCCTCTCCTCTTTGAAGGAGTTACTACTCCATTTCATTTCCGTCGCCTTCATTGTCACATGGTAGCAGAGCTTGGTTTCGACCCCCTCCCCCCCAATCAACCCCTAGAATAGTGACTGTTCTGGCGCTCCTATCCCATCCCCCTTCCACAAGCAAAATGGGCAACTTACCCAAAACTTTTACCCTTAAAATTTTAAAAACATACCCCTGCATATTCCGAGTCCTCCTTCAACTCTGCCCCCCCCCCCCCTCCATTTGCTTTTTTGAAAGCCCCAGGAGTATGATGGATAGGAGTAGTTTTCTTCCTTCTCAATTCCTTGGGATATTTCCTGGACTACCAGCATATCCTCTGGGTGTAGCAGGTTAATTGCCCCTCCTCTTTGAAGGAGTAACTACTCTATTTCCATCACTTCCATTCTCACATAGTTGAGCCCAATGGTGTGGCTTGGTGTAGCAATACACGTAGTCTTTATATTAAATGGATCATCAAAGTATTTTTTTTTTTTTTGTCCCTAATTGCCTCGATGGTACTTAGTAAGTTATTACAGATCACATAACTCCCAACTTCAAACAACTGGTAGTGGCCAACAGCCAGTGTGGCAATTAGCCCCAAGCTCTGCTGACAACACAGAAGAGACAGGTGATATAAGCGTCTGGCGACTTGGAAGTTGGGGCTGAATAGAGCAAGATCAACAAAATCTGGTATCATGAACCAACGGTAAACAAGAGAGTGTGTCCAGCGTATCGCTGGATTGCCTCTTTGACATCTGAGGATGTGTGGAGGTGTGTTGCCCTTAAACCCGACTCTCATGCAAAGGTCAACACGCAACCCAGACAAGGTCCAAGGTGGTGCAGGGTGCATGATGGGGCTCTGTCTGTTCTGTATGTCCGTCACTCTATATAAATCCGGCTGTTATGTGCTCCAATTTCTCTCCAACATTGTTGTCCAACACCGAGTGCTTTTTTGAAAATCGTGGAACATCTCTATCCGAATCTCGATCTCAATTCTCTATCCGAATCAGGTGCTAGAACATTCAAACTCTTTCTATTTGACTTTTTGTCCAGCAGTAAACAGGTTCCATAGTGGCCATGTTTGACCATGTGAATTTTGGACAGTGAGAGAAAATACATTGAAGAACATCGTTCGACCGATCCAGTGAAATAGTAAACAAGTGCATGTCTGATTATAGACAGACGCCAACTTTCGGTTAGGATTGTAGAAAGACACATTTGAATGTGTAAATTAAATTAAAGAGTTGAAATTATTGAACCAATCGGAGAAAGATAAATCCCGGTGAATGGTGGAAGTGCCAATCTATGTGAAAACCCGTGAGAAAGCGCCACCCTTCCTTAAACCTCGACAAAACTGGTATTCTAAATGCGCCAACACATGATCATGACAGAGCCCAGGGGAAACCAAGTTTTTTGGGGAGTTTTTATAGACTCTGGTGCCTGTACTGGAGAAGGTTAGAATTGTGGGCTTGTGAGCGGCCAATGTCATTGGGAAGATAGGTATGATTAGAGACGTCTGGAGATGGTTAGGGTTGGTTGAGGGAGGTTTAGGTCTGTGGCCATCTCCGGACGTCCCTAATCATCTTTTCCTAACGTCTATACTAATCAAAAAAGACTTGAATACACTGCTCACTATGAAAGAGGGCAGGTGTGTAGAAGCGCCAATCCTTAACATTACAGTGGATAAGAGGAATCTCGAGAAACTTGATTTCAGCTTGCTCTAAAAGCGCCAATAGAGCGAGGCAGTCGATTTGTGTCAATTTTCCAAACAGCAACTTGGAGTACCTAGTTATTTTCTACCATTTTGCAACAAAATTAATCATCTTCCACTCGTTTTCTTCTTCTTGTTGTTCCTTTATTGTGTTCTTCTCTTTCCTTTCTGAAATTTTCTTCTTCTCAACGCCAAAGTGGTAGATGAGCTCGCTCCATCTTCTGTGTCCAAACACCGTACTATCTTTCGGGACCCTCTCTACGGAGTGAAACAGCTCTGATTATGGCGAATTGAATTTTCTCCCTAGCCCACTGCGTTACTTCAGACAATGACTTAGACCACTGTTCTGCCAGATTATTGGCCATTCGTTGTAGAAATTCGTCAAACTTACAATGGAGGACACCTTTAGAAGAAACAACCAGTGGCGTGAACAATCCTCTCAGGACTTCTGCGCTTATTGAACTTAATGAGGGGTGGCTTGCACTAGGATATCATCATTACACGTAAAAATATTTAACAGCCAATGTAGTCAGAAGATGAGATAAATTAGAATCATCTTCCAACTTATCGAAGAATTTCCAACGATCCGGTTAGACATTATGGAATATTAGCATATAACTTACCGACTATGAGCCCGTCGCAGTCTACTGTTGCAGTGACGTCACGGACAGCGTACAAAGCCTTGTCTCCACAGCATATGTTATCAGTGGTCGCGGCTATAAAAACTCCGCACTCTTTCATGCTGCTAGTGAGTTCATCGATGGTTAGATTTACCTTAAATCCTGGTATACTTTCCAGCTTGTCCAGCGTACCACCTGTCAGACCAAGTCCTCTTCCTGATAACTGAGTCACACAGAAAAAGAGTACCGTAAAATGGGGTGAATAGAAAAACTTTTCAACTTCAGAACTGATTTTCTGGTGCTTGTAGAAGTACCACAACAAAGGTTAAGGGCTTAAAAGTCCAGTCGCACTGAGTAGACAATTTGGTTCAGGAGGTCTTATATATGTTTTCAAGTACCATTTTTCTATTCATACTCCAGGCAGAGTGAATAGAAGAACTGTGTTATTTCGATCGCTTTTTCGATTTCAAACGCTCCCATGGTGGATAGAAAAAGCTAATAACTTTTTAAAAAATGCCAATTACATTGAACCACTTGAACCTGCCTTTTTTTTAAAGAAAACTGATAGAATCAAAATTTGGAGTGCAAGGATCAGAATTTTCTTTAAACGAAATTATCATGTATTAGAGATCAAAACGCATTCTTGATTTATTAACATCACAGTAACACCTTATAGGGAAATTGAAAACTTGTTTTGGAACTTGAAAATCATTAAAAACCCAATTTTCTATTGACCCGAAAACAGAGGTATCATCGCATTATTATTTATAAAAATAACTCGGAATGCGAAAAAAAATAATTTATTTACAGATTGGGTATTCTTGGATACTGGCAGATCAAGGGAAAATGTTGGGGACCGGAGATCTGTATCGAACGAACAGTGAAGATGCGGGAATTATGATAAGAGATAAATAGGTCATCTGTTGCTGCTGTTATGGTGCATTTATTGTTCTGGGATTACGGGACGGCTGTCCACAGAGTTCGGATGTGTTTGTTGTCGCTCTCTATTTGTTCTATCTTTTGAGTGGTTTCCTGTTGTGCATTTAAGTTGGATTTGTCCCTAACGTTTCATTGATTGTTCTTCCTTTCAAAGCTGTGCTCGGTCAGGATCTTCGTGGTGTTTTTATCTCGATTTGAGAGCATTAGTTTATTACTATTGCGGAAGGATTGAGATCTGTTGGGTCCGGATGAGATAACTAACCGTCGCCCCACTTTGCGACTCGCTTAAGGTCGGCTCATTATCGGCGCTTGGTAAGTTCTATTATTTCCCGTATTGACACTTGTCTGCCACCTACCGGATCCCTACGTGATATTATATTTTAAGCGATCCTGTCGGATTCGTCCAGTCACGGAGTGAAGCTTCTCATTGCTTCCTCGATCGGCGTTCTCAACCAATTGTGCCTTGCGAGGCCCCAATGCAGCAGAATATTAATAGATACTTGCAACGATCGAGTAGCTTAGGTAGTACAAGTACTCAACCTCTCGTTAGGTAGTACTCCTCAACCCCTATTAACCGACCCAGAAGCTCACCAGAATCTGAAACCAGTGTGGGTAAAAAACAAAACAGAATGTCTCAGGATTCGAATAAGGAATTATTAGCTTCCATCAGCGCAATGATGGATAAAAAATGGTTATTATCCCTACTAAGAAATATTTTGATTTGCTGTGTGACGAAGTGCGAAGTCTCAGAAGCGAATTTATGGAGCTTTGCAACGAAATTAAGGTACTGAAGGTAGCGATTTCAGAGTGTGATTAGCGCATAGACTCTCTTGAGCTTCACGCAAGGAAAAATAATATAATATTGATAGGTCTCACATTTCGCAGAGACAACCTGCATGAAACCGTTCAAAAGTTCTTCAAAGAAATTTTTATCGTCTCAGATGATATAATAATTGACTCATTGCGAGTGATCGGTTTAGTGAAGCCATCTGGCGGTATGGTTTTGGTATGCCTTCGGTCGGCTGCGGACAATTGGAAATTGATTAACAAGTCCAGCCATTTGAGAGGGACGGACTATAATATTTCTCAAGATCTTCCCACTGGCTTGCGCCAAAAAAGGTCCAAACTTTTGAGAATCCGAGCTGAGATGCGAAAGGTTCAATCTAGTATTCCGTGCCAAGTGAAGACGGATAAATTGATCTTTCAAGATAAAGCCTATTGGGATGATTTGGTTGGCCTTTGTTCTTGGGTGGACCACACACCAATTAATTCCTTTGCTGGTATTGAGTTGACTTCGGTTGTCGGGAGGCTGCTAGCAGAGACTAAATTGCCGAGAGCATCAGGCTCCTCGTCCACACCGTGAGGATGAGATGGACCCTTTCGCAATTGTGCGTAACTCCAAAGATAAACAGTTAAATTCTCGAGGAAAACGTTTTTTGGAGGTACTTAACGATGCTGGTCTCGTCGTGCTGAATGGAAGGTCTCCGAATGATTGCTGTGGGGAATTCACATTCGTGCCTCAGCAGGGCGGTTTGCGATCTTGTGTGCACCTCTTTCGATGTCTTGCCGGAGCTGTTGGATTTTGTGGTATATCAGGAGAATGTTTCTGATCACTTCCCTATTTCCTTTTCAATAAAATAAATTCAAAAGAACCCAACCCTCTCTTCTATGATGCCCCGTTTGAGATGGAATGATCGTAGGAAGGATATGTATAATGCCCATCTGAGGCGTTTAATTCTAGAGATCCCAGTTGACGATGTTGATGTTGACCAGATGGCGCTACGGATTCCACTCCTCCTAAGAATATTGAAGCTCGCCTCCCTTTGTTTGACTGGGAGTGCATCTATGCGAGAGATAGGTCCATAAATTATTTACGACTCTTCAGAAGGACGAATGTGGAGGAGGTGAGGTTGAGATACACCGAGGAAAATAAAACGTTCAAGAAATTGCTTGCCTCCAAAGAAAGGGAGTTCAACGAAAAGTTGTCCTCTAGGGTTAAGGAAGTACGGTTTAGTCAGGAATTTTGGAGCTTGGTACGAATCTTCAAGAGGCAGCGCTTTAGTCCACAAGCAACTATTCCTCATGAGGAGTGGGTTAGGCATTTCATGAGCCTACTGAATCCAGACATTTGTAGTGATGTTTTACAATTTGTGGAGCCAAACTTCTTCTCATCCACTCTAGATGAGAAGCCCCTGGTTTCACAGCCCCTGAACTCGACAATGTATTGAAGGCGGTAAAAGACCACAGGTCCCCCGGATGGAGTACCGTTTGAGTATTATAAGTATTCTTGTCGAGAGTTCCACGATGTTCTCCTGTCATTCTTCAATTCTATTTGGGACAGTGGCACCGTGCCTGCTTCCTTTAAGGAAGCTGTGATTTTTCCATTGCACAAGAAGGGTGACCCGACGAATGTCGAGAACTTCAGAGGCTTGGCATTCATTGACTGCTTGGCAAAAATTTTATCTTGTTTGATGGTCAACTGACTGACGGATTTTATCGAGGAAAACAAAATTCTTTCTGAAAGCCAATTAGGGTTCCGTAAAGGATATTCGACAATCGACTCCATTTTCACTCTCTCAGGACTGATTCACCATAGACTTCAGAGGCCACGATGCAAAACTTATGCATTTTTCGTGGATTTCAAGGCAGTGTTTTATACCATCGATCGGATTTCACTGTTTAGCAAACTATTTAGTGCAGGGGTTTCAGCGAAGTTTATTGGAGTGCTCCGAAATCTATATACAGATGTTCGATCAGCATTTTGGACACCAGGGGGTAAAACTGAACTGTTTTCTGTAAGTGCAGGCGTGAAGCAGGGATGTCCACTATGTCCTCTGCTGTTTGCGATCTTCCTCAACGATTTGGAATGCTCTTTGTCTTGTGGTGTGCGATTGGGTGATGGACTGGTGAAGGTTCTGCTGTATGCCGACGATTTGGTGTTACTTGCAGAAACTCCTGTAGATCTCCAGCGAAATATTGATGCCCTTGTCGAGTACTGTGAACAATGGAGACTAAAAGTCAACCTCGCTAAATCCAAGGTGATGATTTTCCAGCAAGGAGGTAGGCGACGTTTTTCTGAGAGGTGGTACTTTAAAGGAGAAATGGTAGAGATAGTCAATGAGTACTTGTACCTTGGGGTGACCTTGACGTCTGGACTCTCCTTCGCCAAGCATGTGAAGCTAAAAGCCATATCTGCTAAGGCTGCTTTAAACTACACATGGAGTGGTGTCTTTGCTAAATCGCGGATCCCCCTTCTAGATAAGGTCCATGCTTTTAATGCCATTGTTAGAGCTATACTCTGCTACGCCTCTCAGGTGTGGGGTTTTCAGGAGTATGATACTGTTGAGGGAGTTCTGTTGGCATTTGTCAAGAAGCTTTTTCATCTTCCAAAATTCACCCCAGGGTACCTCTTGTTCTTGGAGACTGGTCTTCAGACAGTATCTGCTTTCACTCTCCGCTCACACTATGATTACCTGCAGAGAATATTTTGTATGAGACCTTCTTGCCTTCCTCAGAGAGTGGCCATTGAGGTTATAAACTCCAATGTTTGGTGGGCGGAGGAGTGGGCCCTAATGACAGCAAGGTGCGGCGTGCCCAACAACCTCCAATCAGAGGATGCCAAGACTTAAGAGTGGACGCTGGTGTTATTGTGTAGAGGTTCATTGATGATCGGAAATCCTCGTTTGAGAGACGTGCAGCTACTTCGGAGAACTCCACATTATACAGGAAACTGTATCCGAACACCAAGT
This sequence comes from Adelphocoris suturalis, assembly GCA_030762985.1. NCBI lineage: Eukaryota > Metazoa > Arthropoda > Insecta > Hemiptera > Miridae > Adelphocoris > Adelphocoris suturalis. Next base: position 31,018,948 of record CM061051.1, read on the forward strand.
GTGGCAGTCTGACATTGGAGAGCGAACTTGAACTCCAAACCATTTCCTACAGGTCGGTTTGATCTCTGTTCCATGTGCAATTTGTATGTGCGCAAGGACATACACCACTTTCTCTGCGTTTGCCCTATCCTTGCTGAGTTCTGGATTCCCATCTTTGGTACGCCGACACTTTCCCAAGACCAAGCAATACGTATTGTCAGCGGCCCAGACTGGTCAGATTTGGTGAAATACTGCAAACTGGCTTAGAGTTACCGGTTGTCCTTGGTCAGGGAGTTCAACTGGTAGAGTGAACATTTTTTGTCCTTCCCAGTGTTGGAGATGAGGAAGATACCTAATGAACTGCTTTCACCCTAGACATTATTTCCTTTTGAATCAATCAATCAATAATTTATTCGGTCAGTGAATTGTTCAATTTAAGGTGAACAGTCTATTCTGTTCGATGTTCTTTTCTGTTAATTTTTCATTGTTTTTATGACAGCAAACAGCATGATCTATTTATCAGCTTTGTTATTATTATTATTACGTAGTACACGCATAAAAAACATCAATCCATCAAAAAGTTATTTATGTAATATTTTTATCATCTTAGCATTGTGATTTATCTTGCAGCAGAGGAATTTTTTATGATAGTACTCTATGCTGGCTTGTAGTTGTTATTTACTGTTATGTGTCTGTGATATTAGGTTTTAGGGTATGTTGTATTGGAGTGAATGTTATTTATTTGTGTGACTGTGGGATGAGTGTGTTGTTGCTGGTGCGTGGCCTGGGTGTTCCGGCCGCCCTGGGGGCGGCCCCCTTGGCGTTTTTCCCAGGTCAGTGACACCTTTGTCACTTGTTAGGGCTGCCTGCTCAGAAATGGGCAGATGGCCCCGGGAGCCACCGTGGTGGGTGGATCCGGGCCGGTCGGGGCGCTCTACACTCCCGGCCGGCTACACTCGGCAGCTTTGTGCCTCCCCCCTTTTCTTCCATACTCCGCACCCTTGTCCTACTCCCCACAGACATTTATTTACTTAGTCTTTAAAATGACGTTTGCTCTATCGTTGTTATTTGATGATGTTTATGGCAATAAAAAAATTATTATTATTATTAATTCAATATCTCTTATTCCCAGCAAACGGGTTTTAAAAACCATGCGGTTTAGTTTATTTTGTAACTTCATTAATCATCAATTAATCTGTATTTTGTTGAATAAACCTTTCTTCTTCTTATTCTTCTTCTTCTTCTGCTTCTTCTTGTCCTGGTTTCTTGAACTTTTTCTTCCACTTTCCGTTTAGTGTTAATCTTTAGTAGGTAGTTGAGGTTTTGAATAATTTTTTTTTTTTTGAAATTTTCACTCGATTAAGAGTGAGCTCTATTATCAAAAAAATGATTTGTCTTGGTTAGACTTAACGGAAGAACGACAAACCGTGTTTTTGCTGGGCAAAGAGGGGGGTAGTAGGACGTAAATTTATTTATTTCCCTGGAAATATATTCAGAAGAATTAGCGATATTGAACTGTTGACCGAAATATTAGAGCATGTAATATTAGAGTTGAACTGCTGACCGAAATAATAAATCTGATTCTATCCAATACTTAGTGAGCTTAGTCAAGTAACCCAGATAAATGCAGTTGTACTAACTGCTAAGTTGTGCAACGCACGGAGCAAATAAAACAAACTAGATTTTGGACAGATTTGGTGTAATGTAAATTGAAATCAAGGAGGCTTTAGGAATATAGTGCTTGTAATTGTTGCTTAAACCTTGGTAAATCTATAGCTTGCCAATCTAATAGGTACACGATTCAATTGTGGATAATTTTTTGTAGATTTTAGGTTCATAACAACATTTTCTGAGATAAATTGTAGAAACTACAAAATATACTTCGCACATACAAATTCCATAACTTTCAATTTTGTGCACGTCTCTACTTGAAACTTTGTCAGTCACTCTAAATGATGGTACTCACCATGGGTACTTTCAGGCCTAACGCAGCCAGAGCCGGAGCTAAAGGGATGGATATTTTGTCCCCAACACCTCCTGTGCTGTGTTTGTCGCAAGCGTCAAAATCCCATTTAAATACAAAACCTGCAACCAAAATTTAAAAAAATTCACTCGTGAATTGGAGAAATAAGCTCAAAAAGTTTCATTATCATCCAATACGATTTGGAATTGGATAATCTGTGCTCGAACATGATTTCTCGTCTTTATCATCATTTGATGAATGATATTATATCATGCTGTCGCAGAAGCTCCTTAGTCAACCTCAAAAAATTACTAATATGTGAAACATTTACTGAATTTACATTAACAATAAAGATGGTAGATGCCGACAATAAATTAGTAGATATATAAATGAGAAAGCTGATATAGTCACGTTATTTTGATTAAAACATTTGTAGGTCTTATGTTTACATATTCATTAAAAGATTTTCAAAATTAATTGCATTTGCACGTTTTGATATTTTCATGTTTAGCTTTAAATGCAATCTAACTAGTATGTCATGATGGCGGTTTCGAGTAAAAAAAAAGCATACACTTTCCTCAGCCCGTTGCCTTGCTTGCAGAATTCTTTTGGGCCCGCTGAAGACGTTTGAAATAGTTTAAACACATTTTCTCCTATGATCGTATGCTTACGAGCGCTAAAAGCCTATTCATTACAACAATATCATATACGACTCCTAATTTCTCAGTGTCGAATTGGACGCTAAAATTGATTGGAGGAACCTCCTTTAACCCCAGAATGACAACTATCTACGTTAATATATACCGAACAGTCACTCAAAACGGTGATAACAACACGAATAACATGATACACTGACAGTGATTGCCCAAATGTAAACATGCTCTTTTGACTCTATTGCCTCAATTATACAAACAGAATAGATCACGATTCTGACACTGTCACACCCAGTACATTGATGTTCTGAGCTCAATCATGTCAACAAGAATATGAAAATGGGCACGTGAAAACAAGATTAATTAAACATCGGATGGTAGTTAAAGCAAACATGTAGCTAGCAATTAAACGGGGACACCACGATTGGGAACATTGGCCTCGGAGCGGAGCGATAAATAACAACAAAGACAAATTACAATCCTAATGTATACAGTACACATTTACAAAAATCAATTTTACAATATATATAAAATAATAATTTATATTTTATATATATATATATATATATATATATATATATATATATATATATATATATATATATATATATATATATATATATATATTTTGTTTAGGACGAAGCTGAAACGACTATGTACATCTTTAACGGGTTCAGATTAAATTTTGAGAAATGTACATATAGATTTTGAGCTAGCCGCGCACATCGCTGTGAAGTCTGTATTTGATTGCCAATAAGCCACTTGAGTCAGTCGAGGTAACAAAAACACAAGACTCTAATGACGCACTATAGAAAAAAAAAGTTCCAGTCATGCAGCATGATCGTATGAGCGGATTTTAAAACGGATTTCGATTATGACATTAAAAAAAAAAAAAAAATTTATTTAAAAATTTCCGAGCCATTGCAATAGCTTCATTTTCAAAAACAAATTTTCATAACATGAATCGGATCTACGGCAAGAAGATAAAACGCGTTGGTTGCCCATTGCAGAACTTTAGGACATACTATGGACATCGAAAATTTCAAACTGTAGGAAGAGAATCTAATTTGCAAAAAAATATTATTTCTAGAAATGTTTAAGATAAAAAAATCAAATTCAATTAACTTCCGAAAAGACACAAACAACTTGAGCAAAATTTACTCGTATTTGATTGAGGGACTCTAAATTTATAATTACCGTCACCAGTGAACTAGGTAAAACATACGGTTACCTACATAAACTTGAACAATTTTAAATTTGACTTTCTCTCACTGATACTAACTCAGAATTCGATTTTTTATCCCAAAAAAGAAAATAGAGAGTTTTCCCGTCTTTTAAATCTTGTGAAACGCTGTAAAATCGTCATTTTTACCTATGCACCCACGAAAATATACTAGTTTACTCCTTTAAATATCAGTTGTAAATACAAATCGTACCATTAATTTGAAAGGGGGGGGGGGGGGGGGGAGGGGGGTCACTCACAGGCCACTGTGCGCCGTCCTCACTGCTGAGGGATATCATAGAAAGTAAAAATAACACCACAGTTGGGGGGGGGGGGGGGGGGGGGGTTGCAAATCATGAAAGAAATGGAAAATCGTTACACAGTTAGGAGAAACTGAATATATAAATTGGGAAATGAGTAGGTCTTCTGTGTGCACTGTATATTATAATACGAGTAGTATTATCTATAGGTAAATAATCATTATTATCTTTTATTAGCTCAATTGTCTCCTAATGAGTCGAGTTGGTTGTTCTTAGGTGTGTTACAAATTACATCTAATAGAAAACAAACAAATTGAGACAAGTGTACCTGAGTGTACCATGGATTTTGTGAGCCAGGCAGTTTCATTTGCAGATAACCCTCGAATAGCCATAGCCATTAACATTGCTCCTGCAAGCAAATATAAAACGTTGATGAGATGTTTTGCATGTTAGTGTAAGAAGGTAATTATAGGTGTATTATAAAGTAATATGATATTAAATATTAGGTATCAAATAGGTATTGTAAGGGTAGGTGCTTTACCACGCGGTAATTGGGGATGGTTAAGGGTGTACTTGTACATTATATAATTCATGGTACTCGGTCGGTCATGTACAGGCTGGAAGTGCTTAGCAGTCACGCGGTGTTTCAACACGATTTTTTCTCAGTTGCATTCTGTCAGCCATTGGGATCGTGTGTATCATGAGCCTAACTACTAAAAATAAGCTACTTGTCGCTTTTCTCTTGATGAGGTGGAGACGATGATGTCGCTGTGGCATGAGTGTCTTGTAGATGATAACGGCTAACGATTCGGGATAGGTATCGATTAATCAGTAATCAATTAATTGGGCCCGAGTCCGAATATTCCACTTTTTTCCTTAAAATCAGAGTTCAAATAATCCCTTTGTACTTCATCTCCCAGTCGAACCTACATGGTACCAAATTCAATAAAAGAAGCGGAAAAAATAGACGAATACTACAGGGGAAACGGGGGATAAGTGTCATTTTCGCAATTGTGCAGCAGAGCATTTTTTTGTATGGAAAACGCCACTATTGTTCACGTATGAAATTTAAAAAATCAAAAAATATACCAACACGTTGTATAGAATGTAACTGTGTACTCAAATCTCTACGATTAATTCACTATTCGGGTCAGAAAGCCGCCGAACACCGAAATTCCCAATTATACTGGAGAAAAACGGGGTATCTCGATGCATTGCGGGTTTTCTCCATGGTATTCTCTGTCTAAAAAGGAGAGTGAACACAATATTTTCAGCCACAAAACATAAATTTTATTTATAAAACATTCAAAACTTAAGAAAATACAATACTTTATTGTTGTTGAAAATAAATGTTTAGAAACTAAATGTTGTAATTTGTTTATTCGGATATTCTGAAGCAGTTATAGTCGCAATATACGCTTCTAGTGCTAAGGTTTCTGTTCTTTGCTGGTTTTTTTTAGGTCTGATTTTTCTGAAATATGCACTCGTTTTAGAAGAGCAAAACTGCATCATCAACTGTTGCAGATCATCATATTTTTCCCTTGTGATCGTAAGTGATTTCTTGTAGGCTCGATTTGGGAAGTGAAATTCGTAATCACGGAGCTGCTGTTTGATTCTTGGTAATGTCTTCGAAAATCGTTGTTTTTTCATATTTTTCTTATTCCTTGGAGGATTTGGAATCACAATAGAGCTGGTCCAGGCTCCATTGTAGGTATCCCAATGGTACGTCAGTCTGGGATTGTTTATGTCCACGTTCAACTCTCGAGGCGCTCGTTACCCTCCTTTCCCCCAATTGGACAGCATTTTTCGGCTCTTTGAACTCGTTTTTCCCAAATTCAGAAGTGCCTATCGTGTTCGCCATACAAAAATCTATAAGAATCCGACACTAACTCATTTCGAGAAAAAATTACAGTTATCCTCTTTTTCCCCTGTAGTCTTCAGACATTATCCACCAATTTGTACCTAACTTAAGTAAGTACCTACCTGGTAGCTCAGGTATACCCAAAAGGCTACCTAAGAACAGTACTGGTATTTTCCATGATTTAGATATTGAATTTATTCCAATGCGACAATTGGTTATTATATGCAGGTTTCTACTTAGATTTCGTTTTCGTCTTTCAAAAATACATCCGCATTTTAGCGAGTTTTCTTAGAACATGAAGCTATTGCAACTTTTCAAAAAAATTTAAAGATTAAGTTTCCCAGATTTTTCTTCAAGGAGTTTATCGCTTTTTCAAGTGTAATCAGTGTTTCTGATTGGCGAATATATATATATATATATATATATATATATATATATATATATATATATATATATATATATATATATATATATAAACGATGGTTTTTTGAGGTAGTGACCAAGCTAGTCTTGTGGTTAGATGTAGTTTTTTATTGTTCCATATTAACAACGACGTTTCGGCTCTGGATCTGAGCCCTATTCATGTGTATATATTGCCTGGTAGGTAGTTACTGATAATAACTATGCATTGTAAAATGCTGACAGAAAATAGAAACACTGGTTCCTATCAACTCGGAAATATTTAAACAACATTACAATTGTGTATACTACTGACTGAATGATATTACAACATGTTGCATGTCGTACACTGTGGAGTTACACCTCATCTAAGTAGAAATGATGTCCCATACCCCTTATACCTGGGAAAATACTCTGAGGGAGGTAATTAGCAAAAAAACCTTCAAAAATAGGCGAAAAACGCCATTTTTTAGCACTTTTTTGGTCTTTCCTTCAATATGGCCACTAAATTATGCATAAGAACTATCCTTTTATCTTGTCATTGTTTTGTTCCATTTCCGAAGGGTGAAGTCGTAAAAAAAGCTGAATTAACGTTCTTTTACTCTCCTTACTTAACCGAAGGGTGAAGGGAAAGTATTGCAATCACCCTGAAAATCGATTTCTGAAACTCATGCTAGGATGGGCATTATGTTCCACCTGGACCCATACCTTTACGTTTCATGAAAATGTATGTATTTGTGTGTGTATGTTTCAAGGCTTGGATTCATGCATAAGGAACTTAGTCATGTCATCAAAGTTGATGCTAAAAAAAGATTCAACATTATAAAGTTCGGTGGACAATAAAAGTCTCTTCAATGTCTTCTGGAATAAACGGCAGGGGGTAGATCTCACATGTGTTGGGAAGACAGTTGAAGAACCGAATACCAGTTTGAGAAGGGTTAATCTTTGAGGAAGTTGTGAGACGGACCGAGGGAGGGCAGAGATTGAAACGGTTCCTTGTGGTGTAAGTGTGAAAATCGTCTCCTCTCTTCAAGTCATTGATACCACCCAGCAAATTCAGCAAGCACTAATACATATACAGCGCCGGCAATGAGAGTATACCCATATCTCGGAAGTGCCCACGACAGCCATCTCTCCAGCCAAGCCCCTTCATTATTCTATTAGCTCGTTTTTGAAGTTTAAAGTCATTTTCAGTGTGGGAGGAGTTTCCCCACAGTAAAACGCAGTAAGACAATCGACTGTGAAAAAATGAAAATAGACTGGGCGAAACGGAACCGGACAATCTACGCAACATAAGGTTACACGATGCAAGTTTCTTCGACAATTTTTCGACATTACTGGCCCAAGACAGTCGATTGTCAACCTCTAATCCCAGTATATTCACCGAATGAGACAGTCGGCCATTTAGCTGAAAGTACAAACTTTGAGTTTTTTCCGTATTCATCAGTAAAGCAGTGGCGGAACATCAGCCTGTTATTAGGGAAGACGTTCTTAATACATTAGTCTCATGCTCTTCTTGAGATTTTCCGTTTATCACAGCAGAAATATCGTCTGCAAAAAGAGGCAAAATCCTGAGTCTTCAGATCTGTATATTAGATCATTAATGTAAACCAAAAACAGGCATGGGCCAAGCCCCGAACCCTGCTTGATTCCACATGGAATAACCTCTTCAATAGAATTTTCACCATTAATGAAAACTGACTGCTTCCAGCCCTCCTAATAATCAGCAAAAAACGTGATGTGACTGCACTGAAACCATAGTACGAACGTTTTTCCAATAACAAATTAAATGGCACTAATTCAAAAGCTTTAGACAAACCAGATAAACTGTAAGGAAGTGGTCATTTTCCGTTCAAGAGATTCAAGGGCTTCAACAATCACAGAGCAAGCAGCTGAGCTCGTACCTTTCCTGAACCCAAACTGTCTACAGTGCGGGATCTTTCTCTTTTCCAAGTTGTCTATTAACCTCTTCAGTACGATCTCCTCGATCACCTTGACAAACATAGGGAGTTTGGATATGGGCCGGAATTATTCATATCTGCTGCTTCAACTTTTCTTAGGAATAGGGGTGATTGGAGATATTTTAAGGCAGTTTGGGAAATCACCATGCAAAATGTATTCATTGATCAGGAATGCCAATGGTTCAACAATAATATCCGGTAAAAATTTGACCATCTCCAAATTTATCCACCAAAAAAAAAAAAAAAAAAAAAACAGGCGAGCTGCTATTCCTCAGCGACAACATTGCAGCATAAGATTCCTCAACAGAAACCGAACTCAACGAAAATTCTCCCATGAAACTAGGCGCAGTTTTCCGGCTATCATAAAAAGAATCAGAGACAGTATCCGGCAAACGTCACTTGTATACATCAGAGAAGAAGTCACTAAAACCATTACAATCAAGATCGGAATTATATGTAGGATTTTTTGTTTTACAGTCTAGTTCATTGGCCACAACCAGCCATGAAGCGTTGGACTTATTTTGGGCACCAGAAATAACGACATTATTATTTTGGCGTCAGAATTTCAACAAGCCTTTCCCATAGGCACTTTTACTTTCTCTAGCTAACGTACTCAATCTCTCATTACGGGTGGAAAGGGCCATATCCCTAAAAGATTGGTATACATCACGCAATGTCCACCTAGAGCTGTCATAGGGGACTTGTTCTGCTTTGTAAAACCCAAAACTATTCTTCACGAGACTAAAGGGCAAGCCTAGTCAAAAGCCTGGAGAAATATTCTCAAAAACTCAATCGTGGCATTTTAAGAGTTATTAGCTTGATAAACCGAGAACCAAGAACCAGTTGCCAGAAGACAACGAAATTCTGTAGATTGGATGGTTTCTCAAGCCGATATTAAACTTTCACACGGCAAGGAGGATGGATATTTTTATAAATTTTAAACTCAACACCTTTGGGGTCACAGAACCCGGTACTACTCACCAGAGCGTCACACCAATCCTATCCAAAGTTCGTAATAACAACGTCGAGGCACGATGGATTCTCATCCTGACCGAAGTGCGGACTCCTTGATGATTCTTTCAGTGTGACGTGCAGGCCGTAACAAGCAAGCAATTCTTCGGAGATGGTCTGATACATGTAAAGCATTATTTACAACAGAGTCCTCGAAGATTTCAATAGCATCACAACTTATCAGAGTCAAGTCTATGACACTTGTTCCATATCTTCCCAAAAAATGTATAGAGTCACCTTTATTATCATTCAAAGAACGCCCGTTACACTCAATGCGGGTAGAGTGGGTGTATCCAACACAGTAATTCATCATAAGGGGTTTTAAGACCGATTCTGGCATTAAAGTTACTGAGAAAGAGTAGAATGGATCTGCCTAAAGATGGCAGACCAGTATGGATTGTATCTAGCTCAAAATTCGACATTTCGAAAATTTTCTCATCGTGAAGAGTGGGGGACAAACGAATTGTACCCATAACCACGGAAGCTTCAGGAACGATAGTTTGACGAAAATCCAGTAAGAAGAGATATCCCATGTAATATCAAGTGGTAACTTTGTATAGATCATTAACATGATTCCTCCGCTGGCTCTGCCAACATCAGACCTACGTACAGCTTTACAGAGAAACATTTGAACCCATATAAGAATTCAGGAACAATCGCTTGCTCGGAATCCAACCAAGGATCTAGAAATATTAATATATCAAACGAAACTAAAAGTTATGTTTTTCCTTATAAAGCTTGGTTAGGTTTCCAAAGCCATTAAAATTCCACGAACATATCTTGGTTTGTTGTTTTTCAGAAGAAGTTGATGAAACTGATGGCAGGGATGGCGCCATAAATATGTGCTCGAGAATTATGTTGTTGCCAAGGGAAGTCCGTGCCAACTCGAGGGGAGAAGTTCATCGGTATATCGCACCAGATCTATCAAATCTGATTTTTCGTCATCGTCCTTACCGTTAGGGCTCGTTGGGGGTCCGCGCTTCGTCGACTCACTTTCCAAATTTCCAAACATGTTTTTCAAATCATGGATTGAATGAGTATTACCCATCAAATACCAGGGAAAACCCCCTTACCTTGGCCAGCGAGCCACCTTCACCTATTTTTTTGCGGTACACTAACAGAGCACGTCTCTTCTCTCAATTTTTCGTATAATCTTAGGATATGTTGATATTGGATCTCTTTAGCTCATGTGTTTGGGAGAGAACGTCCCATTTAAAACGGCTGACAGGAAAATTCACTTGAATCGGCCGGATTTTTACAACCTTGGTGACCTCCAGACGTGAAACTGAATCGATATTTATATATTTCAAATCAACAACTAACCCTTCCAGGAAAATATTACCGGTTATCTGGTATAGTCCAGCATTATTTATTCATTTTTCTTCCACATTACAAATTTTTGGATTTTTCCTTTTTTTGTTCCTTTTCTAGTGACTCAATTTTAGAACGAAGAAAAGCGTTCTGTTTCTTGGATGCTTCGAAACCATTAGTTCATTCGTCCATCTTCATTCTGCTTACCTTTATATTAGCACTCATATAACAGCCTGCGAGTCTTTAATTGACTTTATATCTTTAGCCATTTCATCAAGCATGTCTAACTTCTGAAGTCTGGTCATTAAGATCGTGTTTGCCATTGTTAACGGTTGTGAATCGAATCGGAGTCAAGTTCATATAATGCTACGGCACGATTGCGCTCCAATTCAAGGAGCCGTCTGAGCAACATATTTCAATAGCCCACCTATTAATCTGCTTGTGGCTGATGGTAACAAATGATCCCCACCACGGAAGATCCCCACCATCCTTAGCTGATCCCCACTATGACACGAGTGGTGGCGGTGTGATGGAAGCGAGGGAAAATTATCTCTCTCCGATCACAAGCACTTTCGCAAACAACAACGCAACAACAAACAACAATGCGATTTCACAAAATACCTGAGCACTTGCTCAAGAGCGTTAGACATAACGAAACCAATGGCCTGGGTAACATAGCATATTACGGCTCTCATAAGCGCATTAAAAAGTTTATATTTAGCTGAGGCCAGAATGGATGAGACGCTGTGGACGTTGTTGATGGCCAGTTTTGCAGCGGAACTCCTCTGCAAATTGCCTAAAATTGATCACAAAGAAGTAAATTGTAAAAAGCAAGTGGAAATTTCTATTTTAGAGAACAGAATTTGTTTTTTACTTGATGTATAAATAGGTTTGTGGGTTTTTCTTTGATTGTTTGGTTGATTATTGCAACATTCTACTAAGTTTCATATCACATGGGCCATGAGGCATAGTTTTGAAAGATCTATTAGCCAATGTCGTGGGCTCATTGATCTAGAGGAGACTTGAAGGTTGTTGAATATCAAGGTTCCACCCAAGCTGAAGAACTTTGAAGAACTGAAGAACAAATTTATTCATATATTGTAATTCTTAACGACAATAAGATGTTTTTAGATAGCTCTGAATGTTTTATATCAAACAATTCACCCTATGTCATGTCATAGTCGGGAGATTCCGGCATCATTAGCATTGGTATTCTTCACCAAAATGTAAAATGGACTAAAATTTCCTCAATGTATCTAACATTTGACATTTTATTAACTCCCTTATTCGTACCTAATTTCATTTTAATGTTCGTTATTTTTACTTCCAAACTATTGAAGTTAAAGAAGCTATGTATTTGTGGAGGAAGTTGAAAATTTGTTTATTCTACGAAATGAAAATATCCACCCATACTTCTTGCATTTAACAGCTTTCTGAACAATTATGGTTCCTTATCTGTGCTAGAAATTGCCCCGAGCAAAACTATAGTATTCCGATTGTTATAATTTTCAGGAATCAGAACCTAGATGTTCTCGAGTTCACAAACGTCAATTTCTTGGAACACCTATCCCTCACAATCTCATGGCCCGAATTCGGTCAAGATCGGGGCGAAGTTGAAAGATGGACTCAAAGTGATTACCCCCATGAATTTAATCGCGATTGGTTCAACGCATGCGCAAACGTAAAACGCATCAGAGATAAAACTTCGAATAATTAGGCCGAATCGTATAAAAATTATAGAGATTGTGCGGATTACTCCTAGATGGTCGCGTATAGATTTCATGACAAGTGTATGCGCTTGCGCAAATTTGAATTTCTAGAAGCGCTTATTTCTGATTTATTGGCCGGAATTTGCTCAAAATTGCAAGGCAGTTGGAGTGATGAACCCTAAGTTACGGGTTAGTTGGCTTAATGTTAGTTGACATAAAATGCATTGTCGGAGATAATGCAACAAACGCCAAAAATATTCAGCCGAATCTGAAGAAATATTCAGTATTGTTCGGGAAAGCTTGCTGAAGTTTAATTTCCATGTTCCAATAAGCGAGGAAGGTATACTTACTACCCACTAGACTAGGATGACTCTTTATTTATCATTCCCAGTATTATTCTCAACTGGGTACTCTTCCGTTGTCGTAATATCGCAAGTAATGAGCAAACAGTTTCTACTCCTATTGATTTAGTGTACGACAACTGCGACCAAGTGTTTTATCTATTGCGTTTGTTTATCAGACGTAAGAATAGACTGATTCAGTAGAGCCGATGCGATCGTAGATATACAAAAGACGGATTTAATATTCTTAGATAGATTCGTATTAGCCGGATTCAGAGTATATATGTTCTCATACTAATCTTATGGTATCAATAACTTCATTGAACTGAAATGAATTTATTGAAGATCTAGAAATTTCATAAGTGAATACTTGTTTTCCCATGGACTTATTATAGTGTTATTCCTACCATCCCATACGTACGTATTTCGAATGTGGGAAATGACAGACGCCTGAAATACAGCTGGGAATATCAGTTCGTTAGGTCGCATTCTAAGAATATACTTGTAAACATGCGAGGTCGGTAACTAGCTGGTGGACGCATACATTTCGTTGGGATAACAAAAACTGCAAAGAAAGCTCCCGCATATCATAAAAAATAACTAAATTTATCTCACTTTAGTGTGTGTGTGTGTGTGTGTGTCTTCTACACTGTTAACTGTTGGTAACATTTGTTGGCGAGTGTGGCTGCGTATAGTCCCATATCAAGTGAACGTTTGCGCGTTTTTGTTTTCAAGTTTGTATTGTGCGTTTATTAACCCGATAGTGATGGAATTCTTAGGAGATTGAGCAGGGCTAAACCCTCACAAATCTTGAAAACTTTATCAAAATCGACCCATTAATCTCAGAGTTTCGTCTGTGTTAACCAATTTTAGTTTTGAGCAAATACTACAAGCAATAAAATTCATGAGGCATAAAAGTATACCCACTTACTCCCCTAGCCTGAACTAAATCGGCCTGATAGATCATGAGAAATCGACGTTATAAGAAATTCAAGTTTGCGCATGCTCACGCGTTGCTATTCATTCGACGACAATGAAATTTATTGGGAACCATCTTGAATCTAACCCGCACAATCCCTGAAAATTTCATCACAATCGGATTAAAACTTCTGTATTATTGGGCATAACAATGACTAGGCACTGACACACAGACTGACAGATATGTAAACAAAATTAAATAAAACTCTAATTCTAAAAATTGATTTTGGAGAGGATTTTTTAAACTTCTTACACGAACACACAGCTTCCCTACGTTCGGTAGCAAGGAAGGAAAATTTCTAACGAAGCGACGTTTCTAGGCATACCAGGGACTGCTGTTTTAGTAAAAAGAAATTTTCTTAAATTCAAGTTTTTAATTTAAATTATTTTAGCGGTACTTATTGAGTATAAGAACACTTGGAGTGGTATTGGGTGGAATCTGTGTCACTCGATCCCACCTTAAGAGTACCAGTAATGTGAGTTTCATCGAAATAAAAATGTTTTAAACTCGATTTCGAGCTGGAAATATACGAGTATATGTATTCTCATAAAAATTATATGTGAGCATTTCAGATGTAAAAATGTTAGGGTCAATGAACAGTTTCGGAATGTTCTTAATGGATTTTCATTAAATGAATTTCATTTCATACAATTTTGGAACTATTGCGAACGCCATTTTCATTCAAAAATTACTAAATGAAGAAGAAGAAGAAGAAATACAAATCTGACTAATGGAAAGCGTGACATCACCTCATAACGTGAACATTAATTTCAGTTTGGTGACTGGGAGGATTTCGAATATATTGATTTGTATATGCTTCAGCAGGAGCATAGCTTGAAAGAAAATAATGATAACATTTTAAAATAAGAGCCAAAGTACCTGCTTAGAATAATTCACGTCTGTAGCAGGCTGCTATCAATCAACGGGCGTTGAATGTCCAAAAAATCTTCCTTAAAAATTACATTTAGTTCTTCTGAAAATTGTAAAAGTTCTGAGTGTCGTTAGTACACAATTATTAGGGGTTTGTAATTTTATTTACTTGGTTTGATTCAGATTGATTAAAGGTGTGTTGCAGAAAAGATTTTCAAGATGATAACATTTCTGGAAATACCATTAATAATGATAACTATCTCACGGAGTGTTATGAAAGTAGGTATCTGAAGTGTGTTAAATGCTGGTTTCCGGATTCTGATCATCAACATTTTAACGAAACACTACGTTTAAAGTCTTACCGATTTGAGCTTTGCCGTTGTGGTCGCTATTAGATGATATCGAGATGAAATAATCAATTTCGGCTTCAGTTAGTTCCTTATCATTCCTCTTCTTGGCAAGTAAAGCTACAATGTCCATTCCCGACATATCTATACCGGTGTTGGTCTCTAACAACGCTGTGGTTAAGGTAGGCAAGATAGGATCTACGTCTGCGTAGGCAACCTGACTGAACTACCGATTGGGAGCAGCACCATGTGGTAGACGCTAAGAACAAACCTCAACTGCAGTCATGCGCATTGATGAAAATTCCAGCGTAGGAAAGCGGAGTGAGGGGATGAGAGGTCCTTGAGAATTTATTGCAGTGACGCTACGGCTGGCTTCCGCCGTTTCATTGAGTTATGGATGATTCATCCGTTGATAAAACTGCATAATCTGCAGTTTTGTCTCATTCCTATTATTATCGAATTTTCGTAGAAAAAGGAGCTATTGCAATGGATCCGAAAATTTTAAAATCAAAATTTTCGAAGAATTTATTCATTGAAATCCGTTTCGAGACATTCTGAGACGAATCCTAAATTTTAACGGTTTTAGCGAATTTTTGAAAATTAAAGCCTCAAAAAAATTAAGCTGCAGAAATCCGTTTCAGGCTATTCTCTCTGAAGCCTCAAAATTTGTAGAATGCTGAAACTTCAAACAAATTTTTGAAAAAAATGATCGGATTATCTTCGGGTTGCAGTCAAAAATTTCAAAAAGCCTGTTTTTTCCGAAATAATTTTTTTAGCATACTAACTATTCGGAATGAATCATCAAAAATTCAAAGTTGAAAAATCAGTCAAAAATTAACGCTAGTTGTAAAAATAATATTTTCAAAAATTCGCTCATGTCATGCTGCATGATGGTATGTATGTATGTATGTATGTATGTATGTATGTGTCATTCCAGACGATAACTGTCCGTAGAATTGTGCTAGAAACTTCAAACAAATTTTAAAATGTTAAGGACACAAAACGAAAGTTCAAGTTCGTTGGCCAGCATGATCGGATTACATCTTCGGGTTGAAATTTTCAAAAATGTAGTCAAAAATTTCAAAATAGCCTGTTTTTTGCGATATGTTGTGCGAAATAATTTTTTCAGCATACTAACATGTGGTATACTCGGAATCATCGTAAAATTTCCTATAAGAATATGTATCAAGTTTTCAAAAATTTCAAAGTTGAAAAATCAGTCAAAAATCGAAATAATGCCGTTCGCTAGTTGTAAAAATCGGTAATATTTGCATGAAACATTGTCCAAATTCAGATTGAACTACTCTTATGGAAGAGTACCTCTTAATTATTTTTAATAATTTGATTTCATGTTTGTCTATCGAAATCATAAACTAAAATTTCTCTATACGATCAATAGCGACTGAAATGTCGAAGATTTCTTCAAAAATTCGCTCATGGGGTCATGCTGCATGACTGGACTTTTTTCATATGTATATAAATATATATGTACATATTTGCCACTCCGTTCTTGCGCCGAAAAATCAAGTATTTCAAACGAAAGGATGAGTTCGTTGGCCAACTCTTTTTGAGCACAATAAACTGGTCAAATTTAAAGAAATGTGCTCAAAAATCACTAAAAATTACTAAGAACGTCTAAAAATCGTTAAGTTTATATTTGCATCATAATTTTCGTCAAAAGAAACTTATCAACGATGAACTAGAAAATTATAAAATTTATTCACAAAATTGTGATAAAAAAATGTAGTTAAATTTCATCAATATTTGCTGAAAAATCAAACAGAAAAATTGAAACATCCACAATCTGTTATGAATTGTAGAATATGATTTAGTACGATTTTATTTGCCGAAAAATTGGTGGTTAACAATTTCTTTGCACTCAAAGTGCTCAAATTTCAAAAATTAGTAACATAATATAATACGATAATCTACGAAATTCCGCTCATACGGTCATGACTGGAACTCTTTTTTATTAGTTGAAGCATATCGTCAATGAGTGTTTTCCTCGAATCATTTTATATTTTTTAAACGGAAATAGATTCCATTTTAAGAAATTTGCCACCATTCGCTCTCTCCTACGATAAGTAGTTTCCTTCTTTCGATTTTTCAAAGTTTCCCGTACTAGTGACGTCACACTGTGCAGGGGGGTTCAGGCCAGGTGGGATATGTGCTTGGACGTCACGAGTGCGTGGAACTTTGAAAAATGATATACTTGCATTGCCGTCGAGACCAGTAGTAGCCATTGCGCATGCGCAAACGTGAATTTTGATAACGTCGATTTCTCATCATCTACTGGTTCGATTTCGTTCAAACTCCGGAAAGACGCTCTATGCATTATATCGGGATTGGTTGAGTAATTACTATTGCACACGTGGAGAGCTAAAATTGTCTGACACAGACAAAACCCTGAGGCTAATAGACCGAATTTTATGCAATTTTGAGGGATTGTGCGGGTTAGCCTATAAATTTCGTCGACGTTGGATAAATGGTAGTATGTGCGCGAGCTCAAACGTGAATTCCTTATAACGTCGGTTTCTCATCATCTGTCAGTCCGATTTCATTCAAACTTCGGGGGTAGTTGTGTATATGTTCCAGAAAAATTCCATTACATCAAGATTGTTCCAGTAATAACTTTGCACATGCGCATAAATAATATTTGTTGACACTCCGAGACTAATGGTCCGATTTTGATGAAATTTTCAAGGATTGCACGGATTAATTTCCAGAAAATAATCTAACAATTTCATATATAGTACTTTAGATGGTGAATGCCGTTGGATTGATGGTACGTTATGCTCATGTGCAAAAATTAATTCTAGCCCTATTTTGTATATCAGCATGTCTACACATATTGCTGTTCTGTTTTGACATGGATGTGTCTTTTGGCTGGGGGTCTATGTATTAATTTCGTGTGAGATTTTTTGTTTCCACCCAAAAAATGGAACATACAAATTGGGGTAGGTATAGAGGGAGAATTCGGCAACGTGAGATGCTGTGACGTGTTAGATAACTAAGAGCTTTCCATAGAATGGATAACGACTTCTGTAGGTGAAGAACTGACGGATATACATTTTTCTAGTTACCGGGATTTTTCTAATGATTTTCCATTGAATAATAGTTGAGTAAACAGTAAATAACGTTGTCCAATAGATTTAGAACGCATAGCAACGCTAAAATCAGTTCTCTAGTTGTAGTAGAGTAAGAAAGTGTCACAACCAACGAACTATATAACATATTATAGTTATATAGTTTGTTGGTCACTCCTTCTTCCGAGTGTTCAAAAATGTCGTCAAGTGAACGTATCAAACGATTTCTCAAATGCATTGAGAAGCCTTAGGACATATCCATGCCATGAGGTAAATGCCATAAGCGGTAAAATTTTACATTTTATTCATACATTTTAAGAATTACTTGGATTAGTATTGGACTCTGCTTATGTGAGTTAAATAAACTGCATTTTTCCTTTCTTAGTTCGTAGGTGGGAGTCGGTTGTGGTTCTCTTAGGCCCGTGGGCGGTCTTGCCTAGCGATATACTCCTGAGGAGCCAAGATTGTCAGGATTGTCTTGTCAGAGTTACTCATCCGAGAATGGGTGTGCAACTTCGGGAGGCCGCCATGGTGGGTCGGGTCCGGGCTCGGGGGGACGCCCTGGCCGATCTAAATGTATTCAATCATTTGGGCACCTACTTTATTCTTCAACTAATTATATTCGTCCAAGTTAAAACATATGAGGAGGCTGTACTGTCCACCCAACTTGGCAGATTTTATTTCATGTTCCTACAGTTACTTGGTAATCTGTTTCAGATGACCCTAAGCTACCCAGGGTCCTCGGGATGTACTCTGTGCTAAAGGCCATAGTTCTGACCCTCTGCACTGTTTTCATCCACTACATCCCGTAAGGTTAAATTTCTTTTAGCATGGAACATACTTTAGCCATCACCTAACTGGGCAAAAACGTGACGAAACCATGGAACGAAAGTAGCGCGGGATTTTGTAATGATTTTCACTTACAACCGACCCGTTTCTAGGGAAATGTATCGCCTTTAGTTTTCATCCCATACGACAATCGTTCGCCATTCGTTGAAAAGCCCTCAATTTATGCGTAAATTATATACTGCCAAAACCGCTGTGAATATGGACGAAGCTGAGATATACCCCTGATTTAAAAGAACTGTAAACAACATTCGCGGTAAAAACCAACATCGATTTTTTTCTTTTGATTTTCACGTTCAACCAAGCCGTTGCTGGGGAAATGAAACTTCTTTAGTTTTCACCGGACAAAAATCGTTCTCCACTCGGTGGAAAGCTCTCGATTTATCACACATTTCTTTCGTACTTGTTCTTCTATTCATTTCGTAGTTTCATATTTATTTATGTTATAAATGGATATATGTAGTAAACAATACCGCTTGTGTTGTTGTCACTTGGTTGAGAATGAATATAATCTTGGTTATATTGATTGTAGACGCGCACCATAACAGAAAATTACCTACTTAGGTACTCTGTTCTAATTTCGATTAGTAAAACATGTATGTCGTAGTTTTAAATTTATTTAATTTACGAATTAGCGGGAAGAAAGCATGTTCCATGTTTTAACATTTTAGCATTTTAGCCGAACGCTCAAGGCGGAAAGTGACCGGGGGTCCAGGGGGGCGAAGCCCCCCTGGTGGGGTCAATGGGAGGAGTTTCTTTCGGGCATCACTACACCTACACGGCGCTCAGTGTTTCGACTAATGTGTTCTAGATAGAATAAAAGTAAAAATAAGCGCAGAAAAACTCGGCGTTGTGCACCGCGGCAGGGGGCCACCCCCTTCCTTCCTTGCTACCGACTAAAATTAGAAACCATGGAACATGCCACCATTCGTGCTCTCCTACGATAAGTAGTGTCCTTCTTTCGATTTTTCAAAGTTTACCGTACTAGTGACGTCACACTGTGCAAGGGGGTCCCGGCCAGGTGGGAGGTGTGCTTGGACGTCATGAGTGCGAGGAACTTTGAAAAATTATAGAGAAAACTCCTCATCGTTGGAGTGCTGTTGATGACAAACTTCATAGGACGGAATCTTCTTCCATTTTTAAATAGTTTAAGCACCTTTTTGCACCCTAACGCTCATTGCTTCTACAACAGCATTTAGCCTCCAACTGTACCAAGGTAGCGGAATCATATAAATCACTTTCTGGAGACGAAAATCCAAATTCTCCAAAATCAGTATTTCTCCTCATATTTTACATTTTAGATCGTCCTATTAAAATGTTTTATTTCAGTCTGTCTGGCAATTTATGCATTTGCTAATTTATTATTTTCTTTAGGATCCTGAAGCCCACAAATATATAAAAGCAGTATAATATTTTGGAATTATGTAACGCATAGTAACATTTAAAAGTTCCAGTCATGCAGCATGATCGAATGAGCGACTTTGCGTGAATTATCGTATTATATCATGTTACATTGTTTTGAAATTGGATTATTCTGAGTGCGAAGACATTGTTGACTACCAATTTTATGTAAAAAAAAAAAAACTTCAAAATAAATCTTGAGATTAAAGAAGGATTTTGGAGTTTTAGGTTTTTGGCGTATTTTATCGATTATAATTAAATAATAATGAAATTTAAGTACATTTTTCGGCACAATTTCGTGGATAATTTTTTGAAAGTTCTAATTCATTGTTGATAAGCTTTTTTGACTAAAATTCTACTAAAAAAAAATACATGAATTAATAAATTTAACAGTTTCTAGCCTTTTTTTAAGCCATTTTGAATGATTTTAAGCACATTTTTTTAAACTTGACCAATTTAAAGTGCTTACAAAGTGCTGGCCAACATACCGATTGGCGCAAAAACGGAATTTTTATCTCAATCCTAAGGAGAGTTATCCACTGGAATGACACACACACACACACGCTCACACACATATACATATAGATACAACGTATGGAAAAGTGATGAACTGTGGGATTTGTTTCAGTATGCCTCAAAACGGATTTCAATGGAGAAAATTTCAAAAATGTTTGTTTTACAAATTTTGGAGCCATTACAATAGCTTTATTTTTTACACAAATTCGCTAAAAAGAAGGCAATGACAAGAGTGTAGGTAAGTACTCGTAATTAGAGTTAGACTAATTAAAATCAGGGTGAACACACTAAGGTTTGCAACTAATTTGCAACAAAAAGTTCTTCCGACAAATTTTTTCAACGCTTTGTTTTCGAGTACCTATTTTGACATTCCAGATTTTTCTTTTGTGTTCTCTACTTTATGACTTTCATTAAAACGGTCATAACTCTCTCAGGTCTTCCGTAAAATCAAAAATGAGGACATCGTTGGAAAGAATGTTAAATTTCCTATCAGAAGTCAAGCAGCTGTAGGCTGCCCACTCGTCGGAATGGATTTCGGAACCAGACCTGCATTCTCTTCCTATTATCGGCAGCAGTGTGGCCCGGTCTCGTCGCAATAAATAAAAATATCGGCAATCACTCCCTTGCTTCAGCCCGAAAACCCAAGGCCCGTCAACTCGTGCTCCGTGACTGCGATTATTTTGTACGTCGGCCTCGTCATCCTCACTTGAAGGTGGGTGGCCTCCTTGTAGCATTCTAGCCCTGTTGTATTTCCTCCTCCCAGCGAATCGGGCTTAGTCGATTTGAATGGGGTTTCCAGACGTTCCAACCATTTGATAACCGATGTGCATACCTCGCGACACATATTATACCAGTCCGTCACTGTGGAACTTCGATCACAAATAAATACACCAATTCAAGTATTTGCCTCATGGTCAGATTGCTGTAGGTACGTCCGTTTGCATCCGCGTGGTAAAAAAATTTGTTTTCGTTCCTCACTGTTTTAGATGTTTGACAACCTCTTTGTGGGCACCTAAACATAGGAACCCACTCACCATGCCGATTTTTTCTTCATTTACTCTCCGTAATTGTTCCACATTATCCTTATTGTCCCACACTAGCCGGTAGTATCTTCAAGTAAACCATGTTCAGTAAAAAATTTCACACACGCATCTTCACTAACTACTACAGTACTATAAAATTCCATAAAAAACATCACGAATAATCAACATAAAAAACACGGAAACAGGAAACACACGATCAAAGCTATATTATCAAAGCGGAGAAAGAATATCACAGATGGAACAAGACCCGTTCGTCACCACGAGTTGACTGAAACACTGAATGGTACTATGTAGGGAAGCTATCAAGTTTGATGACAGGAAAACTCTTGTCACATATATTTAGAAGGGCAGCCTTTCTTATAGAATATAGTAAGGCAAGATCTGTAGAGCGCACTTCGACCCCAGGCAGCGCGGAAGCCCGTGTAGAGCACACATTGCACCGGCACCAAACTCATCTCAAATTTGCAAATCACCATTTTCGCTTCCTCACAACTAAAGGTAGGGAAGCTTTGTGTTCGTGAGAGGATTCGAATAAATTTTTGTCTTCCAAAATCCAAATTCCCACTAGCTTTTTGCATTTAAGAGCTTGCTGATCAATTTTTGTTCCGTGCCTGTCTGTTTTGCTTCCGAGACTGCAAGGCAGCGGAAGCTTTGTTTTCACTTTCGAAATGAAAAAAATTTTTTTGCTCCAAAATCAAAATTTCCACTCGCATTTTGCGTTTCAGAGCCTCCTGAACAAATTTGGTTCCGTGTCTGTCTGTCTGTCTGTCCGTCCACATTTCCTTGTAACAGCCATAACTTCCACAATTTTGATCCGATTTTAACCAAATTCTCAGGAATCGCGCGGGATAAGCTCTAAATGGTCCCCTACCAACTTCATCATGATCGAATTAATGGTAGCTTCTGCGCAGGCGCTAACGTGAATTCCTTGTGACGGTCATAACTCGGTCAATGTTGAACGGATTTCGGTCAGATTTTCAGGGATGATGTGGGTAAGATCCCTTGAGACCCCATAAGACAATCATCATAATTGCATTAGCGGTACGCTCTGCGCATGCGTGAACGAAATATTCTTGTTACGGTCCTTGCAACAGCCGTAATTTCCACAATTTTGATGCGATTTTCTTCAAATTTTTAGGGATCGTGCGGGTATAGCTCTACATGGTCCCCTATCAGTTCCGTCATGATCGAATCAACGGTAGCCTCTGCGCAGGCGCAAACAAAATTTTCTTGTTTCGGTCATAACTCAAAATCTCATAGATCATAGATCAAAATATTAATGAAATCCTGTAAATCAATTAAAAACTCCTTCAGTTTTGATCCGATTTAGACGAAATTTTCAGGGAACATGCGGACTACATTCTGGATGGTCCCATATTAAAATCAAAATTTTCCTTATTAATTTCATTTATTATATGTACCATTCAGCTTCCAATTTCCCACCTTATTAATTCCCTGATGCCAGAACCGGTCGTTTCTAGTTTTCTGGAATTTAATGGTGACGTACTGTGAAGGTCACGAGGAAGCTCATGTGCCTTTTCCTTGGCAGTGTATTTTGTCTGTGATAACGCCCAAAACTATAACTTTCAGTCCGATTTCGATGAAATTTCCAGGGATTGTGCGGGTAAGCTCCTAGACGGTCCCCTATAAATTTCACCAACGTCGGATTAATAGTAACATTAATGGTAATCATGGTTTGCTCTCATCTCTTCATATGATTCTCGAACTTTTTTTCATTAACACGCTTAGTTTTCGAGTAATTTAAATTTTTTTTTTTTTCTCGTGTTTTCGACCTTTTGTCACTAAAACGATCATAACTCCCTTAATTTGCTGTGTAAATTCAAATCTGAGGATACCGTTGATAAAACATTTCAAGAATTAAGATTTGAGACATGAAACAGCCCTCTGAAAAGCAAATTTTACCTGATTAGGGAAAACTTGAGTTTTTTCAATTGGAAATTGAACTATGAGAACCAATATGTTTTCAAGACACAAGAACGGTAAAAACTGCGCCAAAACCTCACCTTTTCAACGGTGGTCAATGTTTTACTTTTACTTTGCTAATTAAGGTAGGAGACTATGTTTTATGTCGAAAAATGTCGCATTTTCACTTAAATTGAGGGTTTTCTTGAAAAAATACCTCAAATGAAAATACGAGTTCGGAGTCGGTCTACGTAATTTGTAACGCTGTATCGAATGGTAACACTTACTTACTTTCCCAACCCCGTAATAATCGAGTCTTACACTTTAGCTTCCTCGATTCACCTTTAAAAACAAATGAAATTTATCATGCCAAAAAACTTGGGTATAACGAAGTTGGGGAGATATTCAAGTGTTACCATTCGATTCAGCGTAAAAAAAAAAAAAAAAAAAAAAAAAAAAAAAAAAAAAAAAAAAAAAAAAAAAAAAAAAAAAACCAAACTTGTATTTTCACAGAAGGTAATTTTTCAAGAAAACCCTCAATTTCAGTGAAAAAAAAAAACGATGTATTTCGTCATTAAAAAATCGTTTTCCTCTAATTTGCAAAGTAAAAGTAAAATCGACTTCACTGTTAATAAGTGAGATTTTGGCGCACAAATATTGGTTCTCGTAATTCAATTGCCGATTGAAAAAACTCACGGTTTTCCAAATGAGGTAAGATTTGCTTGTCAGAGGGCTTAATTCTCAAACTTCAATTCTTGAGATAGCTCAGGCATCTATCAAATAGCCAATTTGATGGTTTTTCAACGGTATCCTCAAATTTCAATTTACACAGCAAATTAAGAAAGTTATGATCGTTTTAGTGACAAAAGGTCGATAACACGAATAAGATCGTAAACATCAAATAACTCAAAAACTGAGCTTAATTTAAAAAAAAAAAAAAAACTAGAAGAGGAACTTTCGATTAGAAATGAGCTCTTGAATCAACCCCTGAAGTACTGACCACCTTATGCGGGACACCTTGTATAAAGTGACAGATCCACTGACTGACTTCAGTACTGTTTCAGCGTGTGTTACTTCCTGATGATGATGTCTTTACATCCAAAGCCCTCGCGCCCGGTAATCGACTTGCTGGTGAAGACAGACTCCTTCGAAAGGTATATACATGATAATGAGAAGTATAGGGTCGATCTTGCCACAGTTTTTCTCACTGAATCGAATAGATCTCAAAGATCTCTCTGGTCCCATATCAGCCGAGTTCCATACCAATGAATACAAATGATTGAGCATAAATGATGATAAAAAAACTTCAATTAATGTCTAAAACATATTCTTTAAGTAATTCATGCATTACGGGAACGTCCCTATGTCTAATTATTACAGGATTTTTGGTGAGAATAGCGAACAGATCATGATTTTACTGGATGTCCCCTCCATGAAAACCTAACAAGAATTTAATGCGAAGAATACCCCCTCCGCTCCCTCAACCCACCTATACGACCATAACGAAGTATGAACTGCTTTTACAGTGTAAAATTGAACTACGAGCGAATCACGAAAATACGTTGGAAATATCATGATTCAAAAATTTAATATCGGAAGTGCCTGCAACTGAATCTTTTAGCCAGGTCGAATCATTCAATTGGGTCACTAAAATAGGAGAAGCAAATATAGAAGATCGGTTCTTCAAACTCCGTACGGTTCGTGTAACACTTTCCAGTATACTTGTTAATCATCTAGATAAACTACCTAGCGTTTTTTTACGATCTGGAGTTAATAAAACACTAACATCAACCTACATCAACTCAAACTCAGGCAAGGTCGTGCTAACATTACTGTGTCAAGGCAACTACACCCGCTCAAGGTCTCGTTTTAATTCAGATTGGGTTTCAAGTGTTTGATGATATTGAGTGATTGAGAATTTATTTAGAACTGATAAAGAAAGAATTATTCGTCTTCAGTAGTGTATATACATGAGGTCAAGCTTTCTCAAAGATCCTTGCCGATTTTTAAGACTCCCTACAAACGTATGATTAATCATGGTAACTGCATCTTCCATCCCCTTAAAATTTTAAATGCTACTTTACCGTAATTTAGTTTATTATAGTATATGCTTTTTCAACTCCAGCATAAGAGGAACAACTTTATTCCAACAAACAAATTTCAATTATTAATGATTAGTAACCCTGAATGTTTGTTCGAAAGTTTTTTGAGTTTTAGCGAATTTTTGTAGAACTGGAGCTATTGCAATGCCTCCGAAAATTGAAAAATCATAATTTTTAAAAATAGTCTTCATGGAAAAATGCCTTCAAGGAAACGATTCACTGAAGGTTGCTCTGTTTCATATACATATATATATATGTATGTGTGTGTGTGTGTGTGTGTGTGTGTGTGTGTGTGTGTGTGTGTGTGTGTGTGTGTGTGTGTGTGTGTGTGTGTGTGTGTTGTGTGTGTGTGTGTGTGAATCCCCCATTTCTTCCTTCCCAGTTGGTGGTATGGGCTTCAGAGGGCTTGGGGCCCGTGACTATCGCCACTTTTATGCCGTCCAGGTGGCTACACTAGCCACCTCGGTGAGGTTTTCGAGGAGTATTCGCGGGAAAGTAGACACCCTTTGCCGTGCCTGTCGGGGTAAAAATGAGAATCTCTATCATGTAAAGCTTATCAATGATTGAATGTGTCAGAATTACTTGACATTAAATTAAAAAAACAAAAATGTGTGTGATAGATACACACAATTTAGCATCGATGATAGAAAGGGTGATCCGGAGCTCCTGCGACACCCTCTTAAGTTCAATAATTCTTCTTGGAGTGCCGATTCCGAAAAACTCGAACTTTTTATAAGAGTATTTTTGCTTTTGGAATTATGAAATTTAAAATGTGGCTGTTGATTCGCTGAAGGAAATCTTCGACTTCTGAAGGTAAGGTTAGTGGGAATAGTTGCATGTCAAAGTTGACGCTAAATATGGAAACCCTATGTCATAACTGCTCTATAAGTATCTCTTTGGTTTCTCGACCAACTGTGTTCAACGAAATAGCAAATGAAAGAAATGTAGGTATGAAGGAACTTGCCACCCTTTCGGAAATCTCTTGGTGGCAGTTAATGTTCATCTACTGAAATCCCGAGTGCTGAGGCCGTTGGAGTATGAGTGGGAATCGTCGAACATTCCAATTCCATTAGAGTCCGCTATTCCCTTTCATTTACAGCCCTCACTTATTGCGGTACTGGCCCGTAGAGTGTTTGAGGGGGTCAGATTCAATTTTCGTTCGGAGGCCCCAGACGCTGTCAGGCTTTGCCGGAAGCTTTGTTAGTTAGTAGGTGTCCTAATAAAAATGCCGGATCACTCGAGGGGTTTATGACGAACCGACAGTTCGAGGACCTCAACGTAAGAGATTTTATTATAGGCGAGAATTGGGATTCATTTGCTCCTAAATGTACCTAGTTTTCGATCGCTATGCATCCACGTAACCATGTGAAATTACTGAATTAAATTTGGCTTTCAAATCAAGCAGAATACCTGTTTCATAAAAAAAAGTCCTATTCATGCAGGATGATCCTATTAGCGACTTTTTTTAAATAATCGTATTAGGTTATGTTAAAATGTTTTGGAATTTTGGAACTTTGAGCGCAAAGAATTGGTTACCTAACTAACCGTTGTTTGGTCTAAAAAAACTTGTTCTACATAATTATCTGATATTCAGTCAAAAGTTTGGATTTTAAGCGTTATTTCACAGGTTTTACAGATTTTCTTAGCACATATTTTGATGATATTTTAGCAAAATTTTCAGCGAATTTTTCGCATACATTTTTTTATGTTCTAGGTCAAAGTTGGTTAACTTCTTTTGAGTAATATACCTACTGCTAAGAGACATCGATTGGAATACTTTTAAAAATATGAACAACTTACTGTGTTCAAAAAGTGCTGCTCAACAAATTCTTTTTTTTTTTTTTTTTTTGGAATCCTAGATTTTATGGCGAATGAACAAAGGCGGAGGGGGCACATAAATCAAAATAGAAAAAATTAAATTAAAAAACGCTGCAAATTATTACACAATCGTTTATTATTTATTTGTTGGATAGCCCTTCTACGCAGATCATTGGCCTATAATTCATTATTAAACCCTGTATGTAATATATGATCAGAACATGGCGCATCGTTACTCCGAGAAGATTTACATTTTTACTGTTCCAAGACCCCGCAATTTTTCGCTTCTTAGTAAAAATGTTTGAAAAAACAGCAAAACCAGTAGTGCAGAAAAGAGCATATAAAAGGAAGAAATGTTTCAAGTAAAATTATACAATGAGTAAATTTTTGTTAGAGAAATTACTTTTAAATATTAACAATTAAACATTTCTAAGTAAATAGCTATTCATCCAGAGGGTTCGGACTCCAATCCGCTGAAGTAATGCAATTTTAATTTATGAATGATTTGCATTCTAGATGGGCTGGATAATTATTTATAACATCCTATAGTATGGTATAATATATACTATGGCTTGTTTAAGGTATAATATGTTTATGGGTATTACAAGTATAAGTAATAAATATCCGTTCTCCTACGCCCCTGGCGCCGTTCCGGTTTGCCCATAACGCCGTACCCATCTCATGGTGCCGCGGTGTATTATATGGATGTTACTTGTAAAAGTAATATATATATACGTTATCCTACGCCCCTGCTACGCCCCTGGTGACGTGCCGCTATGCCCCTACAAGGCGCCGCGCCGCCTCCCCCTCCCCCTCATGACCCTCTGCCAATATTTTCATCATTCCACTAAGCGTGCCAAGTGTGCGTGCGTATGTCAGTCTAACACTCAAAGCCTCGAAAAAGACACTTTTTCACCTATTTTTGGCTCATAGCACCCATGGGTGTGGAGCGATCGAGCTGGCGAGAAGTTAGGACCAACTAGACCCCAAGTGGAGTCTATGTGCGAAAGAACGGATTTTTTAAAGTCAATTCTAAGGCCTTTTATGGCCCGGACGGCGAACGGCGGACGGTGGACGGACATTGCAAATTTGGATTCTACGCACTTTGAAACGTAAAATGACAAAGAGATTGAGGGGGGGTTATAAAATTTTTTTGCTATACGATCTCATAGGCTTATTATTGAAAATAATAAACCAAAAGTGGGAAGGACGCCCAGGTTTACTGACCCTGGCCTTTGGGATCAAGGAAGTTTCAAAAGAAGGAGGAGGGAGAGAGGTATGAGAGCAAGGGCTTCTATAAAATGTCCATAAGTTGAAGTGAGAGCACCTAAGGGCACGTCTGGTGATACCACGAAGCACTCCCGCTGAGATGCCCAACTTGAGTTACTCCGTGGCACTTTTCCCTGAACCACTCCCCGAGCCATGACACGGTCCCGGCTATGGCCTTGATTTTATTAGGATAGTTTATTATTAAATTTCTCAACCTTACAAAAAGGCCTTTCTGTCCGAAAGGTATTTTTGTAAAGTCTTAATGTTATTAGTCGCCACTCCCTTTAGCTTAGATACATAATAGGGAGGTGATGGAAATGCAGAAGTTATTAACCTGCTATACACCCAGAGGATATCGTGGAAGCTAATAGCCCAGGAACTATCCCCAGTTGCAGCATTTGCGAGAATCGAGAAGGAGGAACTACCCATATCCATCACACTCCCGGGGCTTTCAAATACCAATGGATGGGGGAGGAGGCATTCAATAATAGTGGGGCTAGGAGGGGGGTGCTTCAAAACCAAGCTCAACGTATCGCACCCATCACGTCATGGAATACTGTAACATCTCGAAAATTGCCGATTTTGAGTTGGTTATGGAAATCAACTCGTAGTTGAGTTCTAAGCTAGTTTGTACCGTGAAGACGACGCCAAGTATAGTTTGCCAGATGGCTGCGAGATAGCCAATGTAGCAGAAGTGAAAAGGGATGACCAGTTGTGTCCATGAATGACTGTAACAAATCAGTTCTCTTCCCATCCCTGGACTCCTCGAGTCTTTGAAGGGGTTTGTAACAATGTTTAGCGGTTGTTTTTTCACAGATTTGTTTCACAAAAAAATAAATTTATCGTGATGGTGTACCTATATGTAGCTATGCTTTATGCTGTTTCCAAATCATCAGAACCATTCAGCATTAGGTCTTTATAAAAGGGCTCACCCATCATGGAGGGGATAATGTTCATTCAGTCATTGAAAATGAGGTTAATTGGACGTTGAAATCTGGGAACATCATCCCATCACAATACTTCAAAATGAGGAACTTTTATCTGTAGGAATTTCACACTTTTGACCTATTATTTGATTTAGCGCACTTGAAAACCCCCTCGGATAGGGACACTTTGGTCCGTTCCATAGAAGGAATAATTACGTTGTTGGGAGATAGATGGGTTAACAAAATAGAAAATTCAAATACCTCAATAAAACAGGTAAGGAGGCATTTTTATAAAATATATGTGTATTTAAATAATAACAAGGAGGTGATGGAAATGGAGGGGTTACCCCTTCAAAGGCTAGAGGCGATTAACCTGCTACACCCATAGGATATCCTGGTTGTAGCAAGCATTTCCATAATTGTTTCGCGGTTTGGTGGATCATCAATAAAATGATACGAAATTGCGTAGCATTATTCAACAGCTACGCTACAACCAACCGAAGACAAACTATCTCCTACTCAATAATATTGTACTACAGAAACAATCTAGGAGCGATCAAGCCACCCAAAAGGACTAGTTGACATCGTGATCAATTTTATTACCTTAATTCGCCATTAGGAATACATTCGGGGAGACAAAAAACGTACTCCCGAATAAATAAACCGTTCCAACATGCAGGAGTAGAAGCAATAATTGATAAAAACTTCCAGTATTGCAGCATGATCGTATGAGCGAATTTTCATAAACGATATATCGTATTATAATATGCTAAATTGCATTGAAATCGGAGCGATTTCAGTAGAAAGAAATTGTTAAAAACCAATTTTATGGCAAAAAAAAAAAAAAAAAACTCATATTAAATAAAATTCAATGGCTTCAAGAGATTTTAGATTTTTTTTGCAGTTTTTATAGATTTTTTAGCAAATATTTATTAATGAAATTTAAGTATGTTTTTCAGCATAATTTTGACCAATAATTTTTAATGTCCTAGCTAATCGTTGAAAATTTAGTTTTGACTAAAATTCTACTAAAAACATAAATTTAACGATTTTTGGCCGTTTTAGCCATTCTTAGTGATTTTTTGTGTACGTTTCTTGCAATTTGACCAATTTAATGTGTTCAAAAATTGTTGGCACACACATACACACACACACACATACACACACACACATATATATGAAAAAAGGAACCCATAAAAACAAGTTTTTAATGAAACTCTTTCTTTTTCTCATGTTCTCGGTTAATTTTATTGTTGTTTCAATATTTGGTAGTTTCTTGGCAACAGTAAATTGAAACAAAATCACATTGTTTCAAAATCACATTGATAATAACTTAAATTAAATTGACAAAGAAAATCATTTAATAATTTATTGACCCTGGATTCGTTGTCATTTTATGCAGACGTTCAATAGTATATAGTATATTTAGTGGGATATAAGATAAGACATGTACTTAGATACGTACTTAGATAATGATATTATTAAGGCAATAACTATTTGAATAGATAGGAGCTCAAATCGAGAAATAAAAACATGCGTATATAATTATAGAAGTATAGGTTGTGGCAATTCGAAATACTTCTTGGCAACTGTAAATTGAAACAAAATCACATTGTTTCAAAATCACATTGATAATAACTTAAATTAAATTGACAAGGAAACTCATTTAATATTTTATTGACCCTGGATTCGTTGTCATTTCATGCAGACGTTCAATAGTATCCTTCTCCTCCCTCCTCCTCCTCCTCCTCCTCATCCTCCTCCTCCCTCACTCCTCCTCCCTCACTCCTCCTCCCTCCCTCACTCCTCCTCCCTCCATTACACAACACTTGTAAGGTTTCCCATATTAAATTTCAAATTTTCGAAAATTTATAGTATAAAACTTTTTCTTCGCGAAAATTTGATAAATTAAAATGTACGCCACCATGAACTCGTGTGCAAAATTTCAGATCGATTGGATATCGGGAAGTGGGTTAAAAATCGATCTGAAATTTGGTCTCAAGAGCTCAAGAAGAGAATCGAAGTTAAAAGAAAGAGTTGAAAGCGCAAACTTCAGGAATCGTTTCAGAATGCTGCCTCAAAACGGATTTCAATGAAGACATTTTTCAAAACATTTCCCAGCCATTGCATTAGCTTCATTTTCAACGAAACTTCGCTAAAAGGCATACACGGGTTTAATGGATAGTAAGTAGCCCCACACCCATAGAGGCAGACTTTTTGCCTTTTAACGTCGAATTTTTTTACGACCTATCTGCAAAAATACGACACAAGAAACAGTCGCGAAAACTTTCTGATCATTTTCACATACCAACGACTCCGTTGTTACGTTGGTTCACCTTCTTCCCTCTTTAACCCATAAAAATCGTTCACTACTCGTTTGAAAGCTCTCGATTTAACTAGCATTGTCCTGTTCACTATAAATCTGTGACTGCACGACTAGCAGAGCTATTGGCATAACAGTTCTCATGTTTTTGTTTTCAAACTAACAATCGTGAGTGTAGAAGCATCTAGTTCAGGGGTGCTCAAACTTGAACTGCTGGCGATCTACCTCAATATTTTTAGACTACTTACGATCGACTCTGAGAGGCTGCAAGTATGTGTGATGCAGGGTTGTCGTACATACACGATACACCCTACCTACCTAGGTAGGGTGTACCGTAGCATATATAGATATTAGCTTTCCGCACAATTTACATTATTTTAGTCAAGGTTTGGGTTAGGTTTACTCAAGTTCTTCTCTACAATATCAATGAAAAAACTCCTAGTTATTCAAAATTGCGAGTTTATTCGTTGTTACAAAACAAAAGAGTTACATATGGTGTTAAACTCAACTAAGGAGTGACTTTGGATGTTGAAGCGTGGCACTGCATGTCCTCAGCATACTTTTCATAAGATGGTGCGTAACCATTGAGTGCCAATCGCAAGCATGATGACATATGATCGTCAGTTTGTCGATTGCGATATTTTGACTTAATTATCTTCATTTCAGAAAATGCAGACTCGCACAAGTAAGTTGACCCAAACATTGCCGTCAGTTGAAGGGCGGTTTGCCTTAGATTCGGATATTTATCTTCAGATATAAAACACCAGAAATTTGTATGAGATGCTGTAGCTTTGAGATGTATATCTGATATAATCTGCACCAACTCATTTTCAACAGAACATGAGTTCATATTAAACTGACTTGCTACTTCAGTTACCTACTTATTAAAAATTTGTTTCTTCTCGAGATCTATTCAAAAAGCACTCGCGATCGACTGGTCGATCGCGATCGACCGTTTGAGCACCCCTGATTCTAGTTTATATCAATTGAAATTGAACCTGTAGAGATAATTTGTTTGTTACTCAAACTATGATGCTAAAGTTTGGAATCTAGAACCCTTTGGACGTCTAGAAACGAATCATGAAGTATAGAGCAACCAAAATAAGCTGAGTGAGATCCAAAGCAAATTTCTTTGCTATTCAACCTTTGCAGCTGTTTTGAAACGGAGGCCTCTTAGAACATTTAGATATGAATTATGAAGTCTGAAGCTCCCTACATTAACTTAGTGATCCGGAGCTAATTTCTAGCTAATTTCTAGCTAATTTCTTTGTTACATATTCAATCTCTGACACCCTATTTGAAATAGAGAACCCTTGGGACGTCCAGAAACGAATCATAAAGTCTAAAGCCCCCCAGGTCAGCTGAGTAAGATGCGGAGCTAATTTCTTTGCTAATCAACCTATGGAGCTAATATTTGAAATGGAGACCTCTCGGGACAGCTGATATTTGAATGGAATCATATAATCCAAAGCTCCATAAATCAGCCGAGTGAGCTAAGGAGCTAATTTCTTTGCTAATCAACCTATGGGGCTAATATTTGAAGTGGAGAACCCTTGGGACATCTAGAATTGAACCATAAAGTCTTGAGCCCCCAAGATCAGCTGAGTGAGATCCGGATTTAAGTGCTTTAATATTCAGACCTCTTGGAATTAATATAAATTTTGAAGCCCCCTGGATCAGCTGTGTGAGCTCCGGAGCTAATTTATTTACTATTCAACATATGATGCTAAAATTTGGAATGGAGGCCCTTTGGGACATCTATTTATTTATTTATTATTAGTACGGGCATAAGCCCAATTACAATAGAAAAACGCTGCAAATAATTTCACAAAGATTTATTATTTTTTCAATTGAGTATGATCGTAGTTTTAGTTGGCTTGTTTACGTCATAAGGCCCGTCCAGACTCCTCGGCGTGTCCTTCTTCGAGTTGCCACAACCTATACTTCTATAATTATATACGCATGTTTATATTTCTCGATTTGAGCTCCTACCTATTCAAATAGTTATTGCCTTAATAATATCATTATCTAAGTAGTACGTACGAAAAGTCGAGAGGATATGTTATTAAATATGCGTAGGAAAAGCTTTGGTATTAACACACAAATATGACCTTGAAAAAAACATATTCATGCCTCGAAGGAACGCCGGCGCCGTACCCACCACAAGGTGCCGCGGCGCCGGCGCCTCCTCTCACTCCCCCCCCCCCCCCGCTCACCCCCTCTCCACCCACCGTGACCCCCTGCCAAGCGTGCCAGGCGTGCGCGCGTCGAAAAAGACACTTTTTCGCCCGTTTTTGGCCCATAGCATCTATGCGAGTAAAGCGATCGGGATGATTTGGAAAAACTAAACCCCAAATGGAGTCTATGTGCGAAAGAACGGGTTTTTTAAGTAAATTCTTAGGCCTTTTATGGCCCGGACGGCGGACGGCGAATGGCGGTCGGCGGACGGACATTTCAAATTTGGATTCTTCGCACCTTGAAACGTAAAGTGACAAAGTTTGAGGGGGGGGGGGGGGGGGGGGGTTATCCAAATTTTTTGCTACACGATCACATAGGCTTATTATTGGAAATAATATACCAAAATGTACACAGAAATATAACAAAAACAGTAATTAGATATTATATTATAACAACGTAATGGTATATGGTGGAATGAAAAAATAGAACTATGAATATAAAAAGATTGACGGCTTTCTAAAAATTATTGAAGTCCCAGGTCAAAATTTAATCACAGAAAGATTTAATCTAATCAAAAGATACGAATCATTAGGTCTGATGCACCTTAGAGCAGTTGAGCGATCTCCGCAGCTAATTTCTTTGCTATCCTACCTATGAGTAGCACATTCTTACGTCGAAAACGTAAAACCGCATTCTACGCTCATAACTCTTTAGCCTTCAGGCGCAAGGAGTTTTTTTTTTTTTTTTGTGAAATTCCATTACTGAAGGCCCCTATTCCCATTACCGAGGGGTTAGTCTCATTTTTCGAGTTGGACTTTCTCTTTAGGGTATATTGACTAAACGCCCTTCTGCTTTTTATGGAATAGTACCCTGTAACGACTTATCCAGTAGTACTTCGGGGGATTCCTTTTGCCTTTTAATATTCTTTCACATCCATTCTAGTCTCTGCTTCTTTATAGCAAGATGAAAAACGCGTGAAGAATGGAGTTTACATTGGTTGCCTCATATAATGAAATGGTGATAAAAATGCTTACCCGATTATATCATTCTGAATATTTATTCCAACTGACGATTGAATCAGCTGATAATATTGAATCTTTTTCATTTAATAATATACTTCAGAAGATAAAAATCACTGCCATCAATATTAGGTATTATGATGTCGAATTTGTGGTTCCCTGTTATGGCTGAGATTACCAATTAATCAAATTTGTTAATTTTGGCGTAATGCTAAGCATTAATAGTACTGGAATATTTATTGGTTTGCATAATGAAATCAAAGAGGCAAACTAAGTGGAAACTTCATCCATTTCGTTAAAACCGGTCGGAGGTTTGCACTCACGGTTCGATTAAACTTCACCTACCTAAATCAATACAATCAGAAGAAGCTCACTTCACCCATACTCACCAGGAAGGTAAAGTGATTGGGATGAAGCCCGCTCCATATCGGTAAGTATAGTCGGAGGCTCAGAGACTCGAATGGTTGCATCTACAAGGCCTCGCTAAAGGAATCCCGGTTTAGTTTCATATGTATGGCAATGAGGCATTGTTCCGATGAATACAAATCTGAAGCATTAATTCGAGCTCATGTAGATGTGTTGGGGTTTGGATGCTCAAATAAGGATTCGTTTTTTCTGAAGAGAAGACGGGAAATACAACATCCAATACCGATGGTAATAACCACAAAATATTGAAAGGGGGAATAGAATATATTGGTAAGTAATGTATGCATTACAGGGACGTCCCTTTGAATGGGTAATATATATGATTTTGGTGGGAATGGCGGATAGATCGTGCTTTAACCGGAAGTACCCCTTCCCCTCATTATAACCTATAACATGAATGGGCTACGTAGACTACCCCCCCCCCCCCCCTCCACGAGATGGGCAAATTCGTGTTCATGAATATGATTTTGAATAAAAATTACAGAAAAATACAAAATTAATACAATCAAAATCACATTTTTTATGATTTTCCTCAAAAACCATATTTTTTAATGATTTTCCCCAACATCAAATTCGTTCAATGGATTTTCCCTGTAATTGTGAACATACAGGGTGGTCCGTAATAAACGGACACATTTTAAAATCCTGAAACATTCACAACTTCGATCGTAGGGATTAAAAAATAAGCAGAACGTGTAGAGAAAATCAGTAAGTTTTATTCACAATCGAAAAATCGGAAAAAAATTATCAAGTTTTAAAAATTATGTCATTTAAATGACGACCCTGTTTGGCAACGCACAGTTCAAGACGGTCTTTGAAGTTCTGCGTCACTCTTTGCACCATATCTTCCGGTATTTCCGCGATTCCTCGTCTTATTGACTGCTTCAATGCTTGAATGGTTCGTGGTTTGTCCACGTACACTTTAGATTTCAGGTGGCCCCATAGAAAAAAGTGACAGGGGGTGAGGTCTGGGGAACGCGGAGGCCAGGGAACATCCCCATGCCGGGAGGTCACGCGTCCGGGAAAAATCGTTCGCAAAAAGCCACCTGAAATCTAAAGTGTACGAGGACAAATCACGAACCATTCAAGCAATGAAGCAGTCAATAAGACGAGAAATCGCGGAAATACCGGAAGTTATGGTGCAAAGAGTGATGCAGAACTTCAAGGACCGTCTTGAACTGTGCGTTACCAAACAGGATCGTCATTTAAATGTCATAATTTTTAAAACTTGATAATTTTTTTCCGATTTTTCGATTGTGAATGAAACTTACTGATTTTCTCTACACGTTCTGCTTATTTTTTAATCCCTACGATCGAATTTGTGAATGTTTCAGGATTTTAAAATGTGTCCGTTTATTACGGACCACCCTGTACTTTACAATCGTATGAGTCCAATAGCAGATCTATATGGTATTGGTTTAAAAGCTATGATGAACAGATATTAGCCAAAATCGAGTGTGTGTGTGTGTGTGTGTGTGTGTGGAGCGCGCGTGTGTGTTTGTCATTCTAAACGATAACTCTCTTTACGATTGAGATATAAATTCCGTTCTTGCGCCAAAAAATCAAGTTTTCCTAACGAAAGGATATTAGTTAGTTGGCCAACACTTTTTGAGCACATTAAACAGCTAAAATTCGTAAAATTTAACTTTTTTAGCAGAATTTTGGTCAATTGAAGTTGATAAACGATGAAATATATGATAAAAAAAATTTAAGCACAAAATTATACTGAAAAATGTACTTACATTTATTTAATATTTGCTGAAAAATCGATAAAAACTTCAAAAAAGGTAAAAATCCAAACTCCATTTTGAATTGAATACTGTTACTCAGAACTTTTTTTTTTTTTTTTTTTGCCATGAAATTATTAGTTGGAAATTTGATTGCACTCAAAGTGCTCAAATTTCAAAACAATGCAACATAATATTATAAGATATTTTACGAAAATTCGCTCATACGATTGTACTGCATGACTGATACTTTGATATTATAATTTTTAGAGCCATTGCAATAGCTTCATTTTTTACGAAAATTCGCTAATAAGAGCTGGTTGATTTAGTGCTAGCATCCTCATGTAGTCGTAGAACCTCTTTTTCATCTTCCTTAATTTGGGGGAGTAAATGATGATATCTTTCCAGTTCGTCCTTCACCTCATTTACTGGGTGGGCCCTGAACCTTCTGTGTCGTAGATATTCACTTGCCAATAACCACGACTTAGTCGATGCTGACAAACTGACATTCTCATCATCTTTATCACTCGTGCTTGAGATGATCCTACCTTCGCCGCTTGAGCACAACTGAAAATACATTGAAAACCACGAAAAAGGGAAGTGAGAACATCAATGGTGAACTGAACCACTATGAACACTCACCGATGGTAGACGATTGAGGCAAGGTGCGAGGATCGATGATGAATATTGAAGGTGCACCACTGTGTAACTACCCTACTCTATAAGTGCTATACTACCCTATACTAGTACTAACCTAAGTATAAGTTCTAGCAGTCATAGTCCTTAAGTAGTTCAAGTGAAATAACAACTGTTTTAATAAGTCAATCTGTCACAAGTGGTCTTAAATGTGAAAGAAAATATATTTCCCATTTTAATGATAATCCATTATGAGCATAAAATGTTAGAAAATCAAAAGTTTGTTGTATACTGTGCTGCTTTATTCACATTGCCCCCCAGACCATTCATGTGTTTTCTCCCTATTCTGAGTAGTGCTTGTTGGAACAACACTATTTTTCAGAAATTCTCCACACTTCATAACAGGGCGTTTGTCCCGATAGACTAGCTTTTTGCCCCACTATGCACCGCCAGACGTTTGACAGAGTAATGGTAGGTACAGTACGCTCCACCATCACTGTTCACCATCGGTGTTCGGACCCCCGCGTTAACAGCGATGTAAAACAAATACGTGTGGTGTTGCGGGAGCGTTCATAGTGACGCATCATCACAGCGATGCCATCATCGCACCATCGCGGTCGATTCTCGCTGCATTTGGAAAATCAAATCTAATTGATTTTCAGGAGGGAAGTCGCGGTGTGGGCTCGAACGTGATTGGCTGAGAGGCTCCGCTTTTTCACTGTTCTGCAAATCACAGGTTTTCTTCATTGTTCCCAGTTCATTTGATTGGTCAAGCTTTGGTCTTCACTTTAGATAGTATGTAATCGAACGTGTCCATCGACATCCTCATGTACTTGCAGAACCCCTTCATGTTTTCTGAGTTAAGGAAATACGTGGTGATATTCTCCTAGTTTTCCTCTCATTTGGTTCAAAAGGTGAACTTTTAACCGCCGATTTAAAAAAGTTATTATAAATATACTCTCATTATAAACCACTTATTGATGGGGGCCATTTCAAGTTCAAGATAGTGATGACTATCACTGTACATGATGCCGATGCTATTCTTGCAAGTTCTCGTGCGAAACTGAATAAAGGGGGAACGAGATGGCAGGAAAACACCGATGGTGACCCATCAAAAGTGAACCAATATGAACACCCTCCACCTCCGAGGTTGCCCATCGATGGTGAACAGTGATTGTGTGGCGTACTGTGCCTACCCTAAGAATCTCGTCAACGAACGTCTGATTCAACAAACTGAACCGTACGCCAGGCTTCATTATAATTTACTCCGTTCATGAGGTTGTCCTGTCGATAAACGTGAGGCAACATAATATTTCTTGTGACGCATTGTGATTCAGATGTCGGATATAGCTGGACAAAAGTCTAAAACCCCATCCCAATGTCATAAAATGGTTTCGATTCCAATTTTAGTCTAGTTGTGCAATATAGATCGGAAAATTTGGATTTGCCACTGGGAAGTGGGGTGGAGGGGGTAGTAACCAATCATAGTAAGCGCTGCCAACAGTGGCGGCCGGTGGTCTGCAAAAGGAGTGGGGCACAAAAATATTTACCTATTTGACAGTCAAGAAGAGCATTGAGGTTTTTCTTCCATTTGTTTTGTTTTCAGTGTGAATTAACTTTGACCTAAACACATGATACATAAATCCCACTTGGGTCATGTCATGCCTTGTCTGTTATGAAAGAATATGGCTACTAAATAATAATCAATCATTATCATTAAATCAGGGGTGCCCACAGGGGGGGGGGGGGGGTCACGACGCAAACTGCGTCGTTAAAATTTTTGGGGGGGGGGGGGGGGGGGGGGGGTTAGAAAAATGAGTATTTTTTTTAATGAACAAGTAATAAGATTTATACTAACAAATTAATTACTTACATTTGTAAAACAAGAAATACAACATTCTTTATCACATCAGTGTATCATTTACATTACCTATTTAATAAATATTTTAGTTTGGGGGGGAGGGGTAGTTGGGGGGGGGGGGGGGGGCTCGATTAAATATTATTGATAAATTAATTAGATAAATAAATTAAATTAAAAATACTATCTTATAGGTACCTACTTACTAAGTATCTAAAAATTTTAGAATGGACTATATTATTATTAAAAGTACTAAAAAGTATCAAGGCTTCGATTGTATTGCACTAGTGAACTACCTACTTAGGAAAAATAATTCTGAAGGAACATTAAGGAACTCAAATTAAATTATGATGAAATGATAGAATGTGACGTCAGACGTCAATTAAAAATCGGATATTTCAAAATATAGAAATGTTGTCTAACCAACCCCACAACCACCACTAACTTATGTATAACCTTTTTCTTTAATGCAACATATCCAGAATGATCAATATTCTACAAAGTTCCTCACTTATTAACTCATTCAAGGAAGTAAGCTCTTCATACTTATTTTCTAAGACCTGGAACTTCGCTGTAATGGCGGTAGCGTCAATAGGTTGAACATCAAACAAGGGTAACACTCGCCGTTTTTTGATGTTATTGGATATGATGAAGAAATATCAACTAAATAAAAATGTCAAAATCAGTACCTGACTAAACTTCTTACGTAAATCCGTCGATGAACGTCGTCCTTCGGTGTGAATTCTATTCAAAGTGATCGTTGCTTCTTCTTCATTCCCCACAAGGGATGCCAAAATTTTGTCGTAACTACCGACGGAAAAGGGTTATGAAGCTCTACACATAAAACAACGCACTCCAACTCGACCGACAATACAAAGGACTTTATTACAAAAGACGTACTCAACAACTTAGGACTGAATAAAAATAGGTACTTATAACACAACGCTATAATACGGACTTTACTTTAGAGTATAAATTCTTGGGAACAACCACATGCCCGAACGAACTTAAAGAAACATCATAAATTACCTGCAGAGACAACAAAACACTACTACCAACTATTGAACATTCTCAACAGGGAACTCTTACTAGCATGGAGTGACCAGAAGAAATCAGTTTGGCTAATGGAATAAACCGAAACTCCTCATGAATGACATAAATTTCATTCTACGGTCTTTAGAAAAGTGGAAACACTGTCTGGGGCAAAGCCCTGAATATCATCAGAAATATTCCGTTATGACCTCTCTTTCCCATTCCTTGCCCTTTATTTTCCGTTCCTTGCCCTTTATTTCCCTGTACTTTCCCCTTCACAGTCTAAACTGGATCGACGAAATTTCTCTCTTGATAGAGTAATATTATCGCAATCTACGTACTTTTTCGCTGGTAGATGGATGGTAGGTGGATGGTAGGTGGATGGATGGATGGTCTGATGGATCTTAAACCTCCTTGGATGGAGCGTAAACCTATTCCTTCTACCTAGCATCCACCTTGGAGCCACAGCATGGAGCTACACGCTGCGCTTTTCGTTCTAATTTGAAACGATGAGTTGTTTGTAAAGTCTTCATTCCAGTTTGTTACTGTTTTCCCAAAAGTACTGGGGCAATGTCTCGATGCCCCCCCTCACCGGCCGTCCCTGGCTGCCCAAGCTATTATTGCCAACCTTCCGTGATCCTCTTTTTTTATCGATCCCAATTTCGGTCTAGTTGTGCAGCATAGCTTGGATATTTTTGATTTGCCACAGGGGGGGGGGGGGGGGGGGGGCAGCCGATCCTAATAAGCGCTGCCCATGCTAATATTCTTGACCGATTTTCGTGATTCTTTTTTGTTCGATCTCAGTTGTTGTAATCTAGTTGTTCAACAAACCATGGAAATTTTGAGTTTGCTGTTAAGGAGGGGGGATTGAAGGTGGTAATATCCGGATTTGTTGGATTTCATAATTTTCCTATTTTGCTCGAAGTATTTGGTTTCTTAGTTGAACTACATACTACTGGAGGGGGTGCATATCCAGTTAAGCACGATCTATTTGCTATTCTCACCAAAATCATAGGCAACCCATACGTAGG
The DNA here is from genome assembly GCA_030762985.1 of Adelphocoris suturalis. Lineage (NCBI taxonomy): Eukaryota > Metazoa > Arthropoda > Insecta > Hemiptera > Miridae > Adelphocoris > Adelphocoris suturalis. The sequence continues at coordinate 31,060,974 of CM061051.1, forward strand.
GACGTCCCAGCAATGCATGCATTACTTAGCAAGAAGTTTTTATTTCGATTTTTAAATTTTAGCACTTGAGCCCTCCGCGGTTGGTTGCCCAGAGCTCCGAGTAGTTTCATTCAATTCAGTTAGTTCTATTGAATTTACTGATGAAGCTGCAAAAGAATGAAATCATAGCGTTGGCGGCAGATTGTCGAAACATAATTTAACTCTCCATCTCATGCCAAAATCATCTATCTACCAACCAAACTGTCTTGTTCGTGGTGTGAAGATTGTCGTTTCACAAAAATACGCCGAACTGTGACTTAGTTTTCAGTGAAAATATTAGGCGTAGCGATTGGCGGCTTTGGCGTAGTATGGAACATTGCCTAGTGCATAGTGACTCCGAAAATGAAGTTAGACGAAAATGACCAAAACAGCAGATTGGCGGTTTTGGCTTGGTGATATCGCGTGATTATTGACCAGAATCCTAAATCGACTTTTTTTAACCAATCTGTGCCTGTTGTACGTCGTATCGTCCAAAATTACATCTGAGAAAAACCCAATTGGCAAATGCCTTTCAATATTGTAGTGTATAGTTTTAGTTATTTTTGCGTTTTGTGTGCCTCTTCTCTAATTCCTCTTATAACCCACAATTTTTCCTTTCATACCATTATATAATTATAATCTTATCTTTAATTTACATTTTATTGGGCTTGCCCGTAATGTAACGATAAATAAATGAACACGTGTTACTGGTAGGTGGCATATTGGACCCTATACTACAAGTTTTGACGTCCTTCAGGATCTTCGGGTCTTGAGGAAGCGAAGGACGGAATAGGGGTGGCGGAAGCCAGCGGGTTAGGGGATGATTGGGGGTGGCAGCGGAGGTGGGCGGGAGGGGCGGCGAGGGGTGGTCGGGCGCGTATATAAGGGCAGCGGACCGTGGGACACCCCCACTAGTACACCAGCTCGGGGTGGAAACTTCTACATCACCAAAGGTACGTCCCCCCCCCCCCCCCCCCTCATCTCCATCCAATATGCCGACTACCATCCTGTCAGTGTATGTCATCTGTACCATAGAACATTGACTCGCCTGACGTCTCCGAACCAAAATATAAATAAAAAAATGGCGCCAAAATTGATGGAAAAGGAAGAAAATGAACAAAAATTTAATGACGAGATAATTGTAAAATTATACCATTTTAATTAAGAACCCCAGCATAATACACTTATCCGTACCAGAATGTGGAACGATCCTGCAACTGAAATAAATAATTTTCATACTTCCATATCATTAAGACAATTTCCACTCTCCATCATTAAGATTCATCATTATCTCAATAAAGCATTAAAATGACACATTTACACAAATACTCTCATTGAAAGTACAATAAATTATGATTCTATTCTCTGATCGAAACATTTTTGTATTGTGGCTATTGAATTCAATCTGCCGACCCGTTGTTGTGAATTCTTGTAATAAACAAACGAAATGCAATACGTCAAACATTGGATTTTGGAGCTTTCAAAAAATCTTTCCTTTTTTAGATATTCTGAATCGAACCACGAATTATTAACATATTTTCATTCTTATATATGTTATTCCAGACGGCATCCAATTTTGAAATGGTGATAATTAAATCACGTTCTTTCAATAATTGAGACTTAGTTAAGAGATGGCAAAATATTATTATTTATATAAATCAATTTAATTAAGTATAGTTGAAAATTGTATAAAATGGTTGAAACCCTGAAATTTGTAATTGTTGTTGATTATGTTCTTGGCAGGTATTGATGACAAAGCTTGAATATAATTATATTGGCAAGAGAAAACTGTTCAAAAATTTTCTTCCACTTTGGGAAACTTTTTGGACCCTGTAACGCATTCAAACCTACAAAACCTTGCTAAAAAAAGCTCGATAAAGATGAATATAAAAAGGTACATTTTAAACCAGAATATCATTCAGGAACTTTCAATTTATAGTAAGTTAGAATGTAAGTAATGTTAGGAACCAATATTTTTGCTAAAAAATGATAAATAGTGCACATTTACGTTTAATTTAACCTATTTCTTATGGTTCATCATTAAATTAATAGAACGGACCAAATAGTTTTGCACAACTTTTTTCACGTAAATACTTTTACAAGCACACGAACACGACACGACTTTTCAAGTAACAGGTTTCAGAAAAACGAATGAACGTTGGTTAGAGTGAGGTAAAAGGTGGCTCAGTAGGATATGCAACTAAAATAGATTCATTTTCTACAAAATTTGCAAATAACAATTTTATTGCTTCATTTCATTAACTATTTACAAAAATGTATATTTACCAGATCTCATCCATGAATGTATAATGGTGCACTAAAACCATTTTTTAAAATGTTCTATAAGGTAATATTCCGTAAAAGTGTGAGTGGAGAACACGAATTCAAATTGAGATCGAGAGAGTGTGAGCACTTGTGGAGGTTGTAGTCTAATTGATGTTAAGTGATGGAAAGGAGTGATAAAAAAAACTAAATTACTATATCATAATTAAATAAACTCACATGCCGTCAAGTTTAGATGAGGAACGATTATAACAGCAGGAACACTCAATTGCAGGTGGCAATCGAAAATATGTCCTAGTTTTACTGGAACGTGAGATGAAAATAATTTCATTAGGCACCTATTCCTCGTGTGGAACGTACGCAATTTCGTTTAATTGTGTTCTGCAATAATTATTTTTTTACTTTGATTTATCCAACACGCAAGTGTTGAACGATATTATGTCAGCTGAAGAACTCGGGGGCCGATGATATTTTTAGGTGTCATAGTACGTATAGGAAGCTGCCAGTTACTCTTCAATTAGCCAAGAAACGTCCATTTTAGCAAATTTTCGGAAGAAAAAAGAAAAATAAGGATAAATAAATAAATAGTAAAAATGAATAAATAAGTAAAAACTGGCTCCAAAAATGTTTAAATACGAGTACATTTTTTTTTTCAAAAATCTCATAACGGCAAAAATCCGTTGTGAGGCATTTTGAAACGATTCCTGGAGTTTAAATCTTTTCCATATGTATGTTTATGTCATTACAGACGATAATTCTCCTTTGGATTCAGATTTTAAAAAATCCCTTTTTTCGGCAAAAAATCAAGTATTCCAAAAGAAAAAATGAGTTCGTTGGTCAGAACTCTTTAAGCACACTAAATTGGTCAAAATTTTAAAAATTTGTTATTAAATCGATAAATATGGTAAAATTGACTAAAAATCAATTAATTTATGTTTCTAAGCTTATTTTAACTCATTTAAAGTTAATAAATTAAAAACTAAAACATTTAAAAATGTATGCTCAAATTCGTGCTGAAAAATGTACTTAGATTTCATTAATATGCTTTTAAAAAATCGATAAAAACTGCAAAGAATCTAAAAACCGCAATCTTCATGTGAATGAGTTTTTCCGCCATAAATTTGACAGTTAATGTATTTATATATAGGTATAGGTATATACATTTTTTGAAATTCTGATAAATAAAAGTATATTTAACAAATTAAGGATTAAAAAACATGGTCTTCTTGGCTCAAAGATCCTAAAAGCATCTAGTTAAAAAAAAAAAGTTATGCTTCTGGTGGTTAATAAATAAAATGTTATGCGGAAACAGTTCCGCATAAACTTCATTGTACTCGAAGTATTGAATTTCAAGACAATTCAACATAAAAATAATACGATAATTTATGACAAGTCGCCCATTCTGCATGGTTGGAACTTTTTTGTTGATGTTACGAAATAGCTAAATTTTCCTTATTAGAGAGTTCATTATCAGCGGATTCGTAAAATTTAAAGATACCAAGTTTGTGGGTCTAATAGGCATAGAACATATTGCTCAAGATGTGAAATTACAGAAAAGGAAATGTCTGGAAAATGAGTGGAGACGTAAGTATAAGCACTCGTGAAGTCTGTCTCAAATCCCCTTTTAGACCTTATGAGCAATGAGTAATATAAACGGTATACAATATTTATGGATAAATTTCTTCATAAATTTGTCCAAACTAATGGTCTAATTTTTGGCTTGAAAACTTTATCTCAACAGCATTCTGATTTAATAACTCAACCGAAAAAATTTTTGAGTTGAGTTAGTTAATTAGCTAATAATAATATTAGGTTTTGTTCACTTAAGGGATGTTGTCCACAAACAATAAATTCTGACGTACTAATAAATGATGAACATGCTCGTTAGCCTATTTCTAAGAAATTTTAGCTTTCTTGACGACTCAAATTGAAAAAAAGAAGAATTTCCAGACATTTCCTTGATTAAAATGAGTTTTGAAACATTTTTTGCCAATAAATGAAGCAAAAAATTAAGGAGGAGGAATTCACAAGTCGTCACAGGACGACAGAAAATGGCAATGATTTGTACAATATTCTTCTGTGTTCCGTGTTGACAGAGTGTCTAATAAAAACGACGAAAAATAGCAAAATCGCTCAATTCATTTCTTATAGCAGAATATTATTTCTAAACTAGCTATGTAGGTGCCTGTGCTCCGCCACGGGCAATAATGGTAATTACATAGCTGTGCAAGATGGCTTCGTACTTGTCATTTTTTACTCAGCAGTCCCGAAAAGGCTTCAATTAAAATTTTAGCAATCAAGTTTCACCTTGTACCTAATTAATTTTTCAACCAAGCGTCCTCTCAATACAACCAACTTGTTACTTTAAAACTATTCCCGACCAACATTGCTGCATTTAATAAGGCGTTTTGAATATAAATTTCGGATGAAAATCCGAATAAAAACTACTTTCTTTACGAATGAAAATGCGCGGCTCAACCCACCAAAATCGTTTTTTTATCTTTGAATTCGTTAGCGGATGTTCTCCACCCGTGAACCGACCCCATTTACACTGGACGTGGAAAGTTCGATGCGTGTCCGGTTTTTACTTAATTACAAAGTTGTTTGCCCGAGTGAAGCTCGGACAAACAGGCATTGGATTTTGTATATTAATAGGAAAGTTTGAGAACAAAAGTGTGCTAAATATCAATATCTTATGCTCCAAAAATTGCTGATAAGGGTAACATTTGCTACAAATTCTAACATTTATTTTAACAGCACAGTAATATTCTCAAAAATTGCATTTACCATAACTTTAAGCTTGAAAAGTAGTATGCACACTATGCACGAAAAATGTTCATGTTAAGGAAAATCGGAAAAAAATAAAATGAATTAGTTATCTGAATGATGAACAATTTTATTTTTATAAAGCTGAGCTATTGCTCAATTCAAAATTTTGAAACTTTTAAATATCCATAATTAAACTCCGTTTTGAAGAACTTGGTACAATCTCTAGATTTGAATATCCTGGACGATATTTTACCCCAGAACCGGCATGAAAAATCCGTTCTTCCGCCAAAGAAATTCAAGCGTTGGATGAGTTCGAAGGGCTCAAATTTCTAGAAAATTGAGTTTAAAAAATGGCCAATATTTTGCTAAGAACCATTTATTTCATATTTTATTGCAGAATATACGTGGCAAAAAGTCTGCCACGAATAATCGAGAAACGAACATGAAATTGATAGGATTTTAATGCAGAAAATTTTGTTTAGAAATGTGTAATAAAAAGCCTAAATTAGAAAAAAATGGCTCAAAATTGTCGAAATATTTATTTATTGACGAATATTACTCGTAAAAAGTATGGATACCTGAGAAAAGTAATAATTTTGAACAGGAACTGTGCTCAATTTTCAGTAAAACGTGCTCCAATAAAAAAATAAATAAACAAAAATAATAATAATAAATAAATAAATAAAACAAAATGAATAAATTAATAATAAATGAATGAAATAATAATAATGAAGGCAAAGAACTAGATATAATGAAGAAGATTTAATGGCTAAAACGCTTCTAATTGGTTTCTATAGCGAAAAAGTAGAAAAATGTGCTCATGAGGTCATGATGAGAAATTTTCCAAATTTAAGCGCATCATTGTGTACAGACAGCGCAGTTTTCATTTCAACCCCGAGAACAGAAGTTTAATTTAGAGCTTCGAAATGAATTCCCATGGGAAACCTTCCAAAGCAGTAGCTACTAAAATTTTAAGGGCTTGAAAAAGGTTGATTTACTTGTTTTATTATTAGTTTTTTATTTATTTGTACGGAAAAAATATACAAAGCAAACTATAGAAAGGAAAGAAAGACACAATTAAGAAATTATTTTTTATACATTTATGAACATCAACACCAAACGGATAAAAGTCGGTTAAAATTTCGTGCAAAAATAGGGGGAACAAAATCAGCTTAGTTGATAGCGGCAGATACTCGTAGCTTTTATGGCACATAATTCGTGCTCATAAGATCATTATTTGTAGATTATTGTTTGTGTATGATTATGATGTGTGTAGGGAATGGTCTCCGGGAAGACAGCATCTTTCAGCGATTTTGACGGCACCATCATGTTTTACGGGTCCATGAAACGTAACGTAGTCAATGACATACGAAGAGCTCTTGATCAAATTTTAATGTTGCAGCAGACAGCAGATCGGGTGCTCGGGAAAAAAAAAACGCGCATTAAGAGGGGCTCCCACCCCCTTCCGCCCACCAGCCCATGGTTCAGGTGGGATTAGAAAATGTTAAAATCGCTTATGACCCCTTTCGGAAAAATCCAAGAAGATCCCTCCACTCAGCCCTTTGAACGTGCATAGCATGGACAAACAGACTAACAGACAGAGTTTCAGTCTTATGATATAACTAGCCTAGTTTTCTCGCTCGCTTCGCTCGCTCGGTATGGATGTTTGGTATGGTCTTCACTGTTGAGTTAGACATTTAGAATGAATGGGAACGGTGGATCACTAAGGGTGATTTGAAATGTGTAGTGGAAGTTGCTTGCTCCGCTCGCTCTCTGTGGGATGAATAGATGCAGTGAGATATAAATAGTTCATTCCGAGAAAACCCCCATTGAAATCAGACGTGTGTAGGGGATGTTGCTCGCTTCGCTCGCTAGGGGAGGATTTCCTCTCTTTGCTCGCTAGGGGTTGGTTTCCTCGCTCGCTCGTTGTGGGATGTATAGATGCGACTGGATTATAGTCCCCACACCATCGAGACCTACAGCCCATGGTTCGGGTGGGGGTGGAAAGTTTGAAAATTGCTTACAATCCCAACTTTCTATAAACAACCCCAAGGGAATGGCAAAAAAAAAAAAATAATAAAAAAAAAAAATAATAATAATAAAATAAAATAAAATAAAATAAAATAAAATAAATCTTATAAAAAGGGAAAAACGAAAATAATAAATTGCTGTTTAATAATTGGCTGCGTTTTCTATGTGAGGAAGTTATACTACCCACCCAACTTGGCAGACGCTTTTAGCGAATTTTTGAAGAAAATTAAGCTATTGCTCTCGCCTCAAAATTTGTAGAATGTGAATTATTGAAAACATTTTATGCAGAAATCCGTTTCAGGCTATTCGGAATCATATTCTGAAGTTTAACGCATTTTTTTATGTATGTATGTATGTATGTATGTATGAATATATGTATGTGTCATTCCAGATGATAACTGTCCGTAGAATTGTGCTAGAAACTTCAAACAAATTTTAAAATGTTAAGGACAAAAAACGAAAGTTCAAGTTCGTTGGCCAGCATGATCGGATTACATCTTCGGGTTGAAATTTTCAAAAATGTAGTCAACAATTTCAAAATAGCCTGTTTTTTGCGATTTGTTGTGCGAAATAATTTTTTCAGCATACTAACATGTGGTATTAGGGTGGTTCAAAAAAAAAAAAAAAAGTTCTGGGATTTTTGGTCCCCATTGCGTTTTTGCTTCCTCGGTATGTCAGAATGACTCTCCTAAATTTTTAGCAAAAAATATTAATCCTAACCACTTTACCTGGGTCGATTTTTGCCAGTTATCGACTGCTATCGTAAACCAACCTCTAAATTGGGGCCGACGTGATGATTTGAAGGACGGATTTCAATTTTTTTAGGTCTATTTATGGGTTTTCGCATGCGCTGAACACGATGAACCTATTTATTTTACGCTCCGTCCACTAGTTATCCGGTAAACTGGCGGAGGGCACTGCTTGAAGATAAGTAAAAATCGAAAATTTCACCGAAAATGCTGTCGCCTGGTTAAGAATCGTACTAGAAACATGCTATTATGGTCGGATAATATGCTTTGGCATGTTCTGAACATGATTCCGTTTTTTACTATACTTTTTTACTTCGTTTATCGGCCATAAACCTCAAATTACTTGTAGGGTAATAGACAAATTCACCCTAATTTCACCAGAAATTATGTCGCGTTGATAATTTAAGGTCCCAAAATACCTTGTGCCGATAAAATTTGGTATTTTCCAGGATACTCGATACAAAGCCGTAGGTAATTTGGCAAGGATCTGAACCGGCATTGTACTTATTCGCCAAATATAGCGGCGAAATGGAGAAAATAGCTAAAATTTTCCCATTTTTCTGTAAAATTCCTTAGTTTCCATCGGTTTTCCGGGGTCAAATTCGTAGTTCTGAATTGTCTGAACTGTGATTGGATTGTTAAATAAAAAATGATGCAGTATAATTGAAAATAATATGTAATATAATTTTAGTTTCACAAAACATAACATTTTAACGAGAATAACAACAAAAATATACAAAAAAAAAAAATTAAACACGATGAAATATCGAAACATGAAAAAAAAACCAAATTTTATCGGCACAAGGTATTTTGGGACCTTAAATTATCAACGCGACATAATTTCTGGTGAAATTAGGGTGAATTTGTCTATTACCCTACAAGTAATTTGAGGTTTATGGCCGATAAACGAAGTAAAAAAGTATAGTAAAAAACGGAATCATGTTCAGAACATGCCAAAGCATATTATCCGACCATAATAGCATGTTTCTAGTACGATTCTTAACCAGGCGACAGCATTTTCGGTGAAATTTTCGATTTTTACTTATCTTCAAGCAGTGCCCTCCGCCAGTTTACCGGATAACTAGTGGACGGAGCGTAAAATAAATAGGTTCATCGTGTTCAGCGCATGCGAAAACCCATAAATAGACCTAAAAAAATTGAAATCCGTCCTTCAAATCATCACGTCGGCCCCAATTTAGAGGTTGGTTTACGATAGCAGTCGATAACTGGCAAAAATCGACCCAGGTAAAGTGGTTAGGATTAATATTTTTTGCTAAAAATTTAGGAGAGTCATTCTGACATACCGAGGAAGCAAAAAAGCAATGGGGACCAAAAATCCCAGAACTTTTTTTTTTTTTTTTTTTGAACCACCCTAATGTGGTATACATGTGGTATTTTTCTCCTCAGTGAAAATTATTTTGAAAAAGCTGTAAGAGAAATAAAACAATGAAAATTGACGAACATGTAAGGTCCTTCGGGGGGGGGGGGGGGGGGGGGGGGGGGGGGGGTTCCCTTTGACCTCTCCCCCTGTAAATACGCCCCAGATTTTTGTGACGATGGGTGATGGAGGCGGCAATCCCGATATATCTTGATATTTTCTACCAATTTGTTAAAGCAGTTCATATTTTTTATGAATATGCATGGGGGGGGGGGGGGGGGGATTCCTTGCAGCATATTCATGTTAGGTTATGTCATTAGGTTTTAAATCCAGTAAAATCACGATCTATTCGCTATTCTCACTAAAATAATATGCAAACCAGATATATGGACGTCCCTGTAATACATGCATTACTTACCAATTTGTTTCCTCATTTCAATGATTTTTTATGTATTTCAACGCAAGGGCGTAGAATTCAAATCTGCAATAAAAAATGGGGGTTCTAATTTAAAATAACGAAGTTGATGTAAGTTGCGCATGTGCTCAATCCGCAATTCTGTCATTTTTTGAGATCCTTACAATAAAACATTAAGATTGAAAAATATATATATATATATATATATATATATATATATAGCTTCATTATCTACGAAAATTCTCTAAAAATCCATTCTCGTTAAGTTCACATACCGTCGAAAAGTAACACACCCTCAAATCGTAACGAACGCGACAAACGTGCCTGCCTCAAATTATGTTAAATACCTTGTTCACACTTGATAAGTAGCTAACCTGGGATGAACACGTTCATCCATCCTCCAGAAAGCAAAATCTAGAATGCACATCCTCAAACCCATGCTTTCAAGTCTATCATTAGCTCTCCGCACGAAACGCCTAATCTACACGTACCTATCTGCTAAGATCGATCTGACGATATGGGTGTCAAATACGGGGATCTGCTTTTCTCAAATAAAGAAACTGTAAATATTCCAAAAACAGAATCGTCGGGTTAATAACAAATGCAGATCGGCATGTTCGTAACTCAACTCTCCACTCGGATCTTGAAATACCAACGGTCGCTGAAGTCATCAATGTGACCAGCCGTCACCCCTTTTCTTCACTTCAAGAAACTTCAACTACAATGAAACACCATAATAATTTGTGGATTTCGGTTTCCTAAGCGAGAAAGGAGACTTAAAAGAAAGCGTAACAGAGACTGTGGTATTAACATTTGAAAAAGTTGTGTATCTATAGGAGTGAATAGTTGAACGTGATTTATAAAACCCTTCGCAAAATATTATATAGGTACATATCTAAATTATTAATATTATTATTCGTTAACAATTTATATTACCAAATGCAGCGAAATGTTATCACTCGTTACTTGCGATAATTATTGTTAATCTAAATTTTTGAATCAATGGAGTACCAATGGATACCACGTTCTATGCACATTCCATGTAAATTATACCTTGTCTACCAAGGACAAGTCTTGTCTTCATCTTCCAAACCCACTCACTCCCGGGAAAAAACACGTTCTGTGTTAAAAGTGGGTTTTACCCCGTCCTACAAGGCCCCTTTCGTGCAGCGCTCTGGTGAAAGTTGATGAGTTTAATATCCGTCGATTTCCAGTGTGTTCGAGTGTGAACTCCTTCAAGTATTGATGGAAGTGAGTCTTAGAATAACAGTCATGTTCCACCGTAAGGGCACAACCCCGTGAGTGTTCGTTCTTCGCGGCTTGGGATGACGATTCTACAGCCAGCCGATACCGCGAAATTGTCTCAAGTCGGTATAATATTCCAAACGATGGTGCATATGGAAATCAAGGAAAGAGGGAAAAATAAGAGGCGGAAAACGGCAGATAAATCACTTTGAAATAAGACCTCCGCACCCCCTCTCCGCTTCCATGCGACTACCTCACCTCATCGCGCCCATGCCCTTACTTGGATCGTACCAACCCCGATACCGGAATGTCATCCTCGACTTTATTGTGGTAATAAATTGAACAGGGGGGAGGGGCAAAGGGATGAAGTTGGGATTATTGAGACGGTTTTAACGGTAAATGCGCTAAAGCATCGGGGACTAAAAGCTCCCTCTAATTGAACAGTTCTTTTTTTATTCAACTCTATCAGAGAACTGCAGAGGCGCTTATGTGCCGAATCTCATTGCGATACCGACCGGCATTTCGGCGGTGAAGAGCAGAAACGTGCGTTTATTAGGCGTCATCGGCCATTATTTGCAAAACTGCAGGTCCCGGTGATTAAAAAAGTTCCAGTGATGCAGCATGATCGTAAGAGCGAATTTTCGTAAAGTATCGTAACATATATTATGTTACATTGTGTTGAAAATTAAGGACTTTGAGGAAAAAGAAATTGGTAACTACCAATTTTATGGCAAAAAACTCGTTCTAAATAATATTCTGCGATTCGAAAAGAGATTTTGGATTTTTAACTTTTTTTGCAGTTTTTATCGATTTTTTAGCACATTTTAATGAAATTTAAGTACATTATTCAGCATTATTTTGTACATAAATTGTTTAAAGTTCTATTTTATAGTTAATAAACTTTATTTGAGCAATATTCTGCTAAATAATATAAATTTAAAAGTTGTTAGCCGTTTTTGCTATTATTGGTGATTTTTTCAGGACTTATTTCAAAATTTAACCAATTTAATTTGCCCAATTACCATTTCTATTATTTCTATTCCATTTCTATATTTTACCAATTCTATATTATATTTTAGAATCCGTGGGTACAGAGTAAAAGGCAGACTCGGTAGCGAGCTCCAAGAGGCAGCCAGCTGGCTTCACGAATCGAGAGCGCCATTCTAATGGGCTCTACCGCATTAGTTTAGTATTCGTGAATTAATCTTATAAATGTTCTCCCATATTCTTGCTTGAACCAGGGCTTTTTTTTATCACGGGATCTATGATCTTGAAAAACCTTCCCTTTTCACTTGCTTCAAATCTATTTTTCCCATCGAAGAGTTGCTTCTTGGAGAAAACCGCGTAGGATTCGGCTCTAAGTAGTGAGATGTCGGTATAATCTCCCGAAATAGCAGCAATCTTAGCAGCTCTATCCACCTTCTCATTATAAATGAGCCCCATGTGCGCTTTTATCCACATGAAGTTGACATTAGTGCCCCTAGTAGTAAGGTTTGCCACTAAGTGTATCATTTTGGTTTTTAAATTTTGTCAAGAGCGAACTGGAAATAGCTTTAAGTACACTCTCTGAGTCGATAAAAATGACAACTATGGCTGGTACTTCATCCAAATTCATTATATAATCCATGGATAGCGAAATCGCTGTCGCTTCTGCTGTGAAAACACTAGCTATTTCAGGCAATTTGAATTTCCTTTATACATTATGCTGGATATCCGTAAAGGCACTTCAAACCAATTCCTTAGTTATGGTTCCTCCGTTAATATAGTAAGTGGTTTCGGCCGTTTTCGTTGCACGCATTCATTGAATTTTTGTGTCACCGTTGCATTTGCATAGCTTAGTGCAGTCCTAATTTACGAGTCTCTTATGGGCATAAATAAAATATCCAATCCTACGCTAAAAGAAATGTTCCCTGGGTTTGTGAAGAGCTCCACGCTTTGAGAGTAGCTTTCGACTAGACCAACAATAATAGATACCACACAAACTATGAGGGCAAAATCAAGTTGTGGGGCATCATCAGATAGCAAAGAAACTTATTCTGTAGTCTACTGCCTACCATGTGTTCGAAGAACAATAAATAGCAATAACTGGGCAATCAGCAAAGAAACATTCTCACTTGATAAATATGAATTTTGTTTCAATAATCGAGATAATTTGTACGGTGAATAAATTATTTTTTGAATACTGATGCTGACAGTACTAGGATAGTTATCGCGAATGAATGGATTTATAACTTTATTACCATCATCGGGATGGAACCTGAAAAACAGAAAGTTATTCGTATAGTGTTTATTGTAGGCCTGTATGAAATGCTCCATTGTATGCAATAGTAGGTGATTATTAGCGAATTTTCGTAGAAAGGAGCCTAAAATGATTGGCACAGATGGCTACCGCACAACACGCCATTTTAGTTTAAATAAAAAAACACGGAGAGTTCGTGCACCGATATCTAAGTACTGACGTTCTAATGGAGATAACCACGAATACTAAACTAATAGCTAGTTTAGTATCCGTGGAGGTAACGAGGCGAAAGACATACCTGTCTGACGTCAAAGACAGCCCCTTTGGGATTCCCCAAGCTCCGAGCTTATGGGTCCTACCGTATTAGTTTAGTATCCGTGGATTAATCTGTAGCATCAGGCGAAACCATGCACTCTACTCTTCGTATATGGTAGCGATCGGATTATCAAGGGTAGAGAACGCGGATGGATTATATTATTATGAGCACTGTGGAGGGAATGGATACATGAAACACATCTTAATGGAATGTGATAGATATCGTACGAAGAGAAATGCTTTGTAGCCAGCAAGGTAGCATGATAACGAGACACCATTTATATATATTTGTATTTTGCAGGGAGAAGTGTCTGTTTACAAAATTTTATTTAAATTTATAGAGGATTGTGATATTAATTTGTAAGTTTAAATTGTGCTTTTTTTTACTGCGTTGCAATTTGATGAATATGTTTTAAAACTTCTATGGCTGTATGCATTTTCAGTGCCAATAAAGAATTTATATATAATATTATCCACTGTAGGGGTTAACCAATGGTCATTGCTGTACCTCTTGTGGTATAGTATGGCGATGCCTTCCTATGCGGAATGTTGCTATTGTTTTTTCCCCTCTACGATCACCCAGTGGAGTCCATGATGGTTGTCCGTTTAGTGACGGAGGGCAACATGGTTCCCCTTAAAATCGTGCCACTTGCAGTGTCCCCTTAGACACCCTGTTCAATGCCGCTAATGACCCCACTGGTTGTGGTGCGGCTTAATTCATAAAAAATAATTATAATAATAAAATGATAAGTAGGGTAAAATAAATAAAAAAGTCCAGTCATGCAGCATGACCCCAAGAGCGAATTTTTGAAGAAATCTTCGACATTTCAGTCGCTATTGATCGTGTAGAGAAATTTTAGTTTATGATTTTGATAGACAAACATGGAATCGGAGGACGGAGTTAACAGAGTAAACTCTCTTTTTTTTTTTTTTTTTTTTTTTTAACAAGCACCTACTACCTACGTTTTAAACAGCATGGTTCTAGGATTGGTTATACAGGGATACTTCCATAAGAGTAGTTCAATCTGAATTTGGACAATGTTTCATGCAAATATTACCGATTTTTACAACTAGCGAACGGCATTATTTCGATTTTTGACTGATTTTTCAACTTTAAAATTTTTGAAAACTTGATACATATTCTTATAGGAAATTTTACGCTGATTCCGAATATACCACATGTTAGTATGCTGAAAAAATGATTTCGCACAACAAATAGCAAAAAACAGGCTATTTTGAGATTTTTGACTACATTTTTGAAAATTTCAACCCGAAGATGTAATCCGATCATGCTGGCCAACGAACTTGAACTTTCGTTTTGTGTTCTTAACATTTTAAAATTTGTTTGAAGTTTCTAGCACAATTCTACGGAAAAATAAAGAAAGAGTATTCCGTTTTTAAAATAATAAACGCTTTCGAAGAATATGTTTAGTCTTAATTTCGCACTATTGGGTGCTTGAGTCTTGGACTATAGAAAATTAATATAAATCAATAAATAGGTAATAATAATTATTATAATAATTTAACAAAATAAAATTTTTAAAAGTCGATAATAAGCACTGAAGTGAAACTACGAGTTCTAAGGAAAATAATAAGTGTTTGAGAAATTTAAGAGGGTCGTTTTACTGCAAATTATGTAAATAATCTATCCGTAAAATTTCGTGGATGTAGCTCAATAAATTTGAAAGCAAATCGTACCTTACTTTGGCAAATAAAATCGCGTCCGTTTTTAATGCTCAATTGTCAGTTTATGATTATTAGTTTGAGCGTCTCAATATTCTAAAATCTTCCAGTTTTGACAACAAGGAGATTTTTTTGCCACTACTTCATGAGCCACTCTACTCACTAGTTAAAATTGGTTTACACGAAATCGATTCAGCTAATCCTGTGACATTTATTTATTTATGACATACGGGCTGAAGCCCAATTACAAGAGAAATGTTAGCATAAATATTATAAAGGTACAGACATAATGATAAGCGAACGCAAAAGAATGACTGATAAAAAATAAAACAAGGATTTCTAATCACAAAGTATCAAGTATTTTTTTTTTTAACGATAAAGGAAAACTGTGCTGATATCTATTTTCTCGGAGACAGAAGGAATATTGAATATGCGTTGACATTAGGACATCTTGTGGCATTGCTACGTGTATATGTCGAAGAGGCAATAATAACGACATATCAAGAGCCATCTTGGAAGATAGAAATCGTGAGAAATATTGATACAACTGGAGGTTATAATAGAATTATAAAAATTATAATCTCCTTGGATACAACTGGAGGTTTATTTACCAGCCTGATTTTTGGTTTATTATTATGTACCAACACAAATCTTCAACATACAGGGTGTCCCAAAGTAACCCCTCCCCTCTATCCATACTTTTTTCCACAATTTTTGAGATATTGAAGTGAAATCCGGAAAGAAAGGTTTTGGGATGCCTGATACTAAGTTTTAAACGATTAAAAATCAGAAAACGAATCCAAAGATTTCTGGTCTACCCAAAGAGAGGGGTATTGGGTACTTGGAAATCTCAAAGTCCAAAATTACCAATCTTTAGAAAAAAGCGCGCTTCTTCATGGTTCATCAGCTCTAACTTAGAACGGAATAAGATATCACAATACCGGTTTCACTATAGTGTTCAGTACTGAGAAATCTTTCAAATGAGGTGTCAGTTGCCAAACAATGGGGAAATAAATTTCCAAGTACCCAATTACCCTCAAGGTAGTCCAAAAACTTTTTTGGTATCTTTTCTGATTTTTATTCGATTTGAGGGAGTATATTCTTCATTTGGATAGGCATTCTGATTTCGGGTTTTGGATCAGCTGCCGATGGCGGAGCTCGATATGGCTGCACCCTTGGATCCATTGGGCTCTCCGTAATAACGGAGTTATTAGAGAATGAGGTTTCCACACGAATTCAGTTCCCACTCCCTAATTTTCACTCCAATACAGGCCTTTGTTGAGTTGTGGGTCTCATCTATCGTCATTACATGTGTTCTCGGACGACATTGAAAATTGCTTGCTAGCGTTCGAACTCTCACGTCCGTCCTCTCGTGAAAATCAACCCAATCAAAACAATCACCAAACAGTCATATGCAGTCTGTGCCTCCAACAAATCAACACCTGCTATAAGCACACATCATATTACCACAAAATAAAGCAAATTTCTACCATCAAACTAATCTATAAATCACATCCTTCTAACAAATAACTACCATGCACCTCCAGCTCCTTCATACCGCCTTATCACCATCCAGCCCTTACTCGGGAATGATCCCTTCAATCCCCCCTGCAAGATCTGCCTTGCAGATTCGACATACAACCGGATACAAGCTGAGTTGTTCAGATACTGTACTTAGTATGCTACTTGAACGTATGTTACGTTCAAGGAAAACTCCCGCAGTCTTAGAGGTATGATTAATTGGTCTCGGTGGCGTCGGCTGCTAAAGCGTTTGTCATTAAAACTAACTAATATCTCAAAAAAGGTAAAGGCATCTCTAAAGGTAAAGGTGTCTTCGAACTTTGTCAAGACACCAAATATTCCTGGGCTGTTATACGTATTAAAATATTGCTGGGTTGTTATTACTTTTATATTCAGTCAAATGTGTTTCTAAAAACCATCTAAACATGGTAGAGTAGATTGCACAATAATTATCAAAAAATAAAATTAGTAAATAAAGTATTAAAAAACTAAGGAAATGATTTTTGCTTCCTCACCCCCGAAAGTAGGAAAGCTTTGTGTTCGTGATTGAAGTCAAAAAAATTTTTGTCCTCCAAAATCAAAATTTCCACTTGCTTTTTGCGTTTCAGAGCTTACTGATCAATTTCGGTTCCGTGTCTCTCTGTCTGTCTGTGGTAAATCTTTGTTACGCCCAAAACTATACCAAGTTTCAGTCCGATTCCAATGCCATTTTCAGGGATTGTGCGGGTTAGCTACTAGACGATCGACTATAATTTTCAATGCCGGCGAATCAACTGTGGCCTGTGCGCATGCGCAAACGTGAATTACTCATAACGTCGATTTCTCACAATCTGTTGGTCCGATTTCGTTCAAACTAAGTAGGTTACAAATTGGTATATGTTCTCGAAAAATTCCCAATAAATTATATAGAGCAAAACACCTAGTCAAAAGGAACGATTTGGATGTAATTTTCAGGGATTGTGCGGTTCAGCTCCTACACGATCCCCGATAAATTTCATTGCCGTTGGACTAATAGTAGTCTGTGCGCTTGCTCAAAAGTTAATTTCTCAAATCGTCTACTTATCAATCATTTCGTCTCATACTTTGTTCTTAAACTAATTCTATACGCCCATTTTACAATATGTGAGGAAGCTATACTGCCCTCTCAACTTGGCAGACGTTTTTTCCTTTTGAGGGAGAAACAGGTGTTCATTAAAATAACAACTAATTTAAAAACTGGTTTTAATTCCTGATTTTTCAAGTTACCAACAACGTGACTTCATTGATTAATCCCTTCGCTTCCAGTACAGTATAGTTAATTCTCCCTTTTGACAAGTGAAACTGTCGCGTAGTATTAGCATTGTCCCGGTATCCTCTGGCCTCCTCTAACCCGTACAGTAAGGCTTGGAGACCACCAAGTCGGATGCAGACAGGCCATGTCTGATAGAGCGTGAAAGGCGCGGGTAGTGGGCTCTGGCTGTGTCCAAGCGAACGGCCCCGTTATTGCACCTAATTAATAATTCCTAATAGAAACAGACTCAGAACGCTTGCTCGGCGTCGCCTCAGCGGTGAGTCGATTCGGTCGCTGAAGCGTCAGTGTTGAAGACAGCTCAGATTAAGATGAGGGTCCGGTGCAGCTGACGCACCTATTTACCAGACTGACCGCATTTACGCAGGCCAGAGGACCTACCCTACTTAACCATCCTGCAGACCTTCTACCTCGAAAACCACTGCACAGATCCCTCTCCAAGAGCTTCCGTGACTGCAACTCATTCTTAATTCCTCAACCTAACCTGGTCTCGCAAGTTGATCATCAACATTAGTCAGAAACTAAAATGAAGTGTTAGTACTTTAAACAGCATGGTTAACACCCTTGTGATGGATACATTCACCCTAAGTGGATACCATTTTGATTATCTCAAAGCTAATTAGATACCCTAACTAAAATATTCATACGACGTCTCCCATGAGCAGGCCACCAGCTATTTACCTGTTGCACGCTAAACCGTTGTTATGACAGCCGGTTATAGGCGAGATAGTCTCATCTGCTCTGGGTTTCAAATCATAACCTCAAATTAATGCGAAACAAATATTTTACAATCTTTCTCTTGTTTAACAAAACCTATAAGCTCAGAGAGTTATAAATCACGAGGGACGTTTCCATATCAATCCAACTTTATTATTAGTATTCATTTATTGTTATTTATATTTAATTATTCATTTTACGGGCAAAATTGCCCAATTTACAAAATTCAGAAGGTATAAAAACATTAACAATTTCATGAAATCCAAACTGGCTAGAACTAGATAACAATTAGAATATAATTGAAGAATATAACACTGATATAGAAAAAAATAAAATAGAAAGTTGATATATACAACACCTACATTATTGATCAGACAGAAAAAAGTACTCAGTAGTGATGTAGCATGACTAATGTAGCGAATTTTCAAAGAAAAGTTGTGGATAACATAAACACAGGCACGTAAATTCTGATCATTGAAGCCAACCATGTCCTGAATAACACTGAGGGGACAGCCTTGTAACGAGATCGCAAAGAAAATATCAGAACACGCAGCCGAACTCAAAAATTTGGTCAATTGTGGGAATTTTTCACCTAAAATATCGAATTTTTCACTTATTTATGAATCTTAGAGATCTAGAAGAGGTTGCAATCGTCTCATCACTAAAAAATACTTCGACTGTGACACCCCACATGCCCCATTGTGAAAATTTTGCCAATTTTGGGCATTATTTCACCTAAAAATAGGCTTTTCTAACTTATTATGAATCTTAGAGATCTGGAAGTGCTCGAAATCGACTCAGCACTGAAAAATACTTCGACTGTGACACCCCACATGCCCTTTTGTTAAAAACCGATTTTTTCAAAGAATTTTTTGGCCCATTAAAATGTTAATTTGTGCCTTAAACTCTGGAGTGATCGAGCTGGCCAACGGACTTGACCTGTCTTTTGCCAAGACGGATCTTTCTGCGTTGGAACGAATTTTTTACACCGTTTTTAAAGGGAGTTATGAGTTATCGTCTGGAAATACACCCTATATATACGATATTAAAATTTAGGATCGTGTTCTTTGATGTATGAAACGGATTTGTAGGGGGTCCCCGACCCTTCAAAACCCCTTTTAAAATTTCGAAGCCATCTAAATAGCTCTTTTTTTTTTTAAATTCGCTAAAAAGAGAATTTAAAATCTCAATAACTTTTTAGGATGTCTCTTGAAAGATAGGACACTCATAGAGCGGGGATCCTGATCTGCTGAAAACTCCTAAACGACCCGATGGCTTCTGATCAGGGGCGACCTGTGCACATAACTGGTGGTTAGCGTCTGGAGGAAAAAAGTTTTGTTTGACGAGTTGAGTAATTGAGCTGTGACAAAATGGCCGGACAGTCTACCCCACGATTAATCATTGCATGTAGAAAGTAGGGATGGGTATCAATATATCAATATTTCGAAAGTGTTGACATTTGTATTCCAAATATCGACATTAATGCTCGCCGATATATTGTATATATCGATATTTCTTTCACTAAAATATAGTTTTTTATTTATTTATTTGATACAGTACTTTTGTACCAATATTAAGAATTATTACAAAGAATTATTTCATAATATATACTCGATGAAATGCAGATGAATAAATATCCTCACCGTTCACCAGCAGCAAACCGAAAAGTTTCCAAAAACTGTAAAAGTGTATGTTACCAAAGAATAATCGACTAACATGCGGTCATCGATTCGAGATCAACATAGTTCGAGATCAACTACATCATCCTGCTCGTTTTTTAATATTTATAATTATTCGTAAATTTGCTCATCAAAAATAATTGAAGAAATGCAGTTTAACTCGTGCAGCATATTCGTATGAGCTAGTTTTCTCAAATAATTGTATTTGTTTATATTAAATTGTTTTGAAATTTAGGCGCTTTGAGTGCAAAGAAAGGTCAAGTGCAAATGAAATGAAACATGATGAAAATGAAAAAAAGGGGGACAAAATCATAGGCCGAAAACCTTGTTCCCAATAATAGTCTGATTTTCTAAGATTGAAATTTCAAGCTTTTTTGGAGTTTTTTAAAACAAAAATGTTTACGCTACGTTAATGAAATTTAACTACAATTTTCAGCATACTTTTCGATAATGTTTCTAATTTTTTAGTTCATAGTTGATGAAACTTTTTGAAAATTAAAAAAAATGTTGAAAAATGTTTTTTGATGTCTTTTAGTAAATTGTTTCTTTTTGGAAATGTGACCAATTGTGCTCTAAAAATGCTGCCCAACAAAATCATCTTTTCTTTGGGAACGCATGGTTTTTTCCGACGGGAAAACTTTTTTCTTATCTCAATTCAATGAAGAGTTATTGTCTGTAATATACTTATGAAAAAGCGTAAACTTCAGGAATCGTTTCAGAATGCCTCAAAAAGGATTTCCTTGAACTGATTTTTGAGAAAATTTAATTTTGAATGTTTTTGACCGATCGCAACAATTTTATTTTCTTCGATAGTTCGCTAAAAATTGGTTAATTTTCTATATCGATATTATCCGATATATCGATATTTTTTCTACCCCTATATATTCCAGCATCTCAGAAGAGTCATCATCCCAAAAAACGGGGTTGTTCACGTTCATTCCGAGTATTGTATTCATCCGTTTCTCGTGGAGCTGACTAAGAGGACCTAATTGGAGCTGGAGCTAAAATTGCAAGTTAAAATCAATTTTTTGACAATACAAAACAATTAAAACCTCACGTTTTCAAATCAGTCGATCAAAACATTGAAATTCAACCAAACTCTCCCTCTTTCAACACCTCCTCTGGCCTCATATTTGAAGAATTCCTCGCATAACGACAGCCCTCACACGAATCCAAACAATTTCTTGTATCCTAAAGCTTTAGCTAATTTTGAAAGCCAATTCCATCTGGCTCGAGCAATGGCAGGGTGAGGTCACTGGTCTGCGTGGAGTCCAGCCCAGGACCTGTGCCATGTTGATCCTTTCGTGACACACCTTCCAAGGAGGGATCGAATAGTGGTCAATCGGGTAGCCACTGGCCATACCCGTCTTACTCACAGACACCTCCTAGATCCAGCAGCCCGAGATGGTGTGTGTGGGAGATGAGGTGTTGATTTGTCTATCCGTCACTTTTGGGAGGACTGTACAGCCCTCCTCAGGGATCTCAGGGTCCACAGCATGTATATATATAGTTATGTATATAGTTATATATTTATTATCATTATATGGTTTTCAATAGGTATGGTTTTAAATATTTGTTAGGATCATCTAGTCGTACTTTAGTTTTTATTACGGTTTTTTTTAATCCACTGTAGGGATTAAAAAGTGGTCATCGCTGTATCCCTTGAGGCGGAGTGCGGCGATGCCTCGCTTTGCAGGTTATTATTATTAGTATTTCTCCCCCTCCGATCTGCCAGTGGAGTCCATGATGGCGCTCCTTTTTAGTCAAGGATGGCAACATGGCTCCCCTTAGAATATTGCCCGTTGCAATGTCCTTTTCACACCTTGTTGATTGCCGCTAATGACCCTTCCGGTTGAGACGCAGCTTAAATTCTTAAAAAACAATTCTTCTAACCACGTTGACCCTATGGCTAAAATGTTGAAATTCACAAAATTGTTTCTCCTTCACAACATTATCTCATATCTCAATTCTCATATCAAGAAATCCTTTATTTTATTTTATTTATTCTTTGCTCAAGACAATTTATGTTATTGCTAAAGAGTTACAATTATTCACGGTAATCCAGATGACAGACAATAGTACACGTTTGAAAGTAGGAACCCAAGTACTAATCCAATTTAGATACTGCAATGGAAATAAATAGCTATCAGGCACACTCATCACCTTCAATGAGACCCAGTAAAATATAATTAGACAATTAATATCAAGACAATATTATGAGTATATAAATACAAAAGCATAAATTGTAGTCAACGATCACGGTATGAGTTGTTATAGCAACACTAATATAAGTTTTAGAAGGAAATTTCAATTCATTTTTAGTAAATTATTTTTCTATTCTAGTCTTCTAAAATGATATTCTATAACAGGTTCCCTACAATAAGTTTCCAGCTTAGGTAATCGTAGTTAAAATTTTGTGATTCATCTCTCTCCTCTTGCGTACGTATCTTGCGTTACCTGTACGTATTATATGAACAGGTTTATTGTTTTCAATTTCGTTCAGATAAAATGCTTAAATTTCAAATCAATTCCACATAAATGTAATGCGAAAAATAATGAGAATTTGCTCATCTTGCTGCATTGTTGGAACTTTTAAAATTCATCATAACAGCTAAATCTTGAACGACTGCTTTACTTAAAATTATCAGGGATAGGTTTTGAGCTAATAATGAGGTGTATTATGAGTAGCAATATTCTGCATGGTTAATATAAATGAGTGGGTCGCAGGTAAAATGTTATTAACGCTGTTTCGGTCAAGTGCGAAGGAGTTTAATCATCCAAGATTTATGTTTTCATGTTCGTTTTTCACGGCGTCTTCAATGAAACTACGTTAAACTTTCGTGATCTGCTTTGTCTTCTTTGCATTCCTAGAATATCAGAATACTCTAGACAATATCAGAAAAAAAAGTTAGTTGAAAAGCACGTTTTGAGCAGAGCGAATTGTTCAAATTTCAGAGACGTCAGCCAAGTTGGGTGGAATTTTGATTTTGGAAAATTTTAATGTTTTCGACATCTTGCACGAACACAAAGCTTTCCTTCGGTAGTGAGGAAGTAAAAATGTGGTTAAACAATCACTAAAAATGCATTAAACAAAATTATATATATATATATATATATATATATACATATATATTAGCAGAATATTACTTAGACAAAGTTTATCAACTAAGAACTAGAACATTTATAAATTTATGAACAAAATTGAGCTGAACTATGTACTTAAAATTCATTAAATTGTTCAAAAAATCAAAATTGATAAAACTGGAAAACAATAAATTGTAAATAAACCCAAAAATTAGTTTGTGAAGAAGAATATTATTTAGAAACCTTTTTTGTCATAAAATGAAGAGTTAATGATTTTTGTGCTCACGAAGCGTTCACATTTTAAAGCAACTCAACATAAATATTATGAATAATATTCAAAACATCGCCAATATGACGACGCTGCGAGGCAGAAACTTTTGTTGTAAAAGAAGAAGGATTTTCCACCACCAACATGTGGTAACTAGGTTTCCATTACTTTGTAAGACCCGGATGCAAAAGTCGAGGGTACTGACATTGGGAGGGGAGATTAAGAAAGGCGGAACTGTTGATTGTAACACCAGTCAACGGTTATGGGGGAGAGGGAGACCCAGCGAGGATGATTCGACCTCTTTGGGCGGGTGACTTTGGATGGACTAGAAATTGCTGTTTGGAGGAGGCGCTGAGAAAGGGGCTACACTCGGTTAACCGCAGCCTCCCCCTGCTCTCCCCAAGTTTGGCCTGAACAGTAAACTGTTTGCATAGCTTTCTCAATCGCACTTTGGAGCCCGATTCCTCTTTTTACTCTAGTGCGGGGAGTCGTCTCGTTCTTAGAGAACGTGGGCGAGTCACTGGAAAGAACGATGTTATTAGCGATCCCGACCGATTTCAATAAATTCCTACGTTAATTTCGAAGGAATAAACTCTGCAAATTACCACAGAATTATTTCTGTATTATAGGGTTTGCCGATTTAATTAAACTCTTCACCAAATGAATCAAACCTTTTTCCAAATGAGTTAAACTTTTTTCCAAAATAATTAAACCTTTTCCTAAAACACTATATATGTTCAACTTCCCATTATCTAACTCTCCTTAAAATTGAGATAAGAATCCTATTCTTGCGCCAAAATATCAAGCTTTCCAAACGAAAGGATGAAATCGTTGGCCAACATTTTTTGAGCCTATTAAATTGGTCAAATTTCAAAAAATGTACTAAAGCAATCACTAAAAAATGGCTAAAGACCGCCAAAAATCGTTAAATTTATAATTTTTAGCTGAGTTGTTTCAGAAAAACAAAATTATCGACGATCGACTAAGACATAAAACATTTTAGCACAAAATTTTGCTGAAGAACGTACATAAATTACCTTAATGTTTGCTGAAAAATCTATAAAAACTGAAAAAAATCCAAAATCTTTTTTGAATCACCGAATTTTTTTTAATACGAGTTTCTTGCCATAAAATTGGTTTTCAACAATTTCTTTCTATTAAAATTGCTCATATTTCTTTACAATTTATTATATGAAAATACGATAGATAATTTTTTTGGTGGCACCACGGCGCCAGGCGTCACCTCCAAGTTAAAATAGACATTTTGGAATCTATTGACTTTAAATTTGGTGCCATCTTCAGACATCCAGAATTAGTTGTAGAGTGTTTTATTTTTTGAAATCTATAAACAATTATAATATATCTGATGGGAATAGTTAAAACATCACGATTCATTACTACTACCCCCTCCATTCATCCCTTTCCATAATGTAATTTCAAATTCTTAACATATGTTCTAAAACTCAACCAAATTCCAAATTGAAGAAAAAAAACATCACGGAATTTTTGCGAGAATAGTCGAGTTCAATATATTTGACAACCAGTTTTTTAAACTTCGTGAGGAACCTGATCAGCGGGCCAACTAGTGGATATTTTCGAATAGGCCACAGATAGGACTAAAGTTAGTTTCCAGATTTTGTTCATTTATTTGGTTTAAAAAGAAAAAAAAACAAAGATTTCAGCACACATTTTCAATTCTGGTCACTCGCATTCAATTCTACAATACACCGCCAAACTGGAAGTTCGTAAATAGAGTGCGGAGAATATCTTATCCCACCTACGCCACTGAGAAGTTCGCACTATTGTTGAGCTTTTTCAGTAAAGAACCAAAACGGATGTTGAGTTTTAGTCGCGCAGGAAGAAAAAAGAAAAAAAAAAAAAAAACAGAGTGACGAATTGAAGCGATTGAGCTCTCGGAAACGAATTGAAATGTATGGCCATCATTTGTAGTTCTTGGCATTTCTATACACTCATTCCAGCAGAAAACGAAACACAAAAGCTCCGGAAAGCTGAAATCCCTTCCCTCTTTCACATCACTTTGCTATATTGAATTCACTTCATCACTTTATTCCCATTTATAAATTTGAGTAAGTGCTGGACGGACGACGGCTTATACCTATCGGTTACACATTTTCCTTATATTTTTGGTGATAATTTGTGAACTCGTCTATCTTACTACCGTTAAATACAAGTTTGAAATGTATTTTGCTTCCTCACTAGGTACCGAAGATAGGGAAGCTTTGTGTTCGGTTTTGTGTTTAGGTGTCAAAAAAATCGTCGCCAATTTACGATCAAAATTTCTATTTGCTTTTTCGGTTTCAGGTCTTGCAGATCAATTTTGGTTCCGTGTCTGTATGTGTGTCTGTGCCAATTCCCAATCACGTCCATTGCTATACTAAGTTGTAGTTAGATTTTGATGAAACTTTCAGGGATTGTGCGGGTTATCTTCTAGATGATCCCTTATAAATTTCATAGTCCTGACGAGTACTGACGAGTGCACCTGCGCAAACGTGAATTTATTCTAACGACTTCGTCTCATGTGCTATCCGTCCGATTTCGTTCAAATTCGGAGAGTAGTTGGGAATAGCTCATCAGCTATTCTGTAGCTATTCAGCAGTCTGTACTGCAGAGTAGGTACATGGCCATTTCGCTGGTAGCTTCATCGGCGTTTTATTGTAACTTATTATGAGTTCGTACTACTACGCTCAAATGAGGAAGCTTTACTTGTTATATTGAATGAATTTGTAGTTTGTCAAAGTAAACAAGGCAGGTTGTTGCTAAACCAAGAAACGAAACTACTTAGGTAGGTAGGTAGGTACTTACATCCTACCAGATTCGCTGTTTGTTAAAAGCGCCAAAACAAAGTAGGTAGGTTGTTGCTTTGCTGACGATACAACTGGTGATTAGCAAGTTTGTCAAATATCGAATCAGGAAATGTGTAACATGAATTAAAAACCAGCTTTAAGAAAAAACACCTTCGTTTCATAAAGACGGCTGTGCAGTTTCATAAATTGGCAGTGCAGGTATTACGCGAGCTTTGCAGTTACGAAAAGTTTAGGGACAAAAAATTTAATTAGGTACTCACTTCCGTTTTTTTTTCTATGGTTACACGAAAAACAAGAAATAATATACGGAAAGTACGTAGGTATACCTTCCCTCTAGGTACTCACCTTTCCACATGCGATACCTAATATCCCCTTCTAGCAGAGTTTCCCTCATGGCACTTCCTTTCACATGACCACTTTCACAGGACTCTAAAGATTTTTAGTTCTTAATTGATTCAAAGAACAGTTCTTTTGATAGGTAATCTACAAAATCTTCGCGGCTGATGTTTGGAACTTCTATCACTTGTTTGTCAACTCCCCAACACAAATTTCATCGGAATCTCGACCGCACAAATTAATCTTGCGTTCATAACGTTTCAGGTCATTACCGGATTACAGCTTGTTATAATTCGCATACAATTTATTACCTGGCATGATAAAAAATCCTGAACTATATAAGGAATTTAGGTGCCCCCCCCCCCCCCCCCAGAGGTGCAATGGGGGCCTAATTCCTCATAAAAAGGCAGAGGAGAGTAACAGCATCCCGTCAGAGAGATACTACTCCTACTAATAGCTTTTAATGAGCCATGTTTGGAGTAGATTGGTTTTCCAGTCACCTGGAATCCCTTCCAACGCCAAACTCAGCTGCTAAAATGATCGAGTACAGGCCGAGGCGCCCGTTGTTTCATCAACGGGACGCCGACAGCGCTATCTCTGGAACTAGGAACAAGGTAAATACTAAACCGTAAGATGAGGAGGTATGTAGGTGGAGACTCCTAATGGCGCTTTTTCGCATAGTATACTCGTCACCATGACAACAAGGTGAAATAACTTCGACAATTAGGTTTTTAGCCATGCCTCGATATTAGGATGCGCTAGTTTCGAAGTCTCGAGAATATCCCCTAAGGGTTTCAGGGAGATGCCCTGTGCGTTTTATTATGATTGGTTGAGTACTAACCATAGCGCATGCGCAAAACTAAAGTTGGGTGACACACGTGCCCGATTTTGATGAAAATTTCAGGAATAGTGTGTGTTAGCTCCTAGATGGTCTCCAATAGATTTCCATCCAAAATCCAATATCCAAATATAAAAATCCAATTTCTATGCGGCAGGTATAGAATATGATTTTCATTTGCCAAACGACCCAAATCAGCTGAGTGAGCTCTGGACGCTAATTTCTATGTTATTTAGTTTACGAAGCTAAAATTTGGCACGGACTCTAATAATAATTAAGATCTGTATAATTACTGCGGGTGCTGATTTATATATACTTTATTCTATTATTATTATTTTTTTTTTTTTCGATCCTAATTTTAATGTAGTGGTGCTACAAACTTAGGGATTTCTGGATTTGTGGAGGGTGGAGTGGAGGGGATAGTTAGGCCTACCAGTTCATTGAAGCGCCGTCCAAGCTACAATGCTCGACCGACTTTCGTAATCCTTTTTCTGTTCCTTTTAGGATTTCGGTCTAGTTTTGGAACACATGACAGTAGTTTAAAAATTCATGTTAGAAGGGGGTGAATGGAGGGAGTAATGCTGATAATCGTGATGCTGACACTGAATCTGAATTTTGTGATTCTGTTCAGATCAATTAAGAGTTTGGTCTAGTTTTGGAATACCTACATGCCAGGAGTTTCAAATTTCACTGTGGAAGGTGGTGAATGGAGAAGGCAATACTGATAAATCGTGTTGGAGCAATACTGATACATATGTCGTGATATTTTCAACCAATTCGTAAAAGCAGTTCGTACTTTATTATGGTTGTGAGTGTGTGGTAGAACCCCCCCCCCCCCCTTCTGGAGAGAGAAATCCTCGCAGTACATTCATTTTAGGATATATAGCATTTGCCGATTTAATTAAACCTTTTACCAAATGAATCAAACCTTTTGCCAAATGAGTTAAACCTTTTTCCAAAATAATTCACCCTTTTCCCAAAATAATTAAACCTTTTCCCAGTACAATTAAACTTTTTTCTTTTCCAAAATAATTAAACCTTTTCCAGAACAATTAAACCTCTTGCGAGAAAGTATGACGTATGTACAGATACGAATTTCGAAAAAGTTTAATCGATCAGGAACTTCAGAAAAACTTGAAACGAGGTGTGCAATCTATGGTTCAATGAATAATGCACCAAATTTTTACCCCCCCCCCCCCCCCACAATTTGTTGGTTAACATTTCAAGGTACGTAGATTCCAAAAATCCTGGAAAGTTGGTTCTTAATTAGATTTTTGGAATCTACGTACCTTGAAATGTTAGCCAACAAATTGTAGGGGGGGTAAAAATTTGGTGCATTATTCATTGAACCATAGATTGCACACCTCGTTTCAAGTTTTTCTGTAGTTCCTAATCGATTAAACTTTTTCGAAATTCGTATCTGTACATACGTCATACTTTCTCGCAAGAGGTTTAATTGTTTCGGGAAAAGGTTTAATTATTTTGGAAAAAAGTTTCATTGTACTGGGAAAAGGTTAAATTATTTTGGGAAAAGGGTGAAATATTTTGGAAAAAGGTTTAACTCATTTGGCAAACGGTTTGATTCATTTGGTAAAAGGTTTAATTAAATCGGCAAATGCTATATAATGAAGGGGCTATCTAGTAAAGTCACATTCTATACGCTATTCTCACCTAACTTGTATACTAACCAGGCACAGAGACACCCCTGTCATGCATGCATTACATACCAGAATATTTTTCTCTGGAAAATCGATGATGCGTTTAGCGAATTTTCGTAAAACATTAAATATCGCAATGGCTCGGAAAATTTCAAAATCAAAATTTTTGAAAAATTTCTTCATTGAAATCCGTTTTGAGGCATTCTGAAACGAATCCTAGATTTTAACGCCCCGTCTGTGTGTCTATCCAGACGATAACTTTCCTGAGGATTGAGATAAAAATTCCGTTCTTGCACCAAATAATCAAGCATTCTAAACAAAAGGATGAGTTCGTTGGCCAGCATTTTTTGAGCACATTAAATTGGTCAAATTTAAAAAAAATCACTAAAAATTGCTAAATACTGCTAAAAATCGTTAAATTTATATTTTTGGTAGAATATTGCTCAAATAAAGTTTAATAACAATAAACAAGAACATTCAAAAATTTATGTACAAAATTATTCTGAAAAATGTACTTAAATTCCATTAAAATTTGCTGAAAAATCGATAAAAACTGCAACAAAAAATCTAAAAATGTAAAACCTGTATTAGGATAGTAGATTATTATCTATAATACGTCTTTTGCCTTAAAATTAATAGTTATCAATTCTCTTGCACTCATAAAGCTCAAATTTCAATACAATATCACATTATACATTACGAAAATTTACGATAATTCGATCATTCTTCATGACTGGAACTATCTTGGCATTTTTTCCAATCCCAAACCACTGTGCGATGTCCTGTAACTTGAGTGATATCCTAATTAATTGAGTTGGGTCGGCGTTGAGAAATTTGAAGAATCCGCGTTCGGGGGTCTGGATGTTGCTACAGTGCAGTCCGGGGTCCTGATGAGGTTTGAAGTTCCGGCAACTATTTATTGCCGTCTCTCTTCAATCTTCCCGTCCTAGTTAACATCTCGATGAACAGAAACAATAATGCTGAGGCTCATTGTCACGAAGGAGCCTGTACCGCTCTCACCTTCCGAGACAGACAGTTCCCTGACTACCGCAGGAACAGAATTGATTATTTACACCTCCCTCATCATTCTTGTTTAAATGCGCGGGTAGGTGGGTAGTTTGAAAAGCTTGTTAAGCCTTCAACTGCACTTCCAGATCTTATCTGAGGTTCATGGACAGAACCGGACTTATTCACAAGCAGTAACCCGATATCTTGATTCTAACCCGCTTATAAATCGGAACTAATGACTGGAACCAATAGTCGGCGTGGAGCAACGCTTAGTGGTTCCAAGGGGGACAAAACCTTCTCTTCTTGATGTTAGGGGTATTTTTCTTCACCTCTATACCTATCCCTGGACTACGAATCCATATCGTTTATGCAAATCAGTAGGTAGTTTTCTTTTACGACCTGCCCAGATGGAGAAAACTTACCTACAGTTCCGAAATCAACCCTCCCAATCCTCCTCCTCCCGAACTTTTCCTCACAGTCTAACTCACTTTTCCTTTTCTATTCTGAAACGAATGCAACGAATTCTAGAGTTCAACGCTTTTCCATATGTTTCAGCTAGGCTACCTTCCAGGCTCTACTGTGTTTTCTCCTAAGGGTCAGTACGTGACCCCCCCCACAGTTTTTTCGCATCTCGCCAGGGAGCAGAAACTTCTGAAACAGCTCTCTGAATCTCAACTAACAAATGATGATAATGATGATGATGTAAATTCCACATCCTGGATTCCTGATAACATCCTCGATAGATACATCCGGGGAGGGGGGGGGGGGGTTGATGAGATAAGCTTTAAACGAAGATATCTATATGGGTATTCTTTCATTTGGGGAGATTCGATAGATCTCCATTCCTTTCATGGACAGATCACTGATGTCCGCTCTAAACCTAAAAGAAAACTAGCAGGTCCTCAGATCAGATTCCTTACCGAATTTGGAAAAAGACCAATTGGTGAATATTCGTAAAAAATGAAGTTGCTGTACTGGTTCCTGAAATTGAAATTGAAAATTCACCCTATATTAGTTGCAGCGTTGGCCTGTACAGGATGCTTCTGCCTGACGTCGGCACCAAGGCCACGCTTGGAACTGAGGGCTCTCTCATAGTGGGCACACTGGTGGGCATTAATCAGTGCATAGGAAGAGGATGAAGGGTAGAATGAAGAGAAAGAAGATGAGGGGGAGGATGACCGACTCCCCTGCCTGGGGCGCCCCCGAGCGCCTCCCCTAGGACCCTGCATGCCAATGGGCCGGCGGGGGTTATGAGGCGCATTTTTGTCTGCATTCATAACTGAGGAGATGGTTGTAATAAACCGGTAGTAAACCAAACACACACAACCATATTTATATATATATACATATATCGTTTCATAATGCCTCAAAACGTATTTCAATAAAGATATTTTTCAAAAATTTTGATTTTAAAATTTTCCGGGCCATTGCAATAGCTACATTGTCTAGGAAAATTCGCGATTGGATTTTCCTAGAAGTGATTAGGGAGTTGGATGCAGACTTCCTACGTTAGGTCACCGGAGCAACCCCAATCCCCTATAGACAATGTTACCATGAGATAAAGTTGCTTCTAAATTCTTAGAATCACTGAAATATTTTCATTTCTAGCGGTTTGTCATAGAATCGATTAATCAATAATAACTAAATAATAGCTTTGTCTCTTCTTTCAGAGAACTCATACCTATTTTGTTTTCAGTTCAGGCAGGGTAATTTGATGATGAGATATTTGAAGGCTTCTCGTTGTTTTATATGTTTATTTCAGTTGAGCGCTTTCGCCCATGTTTTGGGCAACACTCACATATTTGATCTCGTAATCGAAGTGAAATCTCTTTGAACCTCAAGCGCTATCAGCGCAATATTATTATGATCTGTGGCCAGTAAAAATCATTCTTCGAGCGACATGAGAATAGGTGAGAAACAGAAAAACTGCCCAATAAAAGACTTTTCAGATGTTTTACTAGCTTAAGTCAGCTCATGTTGGTTCCCCGATTTTCAGAGAGGGGTGGACACGAGTTGAATAAGACCGGGTTTGCTTTAACCCTTGTAGATTCGGAGCAAATTGAAAAAAGGTAAACAGGGCGGCTCTTTTAAGGTGTAATGGACCAGGGCTGGGAAGGCCGGACAAGAGTAAGCCACTTCAAGTGTTGGCACAACCGTTGTTATAGCAAACAAATAGTCCGAGTATTATCTTGCCAACGCCACGACCGACAGTTTGTTGTTCTCGACCAATGTTTGACATCCTGGGAGCCCAAGAGGCACAAACGAATTCGTGGACGAAACTGAAAGCAGTAGCTCTGCTTCTTGAAACCAGTTATTTTCAATACGTTCCACAGTGGGAAGAAATGCGGTTCTGGCATGAACAATAATCTTTTGCCTCGATCTTTAAGGAAATTTTACGCTGATTTCGAACGCACCCCTTCTTTCTACACATAAAATGGCTCCTTGATACCTACGTTTTTCTTAAGGGGGAAAAAAAGGCAGTCATGCACCATGATCGTTTGAGCGAACTTTCCTAAATTATCTACCGTAATACATGATGAATTGTATTGAAAGTTGAGCGATTTCCGTAGAAAGAAATTTTTGAAAACCAATTTTATCGCAAGAAACTCGTATGAAGTAAATAAAATTCGGTGGTTCGAAAATGATTTTGTATTTTTAGTTTTTTTTGCAGATTTTATGGAATTGTTTACAAATATTAATTAAATTCAAGTACGCTGTACAGCATAATTTTGTGCAAACATTTTTTAATATCCTAGTTAATCGTTGATAATTTTGTTTTGACTGAAACTCTGCTAAAAATTATAAATTGTACGATTTTTGGCCGTTTTTAGTGATTTTTTAGCACATTGTTTGAAATTTGACCAATTTAATGTGCTACAATAGTGTTGGCCAACGAACTCATTCTTTCGTTTGGATAGTTTGATTTTTTGGCTTAAGAAAGGAATTTTTATTTCCTTCTTAAAAAGAGTTATCGTGTGAAATGACAAACACACACACACACTTTTTATTTTATCTTATTTCTTTTTAATAGAAAACTCCCTTCAAAGGTGGCACACCATTAATTTGAGAAAATAAATAAATAAATGAATGAAAAAAGTGGGGAGGAAGCCCAGGTTGACCCGACATGGGCTCTAAGGATGAGGGAAGTTGCAGAATGATGAGGAGGAATAGTAGGATGAAAGAAAGTTTAACTAAGAACCCCTCAGGGTGCTGGTGGTGATACCACGAAACACTCTCGCCGAGTTTCCCCCCTCGAGTAACTCCGTGGCACTTTTCCCGCACCACACCTTGCGCCATGACCTTGATGCTATTGGTCGCCACTGCTTTTAGCTCAGAAACCACTTGCCGTAGGTCATTTCTGCCATAGTTACTTGCTTATTTTAGCCCGCCAGGTCTGCTCCATGTCCACGCTGCTTCTGACAACCTCGACATCCAGGATTATAGCAAACCCATTGGGCTTGATGGCAACGATATCCGGCTTCTTGCCCCAGTTGCTTGGCACGTGATACAGAAGAATCCAATATCTCCTTCCAAAACTGGAAGTTGTGTTAAGGAGTCCTTAGGTAATCATGCCTTGTGGTCTCCCCCAAGACTAGCTGGGAAGATCCTCCTGAGAGGAGACTGTACACTAAGCAGGTTGCTACCTGAGTTTATGGCTCCTCCCGCCCGCAGTACCATTTACTCGAGACGGCGCCATGCAACACCTCTCTATTGAGGCCAGAATGGTGGCTAGCCCGACACATAGAAGATGTCTCTGCGCCTACCAATTTGTTCTTACCTTAGGAGTGCCACAGCACAATCATTATGAGTGCGTGAGGACGGAGACAGTACCCGATGACACGTGATACAGTCTCTCCCTTTCGACATCCCAACCGCTGTGACAAAGCACCTGCTATCTGCTTGGCCTCTGCATTATGACGTAGAATGCGGCCACTATGAGTCCTTGGACACTGCTGCACGACATGGTACAGGTTTTCATTTTTACCCCGACAGGCACGAATAAGGGTGTCTACAATCCTGCGACTTCCCCTTGAACACCTCTCCAAGGTGGCTAGAGTAGCCACCCGGATAGCGTGGAAATTGCGATAGTCGCAGCCCCAATACCCTCTGAAGCCCATTCTACCCACTGGGAAGAAAAAGGGGATTCAGAGCACTGTCGGAGTTCTTTACCATCTACTGACTCATGCTTATGGGGAGCGAACGAATGAACGTACAGCAACCCAACATAGCGATGTAATAGATTTTAAAATAAAATTAAAACAACAAAAAATCACCCTCTTAATCCGAAAGTCTTCCAGCTTTGGAAAATGTATAAAACTAGTAATGTAGAATTATGTAATAAACTTTATAATGAAGAGCGTATTGACATAATTGTTTTGAATTTCAAGCCATTAAAACAATTTTCAACTTCTACTATACTTGATCAGCTCAACTTACATTACAGGTTATTTAATTTTTTTCTGGTGAGTAAGTGGTAGGTATCTAAACACTTGCCATACAAATATAGAAAAAACACAAAATTGCCAGAATGTTTAGTTTAATTTTCATTAGACTATAAGCAAATGGATATTTTAAAATCTGAACCATAAGAGAGGTACTTCATAGAGAACAGAGTATAATCGCAATATAAACTGTATATACGAGTTAGGGGGAATATGTTTTCAGATACAAACTGTAAGCTTGAGGTTTGGTTTATGAATTGTGTAGTCGATAGCAGATAATCCTGGAAAACGAACGAAAAGCAGCAATTTTATGCTGATATATTGTCGGAAAAAATGGAAAAAAAAATCCATCAGCGGGCCCAAAATCGTTTATTGGAATCTCTTTGTTTCTTTGACAGCTTCGTTATTGATCATTGTGGGTGAGTGCGTAGCAGCAGATGAGGGATATTTTACGGCATTTTGAAGAGCATTACGTCAAATAAACTCGTCATCTCCAATCCATTAACCGCTGACTGTAACCATCCGCGATTCCTTCAATCATAGAACTGTTGCTATGGGCCCTTCATTTGATCCAAGCACACGGATTCTGGACTCCACCATGACTCGCTCGAGTTGACTATTGGGGTGGATTATTGCTTATGTACCGGTTCGGCCTCGTGGCTGGGTTATAACTCGACGGCCCGAAAGTTATTGAACAAGCAAAAACCATGAAGCTCGTAGATCCTATGTTGACATTGTAAACGGATCGGATGAGCCCATGAACCCCCTCATCTGAGTCAACTCCCCTACTGTCACAACACGCGTTGAACAACCCGATCTTCAAGGCACCTGAATGTTCTCGATGGCAAGTGGACACCTGAACCAAATAGCCCGTACTTTTATTTTCCTGTTTAGTAGACGAATAATTTTTTCTCGTCATTAACCAGACCATATTCTCCCTGTTGAGCTTTGAGTCGTTCAGAAAACTACGGTTTCGTGAAAATCAAGACACGACACTGTTACTGTTCAAGACAAGATCTTAGCATAGATCTTACTGAGGTCTTGGAGCTCAATATGAAAATCTGTTTAGAACCCAATGTTCATTCCTCAATTTGCCTTAATATAAATGTCCAAGAAAGACATTTTCATAAAAGACTTATCCATTTTTTCGATACATAACCTATATTTTCTCTGGATGTTCGCTGAAATGATTCATGCGAACGTACATTCAAAATCACTCTCGGGGCCTCGAATGAGGGATTAAAGTCATTTTACATGTGAATCCGATGAGCTGATTCCTATAAGGCAAGAGTGGAAAGTTGAAATCAGGAAAGAAGAAACAGTTCTGCCAGTCAGGAAACCACTGCGCATAAAGATCTATACTACATACTTTGTTTAAAAAAATTTAATTATTAATTATGAATTCTGACGAAAATAAGGCTAGGCGTTGGGTGATTGGAAAAGAAAGGGTTTGTAACTAATTAAATTTGTACGGCGCTTACACCACAGTCCTAACACGTCAGATTCACGGACGCTACAGTAAATTGATCTAAACATCTTCTTAGTTCTTCTAAAGACCTTCAGATTTCGATGAATGGGATGGGAGTTAAAACACCCAACGACTAACTCGCGAAAATTTCATCGAAATATTTGAAGTCGTTTGGACGGGAAAGAAGGTCCAGTCATTTAGCATGATTGTATGAGCGAATTTCCGTAAGCTATCGTACTATATTATGTTACATTGTTTTGAAAATTGAGGACTTTTATGGGGAAAAAATTGTTAACTACCAATTTTATGGCGAAAAACTCGTTCTAAATAATATTCTGCGATTCAGAAAGTGATTTTGGATTTTCAACTTTTTTGCAGTTTTTTGTCAATTGTTTAGCCCAATACTTATAATGAAACTTGAGTTCATTTTTCAGCATAATTTTGCACACCATTTTTTTATTGCTCTATTTATATTCTGCTAAAAAATATAAATTTAAAAATTTGAACCGTTTTTTGCTATTTTTAGTGATTTTTCAGCACTTTTTTGAAATTTTACCAATTTAATGCGCTCAAAAAATTGCTGCCCAAAGAACTCGTTCTTTGCGTCCTTTTGTCTGAAAAGTTCGATTTTTTGGCGTAAGAATGGAATTTTCATTTCAATCCTAAGGAGAGTTATCCTCTGGAATTATATTCACACACACACAGATTACAGATTTTTTATCATATTTATTTCGCAATAAATACACACACACACACACACACACACACACACACACACACACACACACACACACACACACACACACACACACACACACACACACACACACACACACACACACACACACACACACACACACACACACACACACACACACCACACATATATATTCTAGAAATCGTTCCAAAATGTCTCAAAACGAATTTCAATTAAGAAAATTTTCAAAAATTTTGATTTTAAAATTTTTAGAGCCATTGCAATAGCTTAATTTTTTACGGAAATTCGCTAAAAAATCGAAGTTTTTTTCAACTATTCGGATTAGTTTTTCCCCTCACCTTACGAACCTAAATAAACGTGTTTTTTCCTCGAGTGCATAACTGAAAACTACATACATTTGTTTATTAATTTATTTATTACAATCATGACGTAGTGTGAAGCCTAGCACCTTTTGTCTTAAACATCGAATCTTTCCCAAGGGAAAAGATCATATTAATGTTTCCATCAATATGTGGAATCATTGATTTGGTTTTCGGTCTATTCTTCTTACACTAAGTCGTGGGTTATTATTTATTCAATTCATGTAATATCTATTCAGCTAATACCTATTAAAGTTTCTGTTATTCTTACTTTGCTTCTGTTTCGGCTTATAGACCCTGTAACCCCACCATCTGGCTCATTTTCGAGACTAGATATAAATATATTTACTCCAAATTGTCTCTTCGAATTTCACGATTTTGTCTGTCGTTAGTCCTTGTAACGAACATGGATGCTTCCGTTATCATTAGATTTCAATGACATTTCTAGGGATTGTGCGGATCGGGCCCTAGATGGTTCCCTTTGAAATTCATCGTTTCCGGACCAATGTCAGCTTCTGCACATGCGAAAAAGCGTGATATCAGTTAATGAAATGCTATATGCTCATGTTTTCGCTCAACATTCAAAATCGTGGGAATAGTGTTCATGACAGTCCGTGTCGGACCTATTTATCCTTGGATTGACAAGGCAATTTTGTTTAACGTCGTTGTTTATTTTGTGTAACTTGGTTTCGATATTTCTCCCAAATGACTTCAAATGTAATGTTGAATTCATTTCAATCAATATATCAGATTGATATGAAATATATTCCTACCACCCCATTCATCCAGCCATTAGTGACTCTGGAAGGGCAACAATATCGTGAAAACATCGACTTAGATGGTTTTAAGCAACTGAACACTAAAACTAACAACGCCTGTACGTGCAAGTTGATTGGCTGTTGTGAAAGCAGTGTACCCGATTTTTTTATTCATTCTTTTGGCTATAATATTTTATAAAATATTTATTAGTTTGACAACCCATTACATTTTTACTATTGAAATTTCGCTTTGTAGATTTCTCCCGTCTCGCCCAGCACAACCCATTTGAAATTTATTTACACTGATCTTCTCTCATCGTTTACTCCTATTTCAGTTCCATCCGTTGATCCCCTTTGATATGCATTTATGCGTCTGGATAGTATTTCCCCGGAGGCAGCCTGATTATGATTCGTTCCTCCATTTCACTCGATGGAAATAGTTGCATAACGACTAGACAATACGGGACGACATCGACATCGATAACAAACTCAAATACCGGAGTCATCTTTTGGCGTATTTTTGTAAAAAATGAAGCTATTGCAATGGCTCCAAGAATTTTAAAATCAAAAAGTTCAAAAACTGTATTTATTGAAATTCGTTTTAAGACATTCTGAAACGAACCCTAAAGTTTAAATAAACCTTCGTGTAATAATTTGCACGTTTTTATAGTTAGACTCTTTGGGCATCCGGAGTTAGCTATAGTTTTGGTGACGATCGGAGGACAGGAACTTGTCGTCAACGACGGCGATTATCGTCAAATCAACCGAAAATCGAGTTAGGTATTGTTTTCAATAGTTTTCGCTACACAGGATCGACTGAAACCTCACTGAAAAACCAGTTTTCCGAACTTCAATTTAATTACATCATCAGCTGATACAATTGTCATAGTTTTCAAGGCGATTTTTAATATGTTGTACTGGTTACGATTCACTCCCATGTTGATTTTTTTTTTTTTTTAATTTCTTGTCGATTCTTTAGCCCTTAGGGCTAGCAAACGAATAAACGCATAGCGACTGGGGTTGTTTCGTTCGATTCTTTGGGCGGATGCCTATAAATGAAACTCAAAAAATCATTGCTGTTACATAGAAAGATTTCAAGATCTCGGTTTTTGAATATTTCAGTCCTTAGCTTCTACCCTTTAGTGTTGATCAAACGCGATGCCGTTGTTACTGGCTCATCCCCGGCCGATAAATGATTTTTAAGCCAAATTTCTTCAAGTTTGGTCCAATACTTAGTTGACAAGAGCTTCAGACGGCGTACGGCGGAACGGACGATTTTTTTTTTTTTTTTTAATTCGATTTTTGGATTCTACGCATCTTGAAACGTAAACCAACAAATTTTGAGGGGGGGGGGGGGGGGATATTGTTGGAAATAATGAACCTATTTGAAGAAAATCGGCGTAATTAAGAATGAAGAAGACGAGAAGTGCTAATTATGTAATACAACTGAGGAAACTTTGGAACATATGATCATGGAATGCGGAATGTTAAGCAGTGCGCGGCACACCTTATTTGAGAACATTCTTCCGGAATTACATCGACTGATCAACTTAAAGACAATTCTATGTGCTGCTTGTACTAAAATACATGAAGAAATATTTAATTTTTGTAAAAAACAAAATCAATTTTAGAGCCTAAACTTATTATTTTTAATTTGTAGTAACGAAAGACTGAATTTATACAGATTTAATAGATAGGTAATCTTGTAACATATTTGTAACATTTTTCATGTATATGTATATGTATGTTGTGCGGAAAGGAAGTAAAGGCTGATGCCAAAAAAAAAAAAAAAAAAAAAAAAAAAAAAAAAAACTCACGCGCGTCTGCGTGCTCTCGAACACACACACACACACACACACACACTCAATTACTCAGACGCACGCTCCCAAATGCCAGCCGAGTCAAAGTAGAGACTCATTTCGTTCGCCAAAATTTTTTTGCAATGTAGATTATTTATGCAACATAGTATATTATTTATGCAATAGACACCATTTTAACACGCAATGATGAGTGAGATTAAATTTTTGATTTTCAGGTGGGTACCTTTTCAACAATCATCTACGAA
The DNA here is from genome assembly GCA_030762985.1 of Adelphocoris suturalis. Taxonomy (NCBI): domain Eukaryota; kingdom Metazoa; phylum Arthropoda; class Insecta; order Hemiptera; family Miridae; genus Adelphocoris; species Adelphocoris suturalis. The sequence continues at coordinate 31,101,131 of CM061051.1, forward strand.
TCATCCACAGGGGGTAAGTCACGACACAAAATCATAACTTGCCAGCTGACTTACATAAAGGAGATTGACTATATATATATATATATATATATATATATATATATATATTTATATATATATATATATATATATATATATATAATTTTCTACGAAAATTCGCCAAGTGTTATTTCAATCAAGTTTTCTTTTTATATACAATTTTACAACTCCGAATTCGTTCAATACACTATTCTAAAACAGAATATCGAAAAAACTATTTTTTCCTTCTTTTTTAACCCCAAAAAGAATTGTGAAAATTTCGATGGCCTGACTAAAATCCTTCTTTCCCTGGTTTTTGTAGGATTAATGAAGAGATTAATGGTCTACTTTTTTTTTTTTTTTTTTTTTTTTTTTTTTTTTTTTTTTTTAAGAATTTAAGCCGCGTCTCAACCGGAAGGGTCATTAGCGGCAATCAAAAAGGGGTGTCAAAAGGTCACTGCAACGGGCACGATCCTAAGGGGAGCCATGCTGACCATCTGCCATCACGGACTCCACTGGCAGATCGGAGGGGGAGAAATGATAATAATAATAATAACCCGCAAAACGGAGTTGTATTATTGAAAATGAAACTTCAAAGAAGAGGTAGTCACAATATTTACTGCAACAATCCTTACTTTGATTAACCACCAAATTTCACATTGTATTATGTAATCCTTGTCGTTGTCGTTTTGATTGATTATTAAATCTGAGGATAATCGTTTCGTCATGCTGTAATTTAACAGAAACCTTACGTTTGACCATTAAACTAATCCAGTTATGAAATAGGTAACTAAGGGTAAAGTAATTTTACTAACCATGTGTACATACGTTTAATGGTAGAAGCATATTATGGTGATGAGCAGTTTTAATGGCCGATCCTTAAATTATTTTAGGGTCAATAATTTATCTCATTACAGACAGGGTACAGTCGGTTTAGTTGCCTAAAGCATAAGGGTGCAGTTGTTTTCCAATGATCGATTGATTGACAATAAATGTTGCTATCTAGTGAGATAACGATAATAACGTTAACCTATTCGATGTATTAAGACACTTAATCGTGAAATGATGATGCATGTGATGCATTTATCATAACGATTATTATGGTCGTGGTTAAAGGGGATAAAATAAACCTCCGTATCTTGAAAACGAATCGTTATATTGACTTGGCGCTGAGTTTATTCAATTCAAGAAGAAACAGTATATTAGAGAAGAAAAGAAAAATATTTCAGAAAATTCCTAGCCATGCAATATGACCATATGAGCAAATTTTCATAAGAAAAGAGGCCCGAAATCTTCAAAAGTTGTGCTAAAAAGTGGCAAAATTGTGAATCCCATGATGAAACCTTTTGAAAAAGCATATTGTTTTGCGCTCAATAAAACATTCAAACCATTAATTGGATCCGAAGTTGCTAAAGCCATGGCCACTAATGCAGTATTCGCCGAGCACCGAGCATTACTGGTGTGGCCGGGAGGACGAATATCCGTGAAGCTGCGAGCACTAAATAAAAGGGTTCTCGAGAGTGCTCGCCTCGGAGGTTGTTTTGTAGCTGCTTCAAAGGACACAAATATGTTCGCCATGTCACGAGCATTTATGCTCGCTGTGGAACGGAGAAGTTTTGTTGGTCTAGGCTACCAACGAGATTGAAGGGTGGGGGTGCTAATGCTATAACTTACTGTTCGCGCAAACAATAACTGTGTTTCCACTGTGGTTCCACAATAACTGTGTTGAAATACCACAACTTCGTCGCGAGTGATTTAGTTCGTATCATCCTCCAGATGGAATCTGCATAGGTAAGCCCTCAGCTTATCAGCCCTCAGCATTATCATTCAGGAGTGCAGTCAGTTTCTAGGAACACTTCAACTGGACCTTCATTCTTTGACTTGCATTTGGGAAAATGCACCTCGTATGGCACCCATCATATGTGGTCTGCCACATGCACTCCTAAACGTCCAATGTAACCTAATGTAACTACAGCGCTGCTTCACTAGGCTCTACTTTCACTGGCGGGTTCACCAAATCTACCGCTGATTCCTAGGCCCTTCTATCAGCTTCATAATTGCCTTTTGTTCCTAAATATGCCCGAGTCCATCGAAATTCTATACGCCATAAAAAATCACGTTGCAGATCTCCCACCGATTCCCGGATCGCCTCGTTGCTAGGGAGATAATTCATGATATCTGCTATCATATCCAAACTTACCTGGCCATTAGTAGGTATGGTAACCCATCTCAAAGCAGCACTAGATGTTAACGCTTTACCTAACGAACAGCCTCCAACAATGCCAATACCTCAGCAGAAGCTGGTGTAGTGTCAAATTATCGATGGTAGGCACTATTGTACCAAATTCTTAAAAGTGTATATTAATTACTCAAGTGGTGTATTATTAAAAAATGGTTTTCACGTGTACAAGAGCAGGTACTTACCGTGTCCTTCTTCGGTATAGGGACAAGTTCCACCATTTTCTTCATCTGGATTTCTTCCTCAAAATATTTATTTTTCTGAGCAAATAGCTCCCACCTATTACCACAAATGCGACCGCTGCATCAATTTACACGTCAAATTGAAAGTTTTACACATAAATCTGGAGGTTTTACACATCTCAAGTTGGAGGTTTTTTGTTTCCAATTAGAGGTTTAGCACATCGAATTGGAGGATGACGGAAATGAGTCAACACGTGATTTAATTCTAGAAAAGCAGCAAAAAAATTAGCAAGTGAAACTAATAATTATACATGGTGAAGAAACTATGAATATGAATGAAACATTTCGAAAATCACTAAGAACTCATAACGAAAATCATAGGTAACAAACATGAATGAACATAAAAACAAAAAAGAATGAACAAGATGCGTTGCTGTCACAAGTCGTCTTTGCTTCGTTAGAAAGGGACTTCAGGCATTTATTTTCCTTTGTTTTTGAGTAAGTTCAACAAGAGGCAGAAGCTGAAGATTTAGGCGTGATGTAAAAATGATTATATATTTGAAACCATTCTCCAAATTAATGCGTAAGACCTCCAATTTAAAATTAAAAACCTCCAATTTGATTTGTATAATGTTCAAATTGATGTGTAGAACTCCCAATTTAACACGTAAATGCTATTGAAGAATAAGCTCTACTCCCACAAAATATACTAGCACAACAGTAAAATGGAGTTTCAAAAAATGTTCACTCACTACAGACGGACCTTGTGTATTACAGAATTTTCATGGAGTCTGTAGGGATCTCTTTGTCAAAATAACATTTCAGCTTTGACTGGAAAATATATGAAGAGAGACGTTCACTTTAAAGTTAATTTCCTTGATTTCTTTAGACTAACTAATTAACTAAAGCAACAGAATTTAATAGAGCATCAGGTAATTTCGTTTTCTTCGGTATATTACAATGGTTCGTTATTAGACATAATAGACCGACAAACTGCTGTTTTGTGGCCTGCGTCATGCCCAGGTTGAATTACACTTTAATTTCACTCTTAAAAATGAGTGTGTTTATAGCCAACCTCATTAGAAAATACATCATGACTTATTCTTCCTCGCATGATCTTTACTTCAAACATATATAATATTCATGTTTTTCCTGTATAGACACATCTTAGATATCTAATTTTACTTTGATGTTACGTAGGTGTCATTAAAATGAGTTATTTAATAGGTTTTCGCCTATAAGATTATAGGCTTCTAGTTTGATTAGAAAGGTTCTTTGAACTTTCCTGAGTACCTGATAAATGTAAGAATTTTGCTCCAGTCACTTTTTAATGTCAATATGTCATATTATGCTCAAAACTAAAAACTCGAGATCTATAGTAGATTGGGCTTTCTGGAGATAATGTTACTCAGTTTCCTCATTCTCGCATGCGCGTCTGTTTGATACTCTCGGATTTATTTTATTTATTTCTAATCTGACAGTGAAGTGTCCTGTCAGGGCCCCTATGACCCTTATTATATTCAGTCTATTTAGCATTTGTTGATAAGTAAGTTGGTATGTATCCAATGGTTCCAGTATTTTTGGAGTGTTTGAATAACATTCTCTTTCCATAACTTTTGAACTAATCCTGCCCCTCATAAGATTATTTACTTTTGTTGAACACATTTGGAGTAGGATGCCTATTTATGGCTCCGGTCCTAAAATGTGTTATTAGAGCGTATTTTCGTCAGTCATCTATTCTTTCATTGCCATAGTATCCTTTATGCCGTGGAACCCATTTTAATGTAATTTTGTTATTTCGTTCAATCAATTCCTTACTATATATTTAAATATCCTTGATTAATTAACTTTTAATATCTACATACATACATAAATTTCCAATTGTTTTGATGTTTGATTGACTATCTGAAGATTGATGTAGTTTTATTTAGTGTATTTCTAGCAAGAAGTTCTTTTAGGAAGAAACTAATGGCTATCAGCTAGCTCTAGTAACTGCTGTGGAAATGAGGTATCCAAACTCCTAGCCCTGAATTGCCCTTGGGTCTCATCACTTTGGACTTATCTGAGTAGCATATTGAGCGGTGTGAATAAAAACGAGTAGGACAAGTAAATACTTGAACATATTAAAATGACAAGTAAACGCCAAAATTGAAGTGAATAAAACAAGTATTTACTCTTACTCGCGAGTAAATACTTGAGAGGCTAGTAAAACCCCGAAAAATGCCAATTTTGGTGTGAATAAACGCAAGTAAATACTTCTGTAGCAAGTAAATACTCGTCCATTCGCAAGTCAACCCGACCCCAGACTTGCAGTCGTACTTGTACACGAAAGATGACTGCATTTATGAACCTGCGTGGTGTGAAACGTTATAGAGACTGGCGTGATATAAGTCCCGATCCATCTAAGGGACTATTACGATTTGTGAGCGAAAACGTAGATTTTCTCACTTCGCACTTTCTTGATGAAAATACTGATGCAAGGGGTGGAGGATTAACTGCACGGAAAAAGATGGAAATTTTTCTGAGATACGTTAGTGATCCAGGATTCCAAAGTGGTGTTGCCAACGACATGGGTGTTGAAAGAAGTAGGTACCGTCAGCAGAACATTTTCAAGTGTATTGGATAAAATAGTGTTGAAGTCTGAACATTGGATTAAATTTCCACGCAGTATTGAAGATATGGATCAGGCCAAGGCAGATTGGGCTTCAAAATTTCGCATTCCGACTGTCATTGGTGCTATAGATTGCACTCACGTGCATATTATGAAACCTTCGGAATTTGGCGACGAGTATG